>OZ007579.1:19939999-20299999 GCA_963931925.1 Onchidella celtica | reverse complement strand
AACTGCATGGAATGAAATTTCTCCCCCTTCCCCCTATAACTGCGTTGTCGTTGACTGCATTAGTGTTCCAATAATAATCATACATTATAATTATGAGCAAACTGTGATGCCCCCATTTTAGAGCATCACATCTGTAGGGCAGTTTAATGCGGGGTTTTTCTTCAAAAATCGTGTTTCCGTGAATATTTCAAACTTTTTTTCTCTGTACTCCAGGAAAGTGTGTTTGAAGTGCGTTCACCCCTACACTTTTCATACTCTGGCTGATTTTTTTACCCTTTGTTTACGATTGGAGACAAGATTATAATAACAATATTAATAATACTGATAGTGACTTACATTTATTTAGAGCGCTTGTCTCAACAAAATGGACCCAATGAGCTCTACGGTGAAAAAGTAACCTCTCACTTTCTCAATATTATGTACTTACAAATTTAGGCCTTCATGCGGTACAAAACAAAACAAAACATGTTTTCACCGCAGACTAATAAATTAACCAGACTGGAAACACGAGCTTCGGGCTGTGTCGTTTTTTTACGGAATTCCCCGAGCGGCGGCCGTATAACCAACATGGCCGCCGCTGGGGAAATTCCGATTCTAGTTTTATCTGCTGTAGCAATTTCTTTTTATTTGTCAAGATTGATTGTGCATATATTAATAATGTATTAATTTGCCTATCCTTTCATTTTATTGTCTACATCTACATTTTTTTATTGTTATAAATGATGACCGAATGAACTTTTAGCGACAGCCATAGTTCATGTAGTATATATCTATGGCGACCGCTGCATTGTAACTATGCTGAAGCGTCGGTCGCAACCGTAAACTTACAATGGCGGACCTTTCGCTGTTTTGTGACGTCACACAATGGGCTCATCCAGACTGGGTATTTTATTAGTCTGTGGTTGTCACTGCTCAAGCGTCATGACTTTTCTCGATTTTCGTTAAGTTTGCGGAAGGGGAAAAAGACCCTTTTTATCAAGTGAGATGGGTTGGGGAGGTATTAGTCGTTGAGTGTTATTGAAGGGACGGGTTGGCGGTTTGTTTGGGTTTTTTTGACAGCGTCGGGCCTGACCTCAAAAAGACTAAGTCATTGCAATTTCGGATGTGACGACAATGACGTCAATAGAATGATGATAAATAAACTCTTTACAATCAAATTTCCCTCAATATAACAGTTTTGTCTGGTGATGAAGTAATCATATTATTAAGGAAGCAAGGCCTCCACTGTAGTCATGAAAGACATTTTAACCAGTGGGCCTTAAATTCTACAAACTATTACATTACATGCAGAGAAACGTAAAGATTTACGTGGGCATATTTGGAAAGATCTTGAAGTTTGCTACATTTTTAATATTTTCTATGATTTTAAGCCACAACTGAGTTGAACAGAAGGAAGTGTTCCGACATTTTGAGCCGGAAAAAAAAAAGGATTTCCTGCGGGTAGAATTAAAAAGTATGCCAGGAAGTTTCGTTCTGCTCCTCAGTTATTTACTGGTGATCGAAACTCAACCGTAAAAATTACATCTGTGTATTCCCCGAGTCAGGGGGCCAGTGACTACAGCACAAACAATTCTATCCCTCCCCTCCTAAATTGGTAAAGGCTGGTAAAAGCAGTAATTTGTCACGCTTTGCATTTTTGCACCCTCTTTCTTGGAAAATCTGGAGAGGGAAGTGGAGAGAGAGGATTCCACGACTTTGGCAACAGCCCAGCATCATATCATGCTACGGCAATATTTCTCTCCCCCCCCCCCCCCCCCCTTTCGCCATTTCAGGAAAGAGTCGAAAAGAGCGTTTTAGTGGGAGAGAGAAAGAGGAAAAGACAAAGTCAAAGAAAGACAGAATATGAGACAGACAGAGACAGAGAGCAAGGGAGAGAGGCAAAGAAAGCGAGAAGAAGAGAGCGGGGAGGGCAAGAGGAAGAGAGCAAGAGAAAGCACGGGGATAGAAAGAGAGTGGTTGAAAGAGAGCGAGAAAACGAGAGAGAGTAAGCCAAAGGGAGAGATCTAAAGAGACCAGTGGAGAGACAAAAAGAGAGAGAAAGAGGTAGCGAGGTAACGAGAGAGAGAGAGAGAGAGAAACAGAGAGAGAGAGAAAGAGACAGACAGAGAGCGAGAGAGCTAATGAAAGAAAGGGAGAGAGACAGAGCAAAGGATCGGGAGAGCGAGAGAGAAAGAGCGCTTGGGGGAGATAGAGAGAGAAGCAAAGAATGTGGGAGAGCGAGAGAGACAGGCAGACAGAGAGAGAGAGAGAGAGAGAGAGAGAAAATCGTCTGTCCTATAAGAATAATGTTACGGAGAATTTTGGCCAAAGTTCAAGTTTTATCAGGCAATTAATCATGACTGGGCAGTCTCTCATTTACAAGCTGCCTTTCATATCTGAACACAAAATGGGAGGCAAGCTGAACCAGATAAGTATGTTACGACCAAACAAGAAAAACAGTTATCTTCTTTGATTGACTTACAATGACAACAGATGATGTTTCACTGGCTCCTCGTCTGCCAGCCCATTTTTTTCCAGATAGGTAAATTTATTATTTTTTTTTATTGTATCAGCAGCAAGATTCCTGTAGTTTTCAATTCAAGTCCAGCTCCCGAAAGTATGCATCTGCTGATTTAAATTTGGGGCTATTAATTTGGGCTTTCTAGCCAAAATACTCACATCAGGATTATGGTCGATTTCCCAAAATACTATTGAGGCCATATCAACAACAAAATGGTTATCAATTACCGAATCGTAAGCGTAATTCTAACCGGATTTAAAAAAAAAAGAATTCTCTATGCAAACAAAACCTAACTTGGCCACTTGGCTCAAATAGTAGATCCCCCCCCCCCTCTCCCCAACCCCCGAAAAAAAAAAAAAATACAAGAAGAAAGGTCATCATCTCTCCACAGGACTAGAGCATTACCATTCAGGTGTCTCAAGAGACATTCAGATGACACAAGAACTAAAAGGATTTTCCCTACCAATCGTAGGGTTTTTCACTTTATCTGGTATTCATCGATGGTCCTGATAATTCCGTTCTATCCCACGTCTTAGACCCTTTGCGTGATTTTTTTTTTTTTTTTTTGGTCAGACCAAGCCGATTTTTGTATACTACGAGAAGAGCAAGAAACACTGTCTGCAGCCACTTACAAGTTTTCTTTAACATGATGATGTTGATAACAAGGATGAAATGAAAAGAAGGAATATTATAACTTGACATCACTGGATTTAGAATTGACTGAAAGCAGAACTGAAGGGATTGGTTCTGTAAAGTGCTTTAATCGGGTCGAGGGGGGAGAGGTTGGACTTAGGTATGTCTTCGAACTGGCCTCTTCCGTATTTTTTTTTTCATTCAGCATACTTCTCGTATTGTTTCTGATAACTCTTTGACAATATTACATTTGTACATCAGTACATATAATATGTTTCCAAGGCAAAACGCATTATCTATATGAACAACAATTGCAAAACTTACGCCGAGTTCAACTCCGTGATAACCATAAAACCTAGAAAAATGCGGCTTTCACGTAAATTCCTTTCAAAACAAAATAGTGGTAGTTTACTGTATATTATTGGTACCACACACAGTAGCAAGGACAATTTTCAAAGTTGAACCCCACTTTTTTATGCGACTCTTTTTATCTAACACCTAGCTGAGGTACCCGGCATTGCCCGGGACAAATCTGTTTATTAGTGTCCGGTCTGGGTGATTACAATGAATTAATTTCACTTTACCTTGCCCGTTCCTTTAGGGTTATTCCGTTGTTGTTTGTTTGTTGTTGTTTTTTTGTTGTTGTTGTTGTTATAGGATAAGTCTTGCTGCACCTCCATTTTGCGTTAATGCCAACGCACCCCGCCAGCAATCGAGCCGAACATTGGCATGAAATTATGGCAATTATCTCCGCACCGGGCAGCGTGTGTGTCAAAGTGAACACGTGGGCGGGAAGTGATGACGTCATGGGCGCACGTGTTCGTGGAAAACAAAGAATTGGAGGCAAGATTACAGCGACACAAAACAAACTAAAAAAAATACTTCCCCACCATTTCAAGTCTCCAGATGTTAAAAAGAACCTTCTGCAGGTATACACACCGATTTTGAAAAGTCCCCATTTTCAAACTGACTAAAACAGTAGTGAACATGCACGCATTCACCAAACTGGTAAAGAACAAGCTCACCCAGACATGAAATTTTAATACTCTCGCACATTGGTATCACAAAGTTTGTTGTGAGCTGAGCTCACCCAACCGGAAAACGGTTAATATCGCCTTTGTGGCCGTAACTTCTGAACCGTTGAGATTAAATCGACGCTGTTTTTACTGTGCTGCTCATCTGAACGACCTAAACAAGAAAATCAAAATTTTGTTTGACTTTACTCAAGTTTTGCTACTTAGTAGTCATGCACATTTGAGTACTGAGGAGTGAGGTCGGACTATTGGCATGCTACATGCCGGAATCTTACAGCGTACGGTTGCTGGCATATTCAATTGCAATCACAGGGCTATTGGTAGACTTTTGTACCGGTTCCATCTCACTGGCACCGTGCAAGATCATCCCCGGTCCGGGCAGCCTAGAGTTACGACGCCAGCAGTAGATCGCCGCATTGTGCTAATTTTTTACTGCCGCAGAAACTTCTAAGCAGATTCAAGGCAGAAGAGGGAATATGAACGAACAATGCTTAAATGCTACAAAATACCATTCATAGACTAATTCATGCAGCAGAGTTTGCAAATCGCGGGCCCCTTGTCGGAGTTGAGCTCAAGGGCCCGCCGAGATGACGACTGCAATGATGCCAACGCTGTATCAGGTAGACTCACCTTGACTGGGATGACATTGTCTTTTCTGACGAAGCTTGCTTCTGTCTGAGTCACGTGGATGGGCGTATCAGAGTGTGGCGACGTCCTGGTGAGCAATATGTACACTATTGCGCGACAATGCTCGATCGCACAGGCAACAAGAATTTGTTCGAACTTCCTCAATAAAGAGCCATTCAACATTCTGCCGTGGCCCCTTTATTCTCCCGATCTATCCCTTATCGAGCACTGTGGGATCAACTTAGTCGAAGAGTTAATTCAAATCGAAACATCGCGACTTTGAATGATTTGAAAAATGCCCTTGTGCAGGAGTGGAATAATCTGGACCAACAGATGATTTCGAGACTCCTCCGTTCAATGCGACGGCGGATTCAAGCTTGCATCAACAGCCGTGGTGGCCATATTCGGTGCTGAAATTTGGCTTGGGGGGGGGGGGGGTACTAGAGAAAGTAATGAATTTTCTTTCGTCAGTAACTTTTATGAGCACGTTTTACTCATTTTGTTTGAGGAAGAGAATATAGGTTACACTGAGGGTTCCTTTTGCTTTTGATTTTCCATCTGTTTTATTGCAAGAGCGCTTTTTCTGGGTGGGGACTTTTAAAAGTCGGTGTGTATAGTTCGGAAGGAAAGAAAACTTCACGTCAATCCGGGCGGGATGAGTGGCCGTAGGTTTTGTTAACAATCCGGTGAGTTTTCTTTTTAAGTTTCTACCTTTTTCTATTTGGCTGCATAAAATGGCATATGACGTTCAAAACTGCGCGTTTACTAAACTAACTTTCCAGTGCGCACACTAGTCCCAGAGTTACAGGAAGTGCACAGGCGCCAGTAACTGGGGAAAATGTGACCGTGTTTTAATGCAGTTTAAAATAGACCAATGCATGTACTCATCAATAGACACAAACTCATAGGATGTGAAGTTAATAGTAAAATTATAATCCAATGACAGGTTTATCACGAGCCAGCTACAGAGACCGAAAAGTAATTCATTCTAACGTTAGTCTTTGTTACATTCACTGTCCATCACATTTGCTTTCTGTCTCTCTTTCCCAAATTCCCTGCCAACTTTTCTACTTCAAATTAAGTAAGGGAAGGCAGTTCAAGATAACGATTTCTTCCTTGTACAAGTCATTGTGACATGCCATTCATCATGTGATCGTTAAATACTGAATTAGGAAGACTAAAGACATGCTTTAAAGCTGAAATGTATGAACATTTGAGAAACTGTTAAAGAAACCAATAATTTTGTTGATAATGACAACTGACCGCCTATTGTGAGCACATCACAAAATTATGTTGTTATGATAAGGTTAATGAGGTGAAACAGAAAAAATTCTACCAACTCCACTTTTTTGGGGTTGAAAATGGAAACAAGCGTTTATTCGAAATTATTTCGAACTGGTTGGGTGTCGGGGGTGGGGGGGGGGGGGGATTAAAAAGTTGAATATTATTAGGATATACAAGCTTTTTTTAAATCTGATTTATAATGCTTTTAGTCATGAATATTTCTGTAAATTCACTATCGAATTAACCCTGCAGTCCCCAGTGTGCCATGTTGAACCATTTCATCGGCTACCAAATGTTTTGTATTATTTACACGTAGAACAGTTTCTTTTTCATGAATAAATAAACTGTCGTGAAAAACACACTATATTCACACATTTACATTGAATGGGCCATTTTAAATCTGACTTGCAATATTAAGAATTCTAAGGTGGAGGACTGTGCCTGGGCACCTGATGCGCTAAAATCACCATGGGCAGGTGGACATTTCATGACTTCGCGAGGGGGTGGGGGTGGTAGATTGGGCATACTTGCTATTTTGTAAATTACATCGCTTACTGAAACAACAAAGTGTATACCTTCCAAATGCTAAGTCAAAGTCCAGAAATGAGTGAGGACTTGATTGCTTTTTAATTTTTTTTTTTTTTAAACAATTTTGAATAACATGAAAATGATGAGACACAAGATCAAATCGGTTTATAGAATTAAGCCTTCAGGAATTAAATGAAACGGAGTGGGGAAAAAATAAACATAACACTACAGTATGTACGGTGTACAGGATGTGGGGCCGCTGATTTTGCTAGCCACGATGTGACCCACTGGTTTGGGGCCTACGCCTCCAGAGGGGGGAACATTCCGACACATGATATTAGCAACACCCGTAACAAAGACCATACAGTCTGTATTTAGTATATATTTAGTCTGCTCTTCTGTCTTTCAAATATAGAGCGTTAAACATGAGTGTTCCATTGTTCTGTCGTGTCATGTCTTTGTATAGGATTATCCCCCACTCCCACCCCTTTTGTTGGCAAGGAAGGTACTTTAAAAAAAAACTTCAGTGACTTGGTTTCACTTCACCAGACGCAAATTGGCGCTTCTCCAGTTTTCAAAATGGCTACATGGCGACAGACAATTTCATTTCGTCCTTGATGACTTAGGACATAAATAACTTGCTGCTGGGAATGGAAGTAAAACCCATTTTTAAAAAACTGAAATAGTGAATGACGTCATGGTATGACCCAGTGGGCCTCATTTAAACATTAAGTTCGTACATGCAGATTACTTGGAAGGACCTGCTAGCCAAAGCTAAGTAAACAAAAGAGAAACTTAGTGACATTGTACCACGCTGATTCCTTGTTCCTCAAGTATTAGCAAATGTATAAGATTCAAATTTCATATACTTTTTGATGATGATAGTCATCCGAACGATATTGCGAAAACGTTTCCAAACATTAGAAATTGTAAAAGGTTTCGTTTTAAAGTTTCTATTATCTTCCATTCACGACTGAAACAGACTGCATAAGTAACAGTGTTCAAGGAATCACATTAGTGTTCGCTAAACAAAATGAGCGCTGCGCGAACTGCTGTAACTTTCACTCATTTCACTGGTCCCCCCCCCCTCCCCCACCGTGCTTTTCTTGTTGTCTTGATCAATCCTTTTTTTTTTTTTAAATCATTGGTGTTGTTGGTAGTTATGACCTAAGGTGGGGTGGTTACCCTCCAGAATAGGATATAAGGTGGGCAGGCTACTGACCGATTAGTTAGTTCACAGACTGCAGAGAATACTTCTGCGTCTGTTGATTCAGTACTCATGACATCTCTTTCTCTTTGTTCTGTCATGTTGTTACATTAACTAACAGAATAATAAAATATCTAGATCTGGCTGAAATTCAGAATTATTATTACCTGTAACTTTCCTTACAGAACTTCACTAATCCATACTGTGTTGAAGAGTTTTAAGAATAGTAACAATAATGATATGGTGTTTTAAAGATTTTGTATGTTTGAGCATGTGTGTGAACTTGTGTGTGTGTATATATATAAGTAAGCGTGTGTGTATGCGGGAGAGAGCACGAGAGAGATGGGGGGGGGGGGGGAGACTAAGGGAATCATTGCGCAGGTGTTTGTTTTTACTTTAAAAAGAACACCATATAATAAAAGTATTACAGTTTTTTTTTTCTGTGGTTTTCCTCATTCTAAATCTGTGTAGGTTTTAAAGATTGTAAAACTTTAAAAACTTATTGTTGTGCAACAAAGTGCAGGACACTATTAGTGTGACTTAGCGTTCCTTAAATCTGCGGCACAATAGTTAATGTCGTTCCAGAAACAATGAGATAAGTAAACATTGCAAAAGTGTTTTAAATGCGACTGAAATGTTGATGTCGACGGTGAACTTTTCAGAACAAGGTTGAGTAATTCTTCAAGATAACTTTCTGTAAAATTAATTAATTTTGCCATGGTTTAAACAATAAAAACCAGGAGTTACTTTAAACCAAGACCTTCCAAGGTGTGTGACTGTCCTTGCATATTGGTAGAGGAGGAGAGGGAATTGCGAAAGAGCATGCATGTGGGTCTTGCTTAATATTAACAAAATGATGTAGATTGTGAAAAATTTAATTCTGAAACTGTTCAAACTTATGTATTTATGTATTTCTATTCAGTACGTTCGTTCATTTATATACTTGTTGTTGATGCTATTAAGTTGTTTTGGAAAGCCCACGACTTTTAAACTAAATCTTGTAAGATCACATTGTAAAGGAAGTAAGGCCTCCAGTGAAAACATGAAAAGATTTTTAATCGCGGCGCCTTAAACGCTACAAAATATCATGATAAGCATAACAAGATGTGAAGGTGTACCATGGGCACAAATTATTTTAAAAGATCTTGAAGTTCGCTATATTTTTAATACTTTCGATGATTTTGAGCCACAAATGAGTCGAACAGAAGAAAGTGTCCCGACATTTTGAGCCAGAGAAATGACACATTGTCTTCGAGTACAATTAAAAAGTATGACATTAATTTTTCTTCTTTGTTAAATTTCATTCTGCGCCTCAATTTACACATCGGTGATCGAAACTCAATTTTGAATTCCCCGAGTCATCGGGCCAACCAGTCGTAATAATAATAATAATAAAAAGTCCTTTTAGATATGATGAAAAAGATCGGCATTTTGAATGATTACAGAAATATGTCATAAGTTGTATGAAATCCATTTGTATGAATAGGGGAAAAATGGATTTTACAAAGTAGAGTAGAATGCAACTTTAGACAATAATTCTGCAGCCACATGTCAAGATTCGGTGGGCACTGAGAAATTCTTTCTGTGAACCGGAATTTCTTTCCGTTTGTAACATGTGTTTCCTCAGCCCTCTCGGGAGCTAAGAGTTCAATTATTTGTGCATTCTCCCAATTATTTCTCGGCCGTGATAAATTGTATTCCTTTATGATATAGCCTGTCTGGTCCGCAACCATTTCATTTCTTCATGTCAAACTTCAGAAACATCCGTTCAACTTCACGGTAACAAAGGTTGCGCTTTTTTTTTTTTTTTTTTAATTAGATAATAGAGAAGTTAATTGTGGCATGTTTTTAAAGTGACCAAAGTCTAACAAGCAAGTTCAGACAAAGTTTACAAAATACAAAACACCAGCCATTGGTAGTAGAAATTTCACGGTCCACGGGTTAGCTCAACGTTCAGGACCATGGACTAAACACTCAAAATAAAAATATGCTTTCTTGGGACACTTGGTGGCCAGCTTCCAAACGGTCACTGTTGCCCTTTCGCTCATGAAAAGGTTATTGTGGCAGGCGAGCCTACTGTAATCTTAACCTTAACCCTAATTCTTGCACTTTTCCAAACTTTCACCATGCAAAGAAAACCAAGTTTTGGCCACAAACGGCCACTCCGAATTGAAACAACAACAACAACGGGGAAGGAGGGGGGTGGAAGATTGGTAGATAGCGAAAGAGAGAGAAAGAGGGGAGGGGGGGGGGGGAGTCTAATGCTCTGTAATGTTCTCAGAGATGACAGATTTCACATTCTGATGGATTATAATTTATCGATGTTCAAACTCATTTCTATAAGCTATTAGTCATTCGCACAGCCGCGAAATACGACACTTTTATATTATTGATTTACAAAAAACATTTTACGCTTGGTCACTGAATGAAATACATATTAGCAATGCTGAAAAGCTATTCCTCCAGTACAGTGGTGACTCAAACGTTGAGTTTCTCTGACGGATGAAAAACAAAGTGGGGGGAGCGGGGTTAAAACAGTTTTCTATACCAGAATTGTCTTATTCCCTATCTTGTCAGTTTCTATCGAACAGAGGCGTTCAAAATTTAGATTAAAATAAAATAAGTCTAATTTGCTCATAGTATCTGTGGCAAAAACCTCCATTTTTCTCAACAGTATGAACCTTACATTTAGTATGTATTGTGATTTTCGACTCTTCAGATTACGGAATTGTCAATGTTCCCTCGACATCTCAGCTTCTACAGCTAATTGTTTCTGCCACTGAACAAAAACTGTCGATTCAAAAAAAAGTGTTTGGCAAAGTTTTCGGCGACTGACAATGGAATAATTATTGCTACTTGAAAACTTCTCACTGTATTTGACAAGTTTAGAAGTTCTGAGAATTGCAATTTCTATTTATAAATTGGTTTAAAAAATACTCAAAGGACAGGTATCGAATTTGTAAGATTTTCCCAATGAAATGTTATTTGACATTTACAAAATGTCAAAACATTCAGGTTGCACAATATGGAGATTCATCAATCCACATCGCAAAATGCTAAAATTCTGATTAGTTATGTGAATGTACAAAAAATGATAACTAAAAAAAAACAACAATAAAAGGAGATTCTTACCTATGTCGGAAAAGGTTAACGCTGTTGTCAACTTTTCTCAGCCAGTCTTGATTGGTTCCGCTTCATTTATTAATAACCCTGGTAATTACTTGCCAAGAGAGCAGCGCGGGCTGCGTGCCACACAACTTTTCCTACTCTTCTCCTCCTCGCCCTCGGAAGCCTCGTACGGCACAACCGACACGTGAACCAAGAAGTATCAAGATGGCTGTACGCCACAGCTCCAGCGGGCTGAGTGCGACTGACTGCTCATTTTAACGTGAAATATAAAATGGGCAAAACACACATTCTCCCCCTCCCTCTTCTCCCTTCCATCCCACCTCTCCCTCTTTACTTGTATGTGATCCTGGTTGGCAATGATAGAAAGCAGACAAACAAAACTGACGTCACATTTATATGAAAGACAGTGATACTAGATTTCCTCGGCTTACTTTGTGTCAAATCATTTTTAGGGGTTGGGGGGAGAAGGGGGGGGGGTATCATAATACTTTCGTACCAGAATTAGACACCCTCACAACAACAATGAAGCAGAAAAGAAAACCCTTTCTGGAGTCATCGAATACACCTGTTGTCTTCAGTTTGACACATTCCGCAATTTCTATATATTCCAGGCTCATATTGATGAATTCTCTACGTCAATTTTACGCTGTCCAGACACCCACACCAGAGTAAGATCGTAATAAAAAAAACAACAGATAAATTACCTGCTGTCCCGTCTTGCCTAAGCTGTGTGGAAATCTTCCCTTAGGTACATCACGTCAATAGTATTTGATAACAGAATATCGGATGAGGAAGGCAGTAATTATCACTTATTCTGGTACGCTGGCCAGAGTCATGTTTTATAAGGCCATTAGATCGTTTACTATTATTATTATACATATTTGTTCAGTGACACAGCTCCAGATCTATAGTATGACGTGGTCGGACAGACAGACAGACAGACAGACAGACAGACAGACCGACAGGCAGACAGACAAACAAACAGACAGGCAGACAGACAGACACACAGACAGACAGACAGACAGACAAACAGATAGATAGATAGATAGATAGATAGATAGATAGATAGATAGGTAGATAGATAGATAGATAGATAGATAGATAGATAGATAGACGCAACAAGAAAAATCAATGCGCTGGATTGTCCAGTGCAGCCAATCACAACAAGCAGACACTGTGATTACCCCAACGGACCCGGCCCCTTAGTCACCTTCTCAACACCCACCAAGAATTTCCAAAAGGGGGTGTTACATCTTGGCTGTCCATATTTGGTAAACATTACAATCTAGGAAATTATAGAGATATCTATTTGTCTTGCTCTATCCATTCGTATGCATGGCTGTGGAATTAGCTATGTGGATGTATGAAAATTTAAAAAACAGCACAAACTTTCTTGCTGTTTATTTACTTTCTGCCTATCACCAGTGTACAAGGCTATGGTTTTATCTGAATGTCGACTTTCCATAATAAATTTATGTGTGTGTCAGTATTGTCAGCCTCTGTAAATGTAAGTATAAACTGAAATGGCAAATAATGTATTTGTCCCCTATCCGTCTCAGCCTATCTTTCATCTAATGTACTTGATGGAACATTTTGAGTGTCTCTTCACTGGAAAACATGGCCCTCAATCTATAATTATGTATGTCTAATGTTACTTTTTTTTTTGTTGTTACACATATTTAGTGCATAGTTTTGCACGAGAGCACGCCCGCATTAGTACTCCGTGGAAGTGATGAATAATTATATTCAAACAGTTTGAACGACCTCCACTCCCAAATGTTTATTTTAGCATAGGCCAGACACACAAAGTCCCATTGTTTCTTCGTGGATAACCTAACACGTTGCTCCTCATCAGTAAACTAGCTGCATTTTTAACTTCGTCTTTTTTCTTATTCGTTCTTTAAATTAATCTTTTTTTGTTTTAATCTGATCCCATTTTTAGACGCTTTTTTTTTTTTTTTAGTTAGTTTATTTACGACGGCATCGTCATCTCGTCCTCGCTCTCTCTGGTGTCAACTCTTCCCTCTGTTTCTTTTTCTTCTTCTTCGGCGAAGTTTGCTTTTGTTTTGTATCGGTCTCATTATCTCCACAGTCCAGGGAGTCTATATCCGTTATTCAATCCTTATCCACAACCCTTATCTGCACTGCTTTGCTGCTCTCATCCACAGCATCCGCGCCGCTCCACTATTTTTACGGACAAGGACGTAAAACACTCTTTGCCTCTGGACAGAATCCGTTTCGTCCCGCTCCTCACTGCTAGAGAGGCAACGAGAGTTTTTCATACGTCACGTCCAGTAAAACTAGCGGAGTGGCTGTTGTGGACAAGACCAGTTACGGTGACTTAAATAATTGAAAGGGTGGAAAGTGAGGCAACGTTTTCAGTGCCACTTAAAACTCACAAAGCCCCGATTTAGAGACTGTGCGTTTCGAGCTTAACAGTCTGACTGACTGACTGGCTAGTCCTTGATCAAGTCCTGCTCCAGAATACCGGTGTAGCAGGCCAGATTATACCCCCGCCAGACTATAATAGTTCGTCCATCAGGTATGATGATGACCTTAACAACACCAGAGGAATAAAGAACAGAAATTGTTGAGAATTTCAACACATGGACAATAAAGAGAACTAAAGGACACAGAGGACAGAATGGAAAGACTGTTCTTTCATGACTTATGGCTTCTCATGTGACTGATAAGTCCTATTTTTGCCCTGCAGACCCTTCCGCATAAATGACAAGAGTGCTCCGTTGGTTCAGTACCACTGGGCCTTTTCTTGCGCCGTTCTCTTTTTTTGATAGCCTGCTGGACTCTGTCAGCTTCCCATGCTTTGCTGCCTCTGGTAAGGGCCGCCCTCCAATTTGCACGATCAAGCGAGAGCTTTTCCCACTCACTCACATCAATGGCAAAGGCCTTCAGTGATTGCTTGAGAGTGTCTTTGTAACGTCTCTTTGGGGCCCCAACATTCCTCGTTCCATTGGAGAGCTCAGAGAAGAAGATTTGCTTAGGGAGTCTGGAGTCGGGCATTCTGACAACATGTCCTGCCCAACGTAGCTGAATTTTTTTCAGGTGGCAGAAGATGCTCAATTCCTTGGCACGATTGAGGACCTCAGTGTCTGGAATTTTATCCTGCCATTTGATCCTTAGGATCTTTCTAAGGCAGGCCAGATGAAAGTGATTTATCTTTCTGGCATGCGATTGGTACACTGTCCAGGTTTCAGCCCCATAGAGTAGGGTGGGAAGGACCACAGCATTGTACACTTTCAGCTTAGTGTCTGTGCGAATGCCGGCAACATCCCACACTCTCTTTCGAAGCCTGCCAAATGCAGAGCTGGCTTTGCTGATTCTTGAGAGAATTTCAGTATCAACACGAGCCGTGGAAGACAGTGTACTGCCAAGATAGGTGAAGTTCTCCGACACCTTCAGAAGACTGTCATGGACTTTGATATTTGGGGTCACAGGATACTTGTCGTCTGGAGTAGGCTGATGGAGCACTTCCGTCTTCTTTGTGCTTATTGTGAGGCCAAAGTTGTCACAGGCACTAGAGAACTTATCAACACAGTTTTGCATGCTATCCTCATCGTGTGCCAGAAGTGCACAATCATCAGCAAATAGTAGGTCACAGACTTGAGTACTTTTGGTTTTGGTTTTTGCCTGAAGTCTCCTGAGGTTGAATAGACTGCCATCAGTTCGGTACTTGATGCTTACCCTTGAGGAGGAGAGCTAAAGGCTTCTTGTAGCATTGCAGAGAACATGATGCTGAACAGAGTTGGGGCTAAGACACAACCCTGTTTTACCCCATTTGTGACAGCAAAGGGCTCTGAAACACTGCCGTTGCTTTTGACTGCAGCTTGCATGCCATCATGAAACTGGCGCACTATTGTGATGAATTCGGGTGGACACCCAAACTTCGCCAAGATTTTCCAGAGGCCTTCACGACACACTGTGTCAAATGCTTTTGTGAGGTCAACAAATGTGATATACAGCGCTTTATTTTGTTCCATGCATTTTTCCTGAATCTGTCTGGCAGCAAAAATTATATCCGCCGTTCCCCTCTCTTTACGAAAGCCACATTGGCTCTCGGGAAGCAAGTCATTTGACGAGAGGTGATCAAGAAGGCGATTCAGAAGCATTCTTGCCAATATTTTGCCAGCAATTGAAAGTAGAGAGATTCCCCGATGGTTGTCACAGACTTGGCTGTCCCCTTTGTTTTTGTACAGATGGATGATTGAAGCATCTTTGAAGTCCTGTGGCAGCTTCCCTGCTTTCAACATATGATTGAACAACTCGGTCAACCTTTCAATAAGCTTTTCTCCACCGAAGGCATACACCTCAGCAGGAATTGAATCCACGCCTGGTGATTTGTTAAAGGACATCTGATTTGTGGCAGTTCGGGTCTCATTTGCTGTGAATGGCTTGGCAAGAGCTGCATTAATAGGAGTCTGAGGGAGGCGGTCAATGGACTCAGTATTTATATTTGATGGCCGATTTAGCACACCTCCGAAATGTTCTGCCCAACGCTGAATTATGGCATTCAATTCAACAATGCGTGTTGAACCATCTGACGCAAGAAGTGGCGTAGTGCCAGAGCGGGATGGTCCAAACACAGCTCGGAGGCTCTCAAAGAACTTTCTATTGTTGTTTGTGTCGGCATATTTCTGAGTTTCTCTTACTCGCTCTTCAAGCCAGTCATTTTTCATTTTCCTCAGCTTCTTCTGGAGTACACCCTTACATGCACGCAGTGCATCAGCTTTTGCTGTGGGAGAGGGGTCACTGCAGTGAGCTTGGATGAGACTATTTTTTTCTTTGATGAGCACTTTGATTTCATTATCATTATCATTGAACCAGTCCTGGTGCTTGCGGACAGGAAAACCAACTGTGCTGCTGGCGCAAGAGTGTACAGTCGTATTTAGGTCAGTCCAGCTTTGTTCAATGTTCTCAGGGTCAAAAGTCACGCAATCAAATTTTGAGGAGAGTTCTGATGAGAGCTCGCTCTGTTTCTCAGCTGAGCAGAGTTTTGAAACATTTAGGCGTTTAGGTGGCGCTTTCCCTTGAGGGCGTCTATTGCGCCTCAATGTTAGTCTGAGCTTACAAACAATGAGTCTGTGGTCAGTTCCACACTCGGCACCACACATCGCCTTTGTTACAAGGACATCCTTTCTGTCAGTCTTCCTCACAATGACATAGTCTATGAGATGCCAATGCTTTGAGCGGGGATGCATCCATGACGTTCTGTTTCTCACGGGGAGACTAAAATTTGTGTTGGTAATGAACAGGCCAAATTCAGCGCACAAAGTAAGTAAGCGCAACCCATTGTTATTGCATGAACCAACTCCATGAGGGCCCAAAACATTTGGCCACGCTGAGATTTCGGAGCCAACCCTAGCATTGAAGTCCCCCAAGAGAATCAGCTTATCAGCTGCCGGGACAGAGCATATGACAGATTCTAGATCAGAATAGAACTTGTCTTTGGCTTCATCTGGGTTTGTCATGGTGGGCGCATATGCGCTAATGAGGGTGGCTGACTGGCTTTTCCCAACTGGGATCCTGAGTGTCATTAGCCTGTCATTTATTTCAATTGGCATGAACTGCAAGTTTCTGACAAGGTCATTTTTAATTGCAAACCCAACACCATGCTGTCTCGGTTCGACTGCACCCTTGCCTTTCCAGAAGAAGGTGTATCCACCACTGAGCTCTTTGAGTTGGCCACTATCAGGGAGTCTGGTCTCACTGAGTGCCACTATGTCCAGGTTGCTGAGCTCAATGGCAATAAGTGCAGTGCTTCGAAGCTGCGTCCGGGAAGTTTGCTCAATCCTTCGCCTGTGATTTAGGCAAACAAGCCTATGACCACACCGCTACCGGGGGCCAATATGAAGGACTCAAGTACTGAGGGTCACATTGTGCCCTAGCATGTGGCCGTTGGGTTAGATGAAACCTCCTCCGCCCTGGCCGTTTGCACCGACAGGTGCACGCCCACTGATACCATGCTAGCGTACCAGTTCATGAAACAGGTTGTACTGGATTACATGTTACCAGTAGCAGATTTTTCTGACCTGACATTTCCCGCCAGACTATACCCGGGGTTAAACTTTGGGCTAGGCCAGACTATACCCCCCCCCCCCCCCCAGTCCAGATTATACCCCCTACTTTTTTTTAAAAACAAGTCAAGACCGCAGTTTATTTCAACTTTAGTTTGAATTGTCCATTATCACTGTCATCAGATATCATACTGAAGCATACATTTTTGACTCTTGTAAATTATGATACATTTAAAAGGAAATAAACATGCTTAAAAAGCATTGATATACAAAAGGATTGAAAATCCATTGAAACTGATATGATTATACCTTAACACTAATTTTACTTGTGTCCGTTGGTATTATTATTGTTTTGGTTTGTTTATAATTAGTTGTCCATGAGTTAAACATGCATTATGATTTTTTTGTTTGGCCCCACTAACATATACTTAGTGGCAAGGTATGAACTAATTATAAGACTCATAAGTGTAAAGTTATCTGAATTTTATTTTAATTTTTAAAAATCAGAAATGTACTTGATATGTCGGAACAATTAGATCTACATACAAAGTTACACTGATGCAGAGAGAAAGGCCAGGAAAGAATACATAGAGAAAAAAACAACAACAACATTTTAACAACTGAACTGGCAGATGGTGCAATTCCATCATCCAGCAGACATTAAATACTTCACACAAAACTAAATACATACTAAAATTGTTTCACATAATGAATTTAACCTGTCCAGCCCACTTGAAACGTTACAGAAAGCTAACCAGTAATATACAATAATAACAATAAGAACACCAAATCATCTTATTTACTCTTGAAAATAAAGAGAATATAATCAATATCAGAATCACCTTCATCTTGGAATAATATAAAGATAAGAGGGAATATAAAAATGACCTACACATCATTCTAGAATCTATAAGCAGCAATAATATATGTGTGTATATACCAAGTACATGTAAAGAAAAATGTGTTAAATCTTTTCAACTATTCAAGTAGAACTGGGCTGAAAGCTTTAGCGAAGTAGCTTTGATAGTCATGTAAAATGACAGATTAAATCCACTGAGACAACAGTGCATTGCAGAAAGTAATTACAGTATGTTATGGCAAAAATTCAATGGATCATGTTGCATGAACATGTCTTGTTAGTAAATTCTTTGATAGCGTATTTGTAGAAATGTATACATTTTATGTAGCTCATGGTTTAAGGCACTGGATTACTTTCACTCACATTCGTTGGCATGTTGTAGTTGTTTTTGTAGTTGGTTGCCACTGAGTAAAATTTGCACGGTACTGTTTGTTTGGCACTGACATACATTTAGTCCCAATGGATGAAATAATTAACGGACTCATAAAAATGAAGTCATTTTAAATATTTTTTTGTGTACAAATACACAGTTGTTAAATCCCTTGGCAAGGGACGTGTTAAGCTTAGGAAGGTAAAGACGGACAAGGTCTTATTATTATTTCACTCACGAGTGACATACCCTTATTCACTATAATACATAGGTTCAATCTTTCAAAAGCCTTGCCAACTAATCCAGTGTCTTAAACCGTAATGTACATGAAATGTATATCTTTCTACAAATAACCTATCAAAGAATGATACTCACTAACAAGAAATACTGTTAATGTAACATGATCCATTGAATTTTGCCTCAACATGCTATAGATCTAATTACCTTTTACAATGCACTACTTTTGTCTCTGTGGACTTACTCTATCGGCCTACACAACTGTCAAGGCTATTTCACTAAAGCTTCCTGTCCAGTTTTACTTGAATATTTGAAAAGATTTAACACATTTTTTATATATAGTTGATACACATACATTGCTGCTTATAAATTCTAGAATGATTTGTAGGCATACGCTGCCATTTTTACACTCCCTCTCATATCTTTGCAATTTCCAAGATGGTGATGATGATTCTAATATTGATATTTCTCTATATTTTCAAGAGTAAATAACATGATTTCGTGTTCTTATTGTTATCATTATTATTGGTTAGCATTCTGTAACGTTTCAAGTGGATCTGGACAGGTGGAGTTTATCAATCGCAAACGTTTAGTGCCTATTTAGTTTTATGTCTGCTGGATGATGGAATTGCACTATCTGTCAGTTGGATTATCATTATGTTTTTTTTTGTTTTTTCTGTGTGTTCTTTTCTGGCCTTTTCTCTGTACATCATTGTAACAAAAAATACAATGCATGTTTTACTCATGGCCAACCAACTATCAAAATAATAATAATAATAATAATAATACCATCAACACACACTAGTGAAATTAATGCTGAAGTCTAATCATGTCAGTTTGAATGGATACTCAACTCTGTTGTATATCAATGCATTTTAATGCATGTTTGTTCCTTCTAAAATGTATCATGATTTACAGGATTCGAGAATGTATGTATGTACACCAAAGTAAACTAAGGCTGAAATAAACTGTTATTATTATTTTCTCTAAATTGCATTATGACTTGTTGGTGTCAAGAATGTGTTCATGTATGTATTAATATGATATATCTGATGACAGTGATGAAGAACAGGCTGAAATAAACTGTGGTCTTGACTTGTTTTTAAAGAAAAAGTAGGGGGTATAATCTGGACTGGGGGGGTATAGTCTGGCCTAGCCCAAAGTAACCCCGGGGTATAAACTGGCCTAGCCCAGAATATACCCCGGGGGATATTCTGGGCTAGGCCAGTTTAACCCCGGGTATATTCTTTGCGGGGGGTATATTTTGGCCTGTTACACCGGTACTACTTAAAATGTATTCTCTCTGCTCGTGTATTTATGACTGCCTAGCGCCCACACCCGGATGACCACTAACAGTTTTAATGTGGATTCTTTTTGGTCTGTGACCCAGTTTTACTAGTCCTAGAACGGGAAAGTTACTAATAAAGATTTATTTCAAAAAAACTCGCTGATTTTTCTGACCGCCCATACGTTTTCGCATACAAAATAGAACGCAATTAACATAAAAATTGTGCAAAATGTGAAATTACAACATTGGGTATTTCTGACTGCATTCGACTAGTTTGTTGTAGACACAAAATTTTCAGTTCTAGGAAATTTTAATTTTATTTCGTCTTTCTTTGGAAATTCGAAAGCATTTTAACTTTTTCTTTGCACCATTATTTTTTTACCCCCTATCCGTACGTCCTGGTAGTTTTGTAGACAATGGCTCTGATTGGGCTGGTGTACAACGCATTCCGGTGGCCATCAAATCTGGTAAAACAAACCATTAAAGAAACGACAATAACGTTCTGCTGGCACTTAAAAAGTTAAATAGAGGTGGGGAGGGGGTGAGGATAAGGTGAAGGAATGCTGATAAGACTCATGCATTAAATTACAAAAACTGATGGGAAAAGAGAAAGAATCTGAGGCCAACTTCATTAAATTCGTAGCTTTTTCTTAAATTAACGGCAGCAGCAGGATAGTGTGTGATTTACGAAGCGGTTATAAAATCTCTGGAGAAAAATGTTGATATAGTAGAGTCAGTGAAGATTTATATTCAAATCGCTTGGCGTATCTCACAAATACGTCAGATGGGTGGCAGAAAGTTTCCGATATGCTAACGCTAATATGTGGGTCGCGAAAGGAAAAACAAAATTGCGAGCGCTGCCAAAGAGTGGTTTGCCCGACGACAAACGGCCCAAGGATTAATGGAAAACTGTAGGGGCACAAGGTGAATTTAAGATGGGTGACCTAGTGGCTTAAACTGGTAGTTAAATTACAGGGGCAGAGCGGGATGTGGGTGAGTTTATCTTTAGGGGGGGGGTGGAGGGGACGGGGGTAAGATATGACACTTCCTTCGGCTGAGGGTGATTTCGCTCGCAACTGGGGATTTGCTTGATTACGATTCTTCGGTATCTCTTGTGAGTGTGTACAAAATGTTTTTCGTTAATAGCCCAGATAAAAGTATGCTGCATTTGACTCCACTTGAAGAACTCTGGCAAATTACCGCTTTGACCAGCTGAATCACATAAAAGTGGATTCAGAATTGAAAATGAAGTAACTTTCTTGGTGTGCAAAGGGATTTTTTTTTTTTTTGAGGTTAACGAACATGGAAAATAATAACATTGCCAAAGAGAGGAGGATAGTACAAGTCACGGGATTCTTCATAATTATTGACAATGACTTTCTGACGACCATACTTGATAAAATAAAACCTTTCAATAAAATAAAATTGATGAGGATAGTTTGGTCTGTGTGGCAGACCAATTTTTTGTGAGCATTCTTTTGCGGCATTCACAATATTTTAAAAAATGGGGGGGGGGGGGGGGGGGGGTTAAATGTTAGGATAAGGAATTGGCTAGCCAGCCATAGCCACCTTTTAGATGACGAAATGGCCACTACTTTTAGCGGAAACTGGCCACTAATTGGTCTCAAAAACAACAACAAACAAAAAAAAGTCCAGCCTTATGTGAGTGCTATGTTGGCTTCTTGGCCGAAATTGCAACCCTTTTCTCCTCTCCACCCTGCCTTGCACGGTTAAAAAAAAATCTATTAAAAATCCACACCTTGATTTGAAATAGCGCGGTGTCACCAATTGGATTTGAGTATCAAATTTCGGTCCCTGGCCACACCCTGTCTCTGCATGAACAATACATCAATGTGGGCGGTTTAAGATGAACCTTCGAAAAAAAAAGAGTGAAAATGACAGTATACTTTTGCTCTCCCCGGGGGTTACGGATCTCATAGTTTATTACGTCATGGTCGTCTGACCTGGGCTATGATCGGACAATTATCTATGAATTTATTTTTCAGTCCAACTTATTTCAAATGCTGTATGTTTATATTGTTTTACTAATACAATCATACATTACTTTGACACATGTATTAATAAATTCTCAGAAATCACGGAATCAAAATTAGTCATGCTTTTTCTAAAGTTCTTTGGTTTCAGTTCCCATTCAATATTTTAACTGTATCCGAGAAACTTCAAGACAATTCAGTAGATGTTTGAGAAAGTAAAAATATTTTTTTTTTAATGGGTTGACCTCAAAAAGCGTGGGCTTGTCCTATCTGTCACATTACTTAGTTTGTTTCAAAATGGCGATGGACCACTGCAGGACGATCTACAGCACGTTTTGTCTGACACAAATGAAGGGTGGCAATGATTCCTGCCACGACTAGGTGTCTTCATGATGGTGATGGCATTTCATGGCCACTTTTTAATCCTCCCTACATTTAGAATCTACGTCTTCCTCACAAGTCCGCAGTAAATTCAACATCTTCAAAATGTTTTTAAAAAATAATAATAATAATAATGCAGTTCAATGCGAAAGGTGGTTTCAGATCGAGAAAGATGTTTGTTGTTTTTTCTTCCGCACAGCTTGTGTGGAGATAAGGCGCATTCTATGGTTGTACGATAGATAAGAAAGCTGATTTTAAATGTGAAGGCTAAAAAGAGCAGGCGAATGAATCACTCGATGAAGGGATATCTGAACAGAAATAGCTTGTAAAAGAATTTTAAAAAGTAAAAACAGGCTAAAATAAGCAAGGGAGGGAGGGAGGGAGGGAGGAAAAGGACGAGGGGAGGAGGGGAAGGATGGAAGGAAGAAAAGAAGAAAGGAATAAGGAAGGCAGAAGGAAAGCAGAAGGAAAGGAAGGAAGAAAGGAATAAATGAAAGCAGGAAGAGAGGTTGATAGCCCCAATAAAAAAAAAAAGAAATGACACAATTCTGCGTACAGAATAAATGGCTGACACAAAAAGCCCAAGGAAGAAAGATAGAAGCTACAAAAAAACAGGGTGACGGATGACATCCTGAGGGGAAAAAAACGAACATTCTTGGGTTAAAAAGCGGTTAATAAATGAACGAGAGACTGAAAAAAAAAAGTGATGAATAAATATAAAGGGTCGGGCAAAAATATGAACAGAAAATATCGAAATATAAAAATACAGAACAAATAAATGGATAAAGGGGGTTAAACAGCTCGAAAAAAAAAAATGATAGAACAGTGGGTAAGGTTAATGAGAGAGGGGAGGATAAAACTGCAAAATGAAAAAAAAAAAAGGAAAGCAAGGGAGATCATGCAAACCAAAATGAAGAGAATTTTATTTAAGATGCACGTTGGAGGAGGGCAAACTGTCAACCATGGACTGAATAAAGACATGAAGGAGGCGGAAATGAAGGAGGGAGCAGAAATGAATGGTTTAAAGAAAGAAACCCACAAACAAACATTATGCCAAGCCCTAAGAACGTAGTTCTATACCCTGACACTTTCCACTCTTCCCTTGGATGAAAAAAGCATTCTGTGATGTAAATTTTGTCTATGTTCACACTCAAATTTTGTTCTGTGAGTTAGAAACAGAATATGGCAGATGTGCCTTGTAACACACGAATGGCGTGCACTTGTGCTCATTTCAGAGGGCTTTGATGTGAAGGATGGGAGAGAGGAGTTCAAATCTTCAAAATTAGAAGCGGTTGCGTAGTTAGTTATACGTAAGACAGTTCCCTGATAGATAGACAGGTAGATAGATAGATAGATAGATAGATAGATAGATAGATAGATAGACAGACAGACAGACAGACAGACAGACAGACAGACAGACAGATAGATAGATAGATAAATAGGTAGGTACTTAGGCAGGCAGGCAGGCAGGCAGGTAGGTAGGTAGGTAGGTAGATAGGTAGGTCGGTAGGTAGGATGGTAGGTTGGTTGGTAGGCAGATAGATAGACAGATTGTCGTGAAAGATGTGGGGCTTTCAGTTTCTATATTTATTAACCTTGAGACAGTATGTTGTGACGAAACACACAATGTCATGTTTTTATCAGTAACAATTATGACTTTTAATCGTCAGATCTTGAGGTTTCTGATTCTTTTCAAAAAGAACTTTCCTGGCATACTTACTCCATCATTTTGTGCAATTCTTTAACAGCCTAGTAGTAGTACATAATGAGCTATTTAGATCATGGAGCCAACCTATTCACCATAGCACTTTTGTTATCTACTTATGGCCGATTTCTGAGAAAACGTTTTCCCGGCCATGTCACCACAGGATTACTCCTGTCACTAATCAGCTAAATGTAGTCCTGAGCCTAATCTTAACCCTAAAACTTGCCAGAAAATTAGCGGTGCAAAGAAAACCTAAGTTGGTTACAGTGTGAGGATAGACACTCTATAAATAAAGTTGCACCTACCCGTTATTGTTTATGAATTTAGGTTAATGTTGGGATTTAGGTCATAAGCACTTAGATGTAAGAGATGTTCAGATGCCACCCAGACTCGCCTACACAGGTAATATTCATGCCGCGAACAAGTATAGAGTGCAAGCCAGTAAGACTCTGCACCAGGTAGATCTTCAAGCCTATTTCTATCAATTTTCCAACAATCACTTAATCACTATGCACTTTGATAAGCCGACAGACCTTGTCTCTCAGTGTCTGTTCATCTCGATACATCGGTGGTTCTTATCCTGTGAAATTCTGTCTCTCTCCCGCCCCCCCCCCCTTACATTCATGTCTTATGACTATACATCCCCGTCTACAATTCTGCCAGTTTACTTTTTAAAAATTAATGTGTAACTACCCCTCCCTCCCCCCACCCCCACCCCACCTCCCCCGTTCAGCCATATATTTTTTATCTTACACAAAACACTTTATTGGATTCTTAGAATTCTGACGGAAAAAGGTTTAAGTTAGTGCGACACTTGACATTGTTTCACATTTATTGACTGAAGTTACAGGAGTGGATAGAGAGCTAACCTTGTTATCCCAACCCCCCACCCCCACCCCCACCCCCACCCCCAAATACCGAAATGACCCACAAGGGAAACTGGCCGCCCCGTTAAGAACCATTGCTCCACAAGAATGATTAGAAAAACAAGTGTTCTGCAGTGAACGGTTGGGACTTTCTGAGCCAGGCAGACGAGAAAATGCGTACACCAGATTGTCTGCAGTGATCTTACTGGGGGGCAAGAGAGAATTATAAGTCAGTGGTTGTTATTGGATTGGGGTGGGGCGTTGGGGAGGGGGGCGGCTATGTATGGATAAAATAACTCAGTGTTAGAGGCCCCGGGTTACTTTTTGCGGCATTCACTATATTAAATAAAATAAAATCAAGCAGGCTTTATTGGGTCCAAGTAATGAACATACTCACGAAAGAGTTTTTGTTTACAAACGTGACAATGTGGTGAGTCTCCCAAAATGTGTTGTGGCTATGTTGATAACGAAGAATTTGTTCCCGTTAATTATCGACAGCTGAACCTAGCCCAAACCACAACTAAAGTCCTTTACCCTAAGCCCTAACCATAACCTTAACCCTAACACTAACCTAGGCACTTACCCTGACCTTAATACTCATCCTAACCCTAGACCTAACCCTAGCCCTAAACTTAACTATCCTACATTAACACTAACCCTAATCTTTACCTTAACCCTAACCTTTAATCTTAGCCCTTCCCCTTAATAAACCCCAGCTTGGCCACATGGCAGAAAGGATCACTTTATAAAATTAAACTTGGTGTGTATTCACTGAGATCTGTTCTCTTCTTTAAACTTCTTTAACAGCATTTCTCTCCCATCTGTGTTTTATTAAGTTTGGTCTCTCATTTATCTTTTCATTTATTCGTTGTCTGTCTGTCATCCGTCCGTCCGTCCGCCCGTCTCTCTCTTTCTCTCTCACTCTCTCTTTCTCTCTCTCTCTTTCTCTCTCTCTCTCTTTCTCTCTCTCTCTCTCTTTCTCTTTCTCTCTCTTTCTCTCTCTCTCTCTCTCTCTCTCTCTCTCTCTTTCTCTCTCAGCTAGTTTTAAACAATTACTAACAAGGCGTCTTTGGTATTTGCAACAATTAACGAACGATAATTGAGTGGGTGAATGAATGAATGAATGAAATACACTTATACATAGACAACATTAAAGTGTCTTATACAGAAACACCAACAACAACCAAAGACACAGAAATACGAACAGCAGGCGCATGGTTATGTTTATCTCGCAAGCAAATGGTCGATGCCTTAATATAGACAATTAACTCATCATTAATAACGACATCAGTGTACGTGCTGACATATAGTTGTTGGTTTCACCTGACATAAAAAGAAAAAAAAAAGATTGTACACTTCACATTTTTTAAAAGAAAAATGTTTACTACGATACGGTTGCAAATGTATGACAAAAGTAATACAAATTATATCATCGCCAGGCCTAAGGTGTTTCTAAAATAATTGCAGTCTTTACAAAGTCACATTAGATTAAAGTAACATGCCTTTTTAAATCATGGGCCCTCGACGTGAGAGGAAATAATTGGCGGTGTTAGACCCTGAATGGCCACAGTAGCTGTGTTTTTGTGCTAATGATAAATGTCTGTATGCGTTGTTTGGTGTCCCATCGTCATTTCTGCAACCACATGTCTGAATTGTTGTCTGGTTATGATATGGCCAATTAGTGGACGTCGATTTAAGAGACCAGCAGCTCGTAGTCTTTGATTACACGCTTTGAGCAAGAAAAGCTGCATGGTGGAATCACTATAAATTCAACATTGAATCAAAATCTGACACTGGCGTTTTGTTCCCAAGTTACTTGCGGTTGCTTGTGGTTCATTTTCAGCGACCTTTTTAAATTCATAGCGATACAATCGACTGAAATGTTATTTTTCACGTGACCCACGTGCAGTGCAAAGTTGCTGTAAAGTCAACAAAACAACACTGGCATACAAAGCTCAACATCCTCGGATCAACATAAATTATCAAAAAACATAGGTAAAGACAACATGCAAACTTTTAAGACAAGTTTTATTGTGGTACGTTTTTAATGCTGTCTAGTATATATTATTCAGGTACATATGATGAACAATTAACTACTCTTGTGTCCCCGGGTAAATCAATAGCCATGTCTTTAGACGCCTGAGTGAACATAGCAGAAAAGGGATCTAAAAATGTGATTATTAATTATGGGTTGTGAAAGGCTTGTAAATTCACTTGTATGGCTTTCCGAACGGGTCACTTTGCACGCAAATCAGGTCTGACATTTTTTTCATTAAATTAGGATTTCAGCCACAGGGCAGAGAAAGACAAGGCGGCACCCTGACATACAGAATCTGTTAGTCGGGTGAGCAGAAGCCAGTGATAAGCTGAGGGAATAGACGAGTGACCAGCTGATACAAAAGTGATATTTATGCAACGACCTACAACGACAAATCTTGACAAGGACAAATGTGAATGTATTGGTGGCCCTTTTATTTCGGTAAAAAGTGGAAATTTCTTTTTCCGCTGTGGCGTTCACTAAACAAATTTTCCAATCGGCACACTGCTAGCAAGTTGGAACATTGTTTAATTTTTATATAATTTTTTATATACATATAGACTATATCGCTTCCCTTTTTTTGCCAACCCACAAAACAATTGTGCCGCCGGCCTCATTAAAGAGATTGTTCGCCATGCGCGAGTGATGGAGGCGTGTTGTTTCTCTAATAACGGCACCAAATGTTTCACACCGGTTTTTAGTGATAGTTCAGCTCCTTATAAGTGGATTTCTTGCCCATTCATTTTGCATGCAATTCAAGTCAATTCGTCTGAACCCAAAAGTTGTTTTTTTTTCTTTCAGAAAGCTATTTTTTTTTAATGCGTTAAATAGTGATGCCACAAATGTGTTAAGTTTTACAGTACGTCAGTTGAATTAAGTGGAAATTGTTTAAAAGGCAGGGTTACTTCCCTATGATAATTACCCTCCACCCTCCACCCTCCACTCACTTTTCTCCTCAAAAGTTCAACTTCAAATGAACAAGTCAGGAACAGAGCCTGTATTCATGGAGTGGGTATGGCAGGTAAGACTGGTGTCAAACTTTCATAATCCGATTAGATGCAAAAATTCGCATTCATGAAGACAGACGAGGTTTAAAAAATAGCCGTAAGACACCGAGGGCAAGGGGAGGGGGGGGGGAGAAAAAAAAAGGGGGGGGGGGATTGATTATGACTTTCGGCAACTTTGACTGAGGGCTTCCGATCTCCTTGACTTAACCAAATGGCTGCACTGATTGCCACTGAAGCTGTATTTGCGACGAATATGTATTAATCGTGACCGGAAACACATGTTATTGAGACGTTCAGTGATGTCAAGTCTCACATTTCACAATCTCAAAGACATTCATTGATGTCGAATGTGTTTACGAACTCCACCTATGTGGTTTTCCTCATTAATTTCCACACGTGCACGCGCTTTCTGTCAATCAGTGATAATAGCTCTTTGAATGCCCATCTCTGTCAGGTTAAGGTTTCCTTTAACACACATTTCCTGTAGCCTTTGCAACTTTTCCTTAATGCGTTTTCAGAATGCAAAAAATGTTGATTCCGTTGCACAACAAATTTTGGATGAAAATTTAAAATTACTAAACAAGAACAAGCGAAACTCTTTGAGGAACGAAAGAGGGGAGCGTTACATAAAAAAAAAAAAAAATGTGTAAAGCAGTATTTTACAGGGAATGTGTGCATATAGTTTCGAATGTCAACAACACAAAAACCTTAGTTAGATTTCCCAATGGCGTGCGTAACCACATTTATCAAAAAGACAAACTGGGACTTTCAGTTCATGGCCTATCGTTAGCTGTGTTTTGCTTAACATCTCAACTGACATTGCCCATGATGTGTTACAACTTTCAGATGAAAGACAAATAAGATTCAAAATTTCACGGGAGCGGAAGTTCTGGGGCGGCGAGTGAAACAAACCAATACTAGCGGTGATTTGCGCAGTCTTATCTGGGAGTTAAAGCTCTGTTATTTTGTCCCATGCGGCAAGAACACTGCCTTTTGCAACAACCCAGATATGAAACATGTGCACTCGCACAAAGGTTTCCTATGTGCGGTTGAGGCATTGTTATTCCGAAATAGTTTTCAACACAAACTGCTGCATTATAAGGACTCAATCTAAGAAAAATAAGCATGCTAGATTCTAAAGGGAACGTGCAGGAGAAATAAATTAATTTATCAGCACAGTTCACAGTGAGGTCCTCCACGCATTTTCAAAGTTTACACAAATTGCTCATAAACAGTGTTCGATGATATTCTGTCTATATTACCTTTATTTAAAATAGCTTCTGTTGAGTCTGTAGGCCATTTTTCAATTTTTAATATAGGATTAGGAGGACAGGTAGACGGACGGGCGGATTGGCACACGAACGAACGCTGCAAAGGGACGGGTGGACGGGCAGACCAACAAACGGGCGTATTTTTTTCAACTCCAGGTTTACTGACACTAACATGGAACAAAAGTAAACAAACCATAAGCTTGCAAAGGAAGGAGGTGTAGACGGTGGATGGCGGTGGAACAGAAGGTTACCACAAAATGTTTTCCCTTTCATAATGTTAAATATTCTAAACCTGACACTTAAGTGTGTAAAATTGAGTCAACTCTCCCTGACTTTGCAATATCAGACTAACAGCTCTGCATGCCATTCTGTGCTCAGTGAAATCCATTTGACACAACTCATTCTCAAAACAACGTCGTCATTACAATCAATGCTCAGATTGGTGTCGTCAAGAATGAAAATGATAAACATCTGATGATGTTGGCAAAATTCCCTGATATGATCTGTAATGCCCACATCATTCTAAGTCCTTTACTTCTCTGATTTTTACCTACATTTTTAAAATAAAAAAAAAGTGATGGAATACATTTTACTCAATTTCGACCCACTAACGGACTCATCGTATACAATTCCTAAAAGACGCCACCAAAGAGCCCCAGGCTTTTAATGAAGTGTTGTCACTGCTTGGCCCGCTGTGCCCAAAGAATAAATCCTCATGGAGCTGGCCGGAGAAACAGACCCCATCTCATCAGAATCATTATCCGCGCCCCTGCTGAAAATGACATCCATTTATGTAAACAAATCCAGACAGCAGCATAATACACGTCCTTATCCTCGCAGGGCCCCTCATTATCAACATTTACATCTACATAACAGATAACCAACAAGCATGGAGATGAGGTAGGCTCATGTTGGGAATTATCTTAGAGAAAAAAGCACGATCAAACTTCATTAAGCGTTGTGCATACAAGAGGAATATCTATTTTTTCTGAGAAATGAATTCAGCAAACTCGCCCACTTAGACTATCCGTCACATATCAATCCTTTTTGTCTTCATAGTTAGATGGCATAATGATAATAAATGTCTTTATGTCTTCGTGAATTTCAGCTCTCCTGGATGAAATACAAAGTAATATATTTATGTCTAAATTAATGCTATGTTTTTGAACACCCACGAAAGCTTTATAATCTATGTACTTATCCCCCTTGTCTGTATGATAGTTACCTTAGTTAGACGCTTTTAAGCATCTGCAGTGCTATTTAAAATATCTATATGTATACTTTGTTCACCTCATAGTAATGTAATACTTTGGGTGACACAAAAAGCCATAGATATGGAAAGATACCTATTCACCGACTTCAGATAAGTTTAATTGTATGCATTTGAGCCTCCAGAAAGCTAATCAACTGACTCGTGCCATACATGCCTACTTTAGTTAGTGAAGTTTAATGTGACATTCAAAAAGCTATATAAACTTGTATATACCTACTTTAGACAATTGCTTTTACAACGCATTCAACCCCCACCCCTCGGCCAAAGAAAAGCTATACACTTTAACTGTGTTGCTTTTGTTAGTTAGGTTTCATTGTATGCTTTTGAGTACTCAGTTCTATTACCTGTCTGTATGCTAGCCTTTGTAAGCGGCGATAGCAACATTATAACTGAAGTTGTTTCTAGGAAAAAACGGACTGTGAAAAAGTCATTTTAAACTGAAAAACCGAAATGCCTCAAGACCCCAAGTCAGCATTTAACTTTGGTTCATTGAGTTCACAAAGTTTTCACGTTGTTACGAAATTTAAGTGAGTTAAGATTGTTATAAACATTTCAATAAGACTAGTCTATCTTGTGCGAGTGACTTGTGATTTTCTGTCTGTGTTAAAAACGTCATGCTCTTTCTTTAGACATCGAAAACTAAAATTTACAAAGTTCAGTGGTACGATATTTTGAGATTTATCAATATGATATAGCCTACTCATACTCCTTGTACTATGCCTATCCTCCTCCTCCTCACACACACACACACACACACAAATATTTGAGCTTAGTTCCACTAGTTTTATCACACTCAAGTTGTCAGCATCAACAAGGAAATACTGTAGTGCCGTCACTTTCTTCTTCCTCTCGTCTGTCATCAGAGAACCATAGATTTTAACAAAATCTCACGGGGCACCTCTCAACTCGGCCTTATGGGACAGGTGGCTTTGGCGGCCGGAAATGAGAGGATGTGTCAATCTCTGGTGAACTCTCAAACCCAACTAGGGACCTCAGAGTTTTTTTGTTTTTTTTTGTCTCACTCCCTACTCTACACTTTCTATCTGCATATTACGGTCATGAAAGAGCATTTTTTTTCTGCCCAATATTTATCTTGCTTTCAATTTTCTGTCAGTCTTTCTCTGTAATTTGTCAGATCTATTTCCACGTAAAAAATTCAACTTTCATCCCCCGGATACCCTAACTGTTGATAGTATTCAAATACTCTAACTATTGATTGTATTCAAATACCCTAATTATTGATAGTATTCAAAATTAATGTATACAGTACTTGAAACATGCCACGGCAATTTTCCATACCTCATTTCAAAACCATAATTGTCAGGGGCATTAAATTAAATTTTTGGTAGTGTTTTTTTCTTCTGTTGTTAGAAGTTGCCTGTGCCTAAATTTAAGTAATTTTTTTTTTCAAAGCTATTGTTATTGTTTTATCTGAGAGATATGTGGCTTCCTTATTCACAGTACTGGATCTCCCAGTGATTTATGAGACATTCATGGTTCCAGAATGGACTTACTGAGAAAAAACACGAAAAATCTTCATTTCTGCGCAGTGTTTGGCTTTCTGGACTTAATGGGCCCTTCATCTTGAAGTCCACAAACTTAGTGTTTATGCCTGGAACTTTGGAGGCGTGAGATATTACGGTTTGTTGAGAAAGTTCATTATACGGCCTATGTTCCATTAATGAGCTTCTTCCTCTGCCTTCCTGTCACCACGGCTATTCTTGCCTCTTATATTTTCCCTCCATAGTGCCCTTTGTTCGTTCGTTGTTTCCTCACTGTGAGCTATAGTCATATTCCCTCTTTCCTCATTGTATCTTTCTCTCTCTCTCTCTCTGTCTCCCTGGGTTTCTGTCTCTGTCTGGCAATCTGGGACGTTCTCTCTCCCTCCCCCCCCCCTTCTCTCTCTCTCTCTCTCTCTCTCTCTCTCTTTCCCGCTTTCATACTCCTTTTTTTTGGCCTTCACAGTTCTTCCATCCTTTTTTTTTTGGTCTTCACAGTTCTTCCATCTCTCTCTCTTTTATATTTCTATTGCTCTCTTGTCGCCATTGAGATCGTCTCCAATGCCTCCCACCACAAGGGTGAATGATTTGAAACAGTCAGTTATTTAATGGCCACGCTTGTGTCATCCTATGAAGTTTTTCTGTAAACTGCTACGTGCGTAACCAGTGTGATATCAGATATGGCATGCTTGTCTCTGTTTTCCTGTCTGTTGACTGTTTGTCCTCATTTCTCCATCAAACTTAAAATGTGTCAGGCTTCGTTGTCAAGTTCGACAGTGTATGTTCAAGTAACAAAATAAACAAACCAAAATTAAAGACAACGCAACGAAAATCTTCGCACAGCAGTCTATGGAGAAACAGGGAGATTTCAGCGAATGTTGGTGAACATATTTTAGTGTCTAACAACTGTCTGTTGAGTTTCAAAATAACAGTTTCTGAGATCATACTATCTTCCAGACCTTCTTTTGAGCACGATCCCGTCACAATAGCATTGACCCAGTCCGTGTAGCTTATATTTTGTTTATGGAATGGAATTCAAATATTTTTTCAGTTATTCTAATGAAAAAAAAAATATTCTCTAGTAAAACTCATTGGAAAGTGTCAAAAGTAGGGCCCTGGCATTCAACTGTACGTTTGTGGCAAATTCAGGCTTATCTGCAAACCTTATACAGCTTCATTTCATTGTCGGTTCAAATCTAAGATTGTACAACAGAGCTCTGTAAAATTCACATTATCTAGCCGCTTAAACATGTGCTTATTTCACACTATTTGGCCACTTGTCTGATGTGTCAAATATGTTGATCCCTGGAATTTTCATCGCCGGCGTCCACTAAATAAAATGTTTCCAAAATAAGGACCCAACTTGGCAGTGCCAAGATTTAATTTAGCAAAACGGATTTCCGTTTCCTGGGGGGTAATTTGCATATAAAATGACGACAGGGAGTCTCCAAAATTAATTATGAACGCCTACTTTTTTGGAACCTCTCATCTAAAATTGCTAGACTGTGCCAGCCTCATTCCTGCAGTTTCAAACCCCATTTGTGTATCCCCCTCCTCCTCCTTTATCCTTTTTCTTTAGTTTTTTTTTTTTTTTTTGCTCCTTTCCCGCTTTGCGAGAGGAAGCATTTATTTATCCCACACACTCCGTGTTTCTTTTCTCGTATTTTGTCATCAAATCCCCCCCCCCCCCAACACACTTTTTAATGGTCCAAAAACAGAAGGCTATAAGGTATTTTCTTAGTCTTCGTGTAACTCCCAGTATTCCCAGACACCCCTGTAGATCTCGACAAGAGAGAGAGAGAGAGAGTGTGTGTATGTGTATGGGAGAGATAGTGTGAGTGAGTGTGTGAGAGAGAGAGAGAGAAAGAGAGTGTGTATGTGTGTGGGAGAGAGAGTGAGTGAGTGTGTGTGTGTGAGAGAGAGAGAGAGAGAAAGAAAGAGAGAGAGGAAGAGAAAGAGAGAGAAAGTGAAAGACAGAGAGAGATATAGAGTTTGTTTTAAATTCCAATGCAGACACTAGGTTCTAATAATTCGATCCTGAGTATACAAACAATGAAATGTTTATGAATGATAATACACATGGCCCAAGGCGTTTTCTTCTGTGTCAGCTATCGTATTCCATTGTTCGCATGAGCACTGAATCAATTAACTGTAAAGTACCTGGCATCGTGTGTTGTTGTTGTGGTTTTTCATCTGTTTTTGGTCTATAACTGGAAATTTCGTCACGCTTAATGTAAAAAAAAAAAAATCCGCTTCCCCCATCTCTCCAATTTTAGCTTCGAGAGCCCTTTCAAAACTCTAGTGGAATCCACCCCACCCCCACCCCCGCCCCCCCCCCTCTCAAAACCACTGACACAGAGAGAGAGAAGAAGGGGGTGAGTTTGGAGAAAACACGTGGACGCGATAACGGTCATATTGTCCTGGCAAGAAGCAAGACGTTAGCATGTAGCAGTAGCAAAATGAAAAGACAAGGAGGCCCTACCTGAAGCGCCCATACACGAGAGACAGAGAAACAGAGAGAAACGAGAAAGGCACGCAGAATGAAATACTCTCGTGCACACACGGGGAGAGAGAGAGAGAGAGAGAGAGAGAGAGAGTCTTTCTTTTCTGCCGGTCTCGAACCCCACGCCTTCGAAACTGTTTTGAAGATTCTCAAGTTGAAAATATCTGCCCTAAACACCTGCATAATTAATTTTCTCCTTAAGAACTCTACCCTAGAATGCCACGCAACCCCACAAGTTTGCTGGATGCAAGAAGAAAAAAAACCATTTTTAAAAATCCAAGATGAAGATAATATAGTGGACCGCAGAGTGATGTGACCCCTGTCAAAAAAATGTCTTGTTTTTATCCCAGCGACCTGGGTCTAATCAGATTTGAAGAAGTCTCCAGGTTTGGACCCTGCCCTCTGCGATATCGGATGTCTGCTAGCGTGATAAGGAAGAAATAAATAGATGGTTCGTGTGTCGTTTGTTAAATGGAGCTTACAGGGAGATAGAAGGGGAATGAATGCAATGTTGCAAGGGGGTTGGTGGGGAAAGAAAGAAACTAGGATTTAAAACAGTTCTTGTATGTGTGTGGGAGGGAGGGGGAATTACCTTCTCTGCTGGATGATTAAAAAGTAAAAAGTAGTGTACGGGGAAAAGTGGGTAGAGGTGGTATGTGAGAGTGAGAAAGAAGCAAAAGGCTCAAGGAAGTTGATGACAGACGGAGAGACAAAACAGACAGACGGATGGACGGACAGACCGACAGATGGGCGGATGGACAAACAGACGACCGACAAGGGGACGGACAGACAGGGAGGCAGGCAGACAGGCAGACAGACAGACAGACAGAAGACAGACAGATGACAGATAGGTAGGTAGATATGTAGTCAGACAGACAGACAAACAGACAGACAGACAGGCAGGCCGATAGATAGATAGATAGATAGATAGATAGATAGATAGATAGATAGATAGATAGATAGATAGATAGATAGATAGATAGATAGATAGATAGATAGATAGATAGATAGATAGATAGATAGATAGATAGATACGGGCAGTCAGATACTGAGGTAGAAAGAGAGGTAGTGGGTGGATAGGCAATAGCAACAAAACAAAACAAAATCCCACACCATACCATACAAGTGAAACTTGCCAGCAGGTGAAGTTGACTAGTTTACCTGTAAAGAGGGTTATGTTCACATTAGGAGTAAATGGGTGTTCACATTGGACTGGAAAACCAATTGCACGGAATCTGATCACTCTCTGCCAGTGATCTTCATTCTGTAAATTTTGCGATCCTTCTGTCGTTGAAATTGTGAGAGAAGCAGAAATACACCTTTTCCATCCCAATTTCATAAAACATTAACTCGAAATCCCCAAGTATCTCACATTTGCTAAATTTACAACGACATTCCAAATGAATTTTTTTTTTTTAAACAGCCATAACATTCATAGTTTGTCTACTCTCCCTCCCAATATTTCTAATGGAACTCCAAAATTATTTGACACAATTTCATAAATTCAAATATCGATTTGGGAGAAGCTGTTTGAGCTATGCAGCTGAAATACGATTGGCTTTTTTGTACTATCAATTAACAGTCAGTGTCCAATAAAGTTACAGCAGCCATATCGTCAAAGAAAAGGTTATTGTGGCCGGGGAGCCGGACGCTACCCTAGCCTTTAACCTTGCGTTTCCCCCAAAAGTTCAGTGTGGAAGCAAAACCCAGTTTGGCCATAGGAGGCACAAGTTCACTTCGTTATTAATTTAGTGATTTTATACAAAATCTTTGTATTAGTTATTTAGAATTTATCACCTATGTCAAAGTGCATGATCTGGTTTTGAATGAACGATAGACAAAATGTAGTATTAGTAAAATGATAAGACAGAAGGGGCCCCTACCTGAAGCGCTCACCAACACCTACATGAGACAGAGAAATAGAGAGAAAAAGAGAATAGCACTCTGAGTGAAATATAGACTGAAGACTGTGCACCATCTCTAAATAAATTTCGTGCCATGGATTGGGTTGAGGATGATGAATAAAACCAAAGTAACGAAAACAGGTCAGAAAATGGGGGTTCCAGGTTAACCTAAATGAAATTTGCTGTTTCCCGTAACAATTATTTGGGAAACTACTAATACGCCTCAGCCTAATAGAATGAAATGTCGGTAACAAGCCAAGTGTTTGGTTTGTTTGGCCCTCAAATGTTATACAGTAGACTTCCAGTGGCTTTATATATATTATCTGGCACCCTGCTGTAGTTATTGAGGGGACACCAGTCTTTTTCGTGTTACAGCACCAAGGCGACAATGGGATCACAAGCCCCAAGCTGAAAACCGCTCTAACAGCTTGAATCTGAATTGGCTGGTTACCTCCATAAACAACTCTCTGCTCTTAACATTCCTGCTTCAGATAGATTTCACAGCCCATTGAATGCGGTTAAACAAATGGAGGTGATATTTTACTGAGTAAATCTGAGTGCGCTTTCAATGGTATTCAAATTTAAGCTCAGGTGAGACATTAGTGGGGAGGAACCTTTGCTGCAGTTTCATTCAAAAACTATAATACACACACACTTACCCCTGGTTACAATGTTCAATTCAGTACAAGACATTAAAAATCTTTCATTCAGCTGGAGCGGGGATTTCAAGGTAATCACTCAAATCAAGTCTTCAAATCTGGAACTTGAAAAGTCGATCCTACCTTGCTCAGTGTGACTTGGGACATGCTTGCATAATCTAACACACGAGTTCAGGGAGTAGTTTATTCCCTTTCTAGTTATTGATCTATTCCTAAATTTGATTTAATTTAATTCAAGTCAGTTTAAGTTAAGTTTAAATTTATACATACAATAACTTAAATTTGTACATATGCAAGAAATATATACATATATACTCACGGGGTCAACTAAAGTTAAAGCAGAATATAATGTTTGATACTCAGTCTCAAAGAACAAAATTTTTCAATAACAATCTCCTTTCATCTCTGCACATTCAGATGGAAAATAATATGAAATTGGTTTTAAAATTTGAATAACTACGAATTTATTAGACCAACCACGAGAAATTTATTGTCAGCGTTTGGGTGTCCACCTGTGACATTGAATCACAGCAGTACAGCGCCTTTGACATTGAATCACAGCAGTACAGCGCCTGTGACATTGAATCACAGCAGTCCAGTGCCTTTGACATTGAATTACAGCAGTCCAGCGCCTGTGACATTGAATCACAGCAGTACAGCGCCTGTGACATTGAATCACAGCAGTCCAGCGCCTGTGACATTGAATCACAGCAGCCCAGCGCCTGTGACATTGAATCACAGCAGTACAGCGCCTGTGACATTGAATCACAGCAGCCCAGCGCCTGTGACATTGAATCACAGCAGTCCAGCGCCTGTGACATTGAATCACAGCAGTATAGCGCCTGTGACATTGAATCACAGCAGTACATCGCCTGTGGCATTGAATCACAGCAGTCCAGCGCCTGTGACATTGAATGAATTGGATTTGTAATTGCCCTCTCAGGATTTCTGAGCAACTCTCGATCCAGCGCATCCTCAAGTTCCAGAAGAGTTTGTGGAAGGCATGGTCGGTTCCTGGTGAGTTGGTCAAAATCACCCCGTAGATGTTCTAGACGTTCTGCACAAAATATAATATTCACTAAATAAACACATACTTAGACATAAACCCAATGCCTTTTTTGGACTACTAAAGGAGAGAGAGAGACAGACAGAGAGACAGAGAGGGGGGGGGGGAAGAAAGAAACAGAGGGCGATGGAGATAAAAAGAATACAAACCATATAATATATGAGAGAAAGACAGAGAGGAGGGGGAGAGAGAGACAGACAGAGAGAGAGAATGAGAGAGAGCTAGAGAGAGAGTGCGAGTAGAGAGAGAGAGAGAGAGCAAAAAAAGACACAGACAGACAGACAGACAGACGGGCAGGCAGGCAGACAGACAGACAGACAGAGATTGCGAAGAAGAACAGGAGAAGAAAAATGCAGAGATAAATATTGGGATATTAGGATAAAGGAAAGAAAGAAACATCAAGAAAAAAAAGTTTTGAAGCGGTCAGAGATTGGGTAAGATACATTAATTGACACAGAGATATATAATGCAAGATTAAGTTCTCTGCTTATCATCCTGCCTGTCCAGCTTTGTCAAGAAATTTGAGCCATATTTTTTTTTTCTTGTTGTTTAGGGTGTGGGGGATAGAAAAGAGGTCATATGCGGACGACGAAAGAAAGTGGAAGAAATGAGAAAGGGAACCTTCTCGTCCTCATTTTCGTTTTCCATTTCATTTTATTTATTTTACTTACTTCCTTAATGTTGAAAAGAATAATTTATGAATGTTGGAAAAAAATGAGTCAATCAGGCAGAAACACAAATGAAGAATTGTTGGAGGAGAGGCAGTTAAGCAAAAATCTGGCAAAAGGGAGAGAGAAAGAGGAGAAGAAAAGCACACTAAGAGGGAGAGAACACGGTGGGGTGGGGAAGGAAAGAAGGATAACAGAAAATAAGAATTTTCCTTATCAAAGGGAAAAAAGTAGGCGAAAATTTCAAAAAAATATGTGGAACAAAATAATGGAATGGCGAAAAAATAAAGAAAGCGGGATTAGTGGCGAGAGAAAGGGGGGGGGGGGGGAGAGCCGAACCAGTCTGCCTGATCAGCCATCTTCTTACGCACCCACAGTCAGAATGCTGGTGTTAGGTATTATAAAGAAGATCACACCATCGTATACAGCGGAAACAAACGCGGCATGAATGGTGTTGCAATTATACTGGACAGACGCTTACGAGACAACATTAGCAGCCATGACGCTATAAGTGATAGAATTGTCACTGTGAAACTTGACACCCAACCCGTGCCCCTGAACATCATACAAGTATACGCCCCCACATCTGCGAGCACAGAAGAAGAAATAGAGCTGTTCTATAATGACCTACAATCAGTAACAGACAAAATCCCAAGCAGAGAAATATGCATAATCATGGGAGATTTCAATGCCAAAGTGGGAGAGGGTGAGGATCTGGAATGTGGGATAGGACCCTATGGATTAGGAGAACGAAACGACCGAGGAGACATGTTAGCATCTTTCTGCCATGCAAATGAAATGAGCATCACTAACACTCTCTTTAAACACCCGATGCGAAGAAGATACACATGGATAAACCCTGGAGGCAATCTCCGAAACCAGATTGATTACATCCTGATTGACAAAAACTGGAAAACAACTGTGCTCAACTCAAAGACAAGGCCAGGGGCAGACTGTGACACTGACCACATTTTAGTGACAGCAAAGCTGAGATTGAAAGCCTATAGGAAGAGCAAGCCAAAACCCACCACCAGATTTGACACGGACAAACTGAAAGACCCTGAAATCAGCAATGCTTTTCAGATCGAAACAGAAAACCGTTTCTCAGCATTACTCAAGGAGTGGTCAGCTGAAGAAAGACACCCAGATACACTGTGGAAAGACATGAAAAGAATTTGGAGTGAAACAGCTGAATCGAAACTCGGGAAAAGAACGAGGAAAACTCCCAAACCATACATCAGTGAAGAAGTGATAGAGCTTGCAAAAAGAAAGAGCAAAGCCAGAAAACTTAGTAAACAAGATGAATATCATGCACTGAAAAAGGAAATCCAAACAAAGATCAGAAGAGACAAGAATGCATGGTTAGAAAGAGAGTGTGCAAACATAACAGAATGTAATACACAAAGAAAGTCAAAAGAAATGTTTGAACAAATAAGAAAAGTAAAAAAGAGGGATTTCCAACCACAGAACTTGAGTCTGAACAACAAAGAAGGCACAACACTGACAAACACAAAAGATGTGCTCTCAAGATGGCACGAATACGGCAAGATGCTGTTTGCGGACAACATCAGACCAGACCCGAGGGACCTCCAACAACCAGACTCACAACAGATAGATAAAGAACCAGAACCTCTCTTGGAGGAAGTACAGGCTGCAATAAAACAAATAAAGAATGGAAAATCCCCTGGATTAGACAACATACCAGGTGAACTCCTGAAACATACCAGCGAATCAGGAATAAAAGCACTCCACCAAATGATCTGCAAAATTTGGCAGACAAATGAATGGCCAACAGACTGGAAGCTACAAGAATTCGTCATGCTATACAAAAGCGGCAATGTCAAAGACTGTGGAAATTATAGAACCATTGCCCTCATCAGTCACACCAGCAAAATCCTGCTCATCATCATACTCAACAGAATGAAATCTAAGGTAGAAGAGGAACTATCAGAATGTCAAGCTGGTTACAGGACCAACAGAGGAACCGCTGACATGCTCTTCATACTACAAATAATGATTGAACAGATAAGAAGCAATGGAAACGAAGCCTTCATCACGTTCATAGACTACAGCAAAGCGTTCGACAGCGTTAGGCACCATCACCTGTTCGATATAATGATTACGATGGGATTCCCGAAATACCTTGTGACCCTCATCGCTGCACTATACCACGAACAAAAGGCAACGATTAGATGGAACAATGAGAACTGTCCATATTTCAACATCGAGAAAGGAGTCAGACAGGGTTGCATACTTTCACCTCATCTTTTCAATATTTATACTGAGCAGATCATGAGAAACGCAGACATAGAAGATATGGGAATAAAGATCGGAGGCCGAAACATCACAAACCTTCGCTACGCTGATGACACAGCTCTTATGTCAGATAACATCACCAGCATGAAAAGAGTGTTGCACAGAGTGGATGAAGCGGGCAAGACAGCAGGCCTACACCTAAATGCTAAGAAAACGAAAGTCATGCATACTGGAACAGGGCACCATGAACACCAGGAGATACTAGTAAACAAAACAGCACTAGAAAAAGTGACTGATTTCAAATACCTAGGATCACACAAATCGCAAGATGGAAGCTGCTCAAAGGACATAAAAACAAGGATAGGAATGGCAAAACACAAAATGGTTCAACTAAACAACATTTGGAAGGATAGAGGCACACCAACGGACCTCAAAGTGAACATACTTAAGTGCTTGATCTGGCCAGTCCTACTATATGGTTGTGAAGCCTGGACACTCAAAAAGGCAGACATAACAAGATTGGAGGCAGCTGAAATGTGGCTTTACAGAAGGCTACTCAAAATAAGTTGGACAGAAAGGAGAACAAATACAAGCATCTTAGAACAGCTTGGCACCACCAGAAGAATAACACCTGAAATAAATAAAAGAAGACTTGCATACATCGGCCACGCGGCCCGAAACAAAAGCACGGCCCTTATGATATCAATCCTTCAAGGAAAGACAGAAACAAAGAGAAAACAAGGAAGACCACCCATTACATATCACGATAACATCAAGAAAGTCAGCCAGCTGGAAATAAGTGAACTAACTAGGAAAGCTAAGGACAGGATTGGGTGGAGAAGGTTTTGTCGTGACATCCACTGTAGCAGCTAATATCGATGACGATGAAGCCGACAGGTGACAGGTGAGGTGACATTGTGTATGCTGTTTATACGATCGCATTTTGAAATAGTCAACCTGTAAAAATCTCTTTTGGCAGTAAGTAACAAACAAAGCTGACGGACATAATAAAATCCATGCCACAACAAAAGTGGAATTGGCCTGGACAAGTGGGAAGGATGAATGATAATTGATGGACAGAACGCTGCACTGAATGGAAACCACAGACAGGAAAAAGAACGTGTAGACGACCAGAAAGAAGATGGCAGGGTGATATTAAAAAGAGAGCGGGGAACAACAAGGATGAGGAAGACATCAGACAGAAAGAATGGAAAGTATTGTCGGAGGTCTACATCCTGCAGTCGATGAATAAATATCTAGGTGAAAGGTGAAAGGTGAAAACGGTATATTATTTACATTTATAAAGGATAAGGCTTTTAGGTGTATAAAAGCCCAGTAAACAAATCATTTCAACTATGGTCAAGTGTCCCCAGGAGAATAATGCAAATTTGGGCAGTTCCATTCCCGTGAAGTTATCCAGGGAAAAAAACAACGCTTCTCTGCTTTTCTGGCGAGCATTATAATCTAAACCTTTGTTGTCGCCAGCTACAGAACAAATTGCCAAGAGACGGCTCATTTATTTTTTTTTTGTATTAAAATTTAATCAACATCGGGAAATTTCGAAGTTGTATTATTGAAAACCTAATGCCATTCCTAACTCCAACAGAAAAAAAACTTGATCTATTCCACGAACAAAGAATCTGTGTCAGCATAACCGCTGTCATGGCCTGAAATGACGATCGATACACGGACTGTAGGAAATCTGATTGGTCAAAAATTTATAAACCTGGAATAATTACTTCTGTATTCTTCGTGGCGTTTCAATTTATCTAATCTGTCTATCCATCAAACTTTGTGCATCGATTTAATCCTTTATTGATGCTTCCATCCTTCATTCCATGTATCCATCCATCCATCCGTTCGTTCAGCCAATCTTCCCTCCCTCCATCCATCCATTCGTCCATCCTTGAAATGAATATCAAAGGATATCCGTTCAAATCAAATAAATCTTTCTTCGTTTTCAACTGGTCGTATGTTTGATATATCGCACCTGCCTTCCCACTTTTTTTCCGGGGGTAAAATGTGTGTGTGTGGGAGGGGGGGGGTCTTTCTTTTTCAGGATGAAGAACCTATATTATCAGAAACGAAGCTTAGTCTCTCTTCAGATGAGTGATTTCTAAACATGCGAGGAATTAGATTGAACACAGCCGTAGATATGAACCTAGGACCAGAGTTTCCTGCACCTGAGTCAAGCGTTTAACTACATTTAGTCGACAATGAACCGACTGCTTGCCATACAACTTCAAAGAATGATACCAAAATTTACGGAGTCGCTCTTTGGACCATGTGGCCAACTTGGGATTTGTTTGCACGATGAATTTTGCGGAAAGCGCAAGGGCTAGGGTAATGTTTATGACAGGCTCGCCAGCAACCATAACATTTTGGTCTGCAAAATGACCAATGTAACTTCCCGGAAGCAGATCAGTCACAGAAAAGTCTATTGTGACTATTTTTGCGACATGGCTCAAATTAGTTTATTTGCGTCATGACATCGTACAATGACGACGGAATTATAATGTTGACCGTGATGTTTGCAAGGCATCCCTGGGACGGTTCATATTATGAATGCTCAATATGACGACGCATTGAAAGACGAAATAATAAAAGTATAGAATCTCCTAGAAGTGGAAGTAATGTGATGTCGGGTGAAATGTTATTATTTCCCATCTTGCACGGGTTTGTGTAAAATATGTTTAAACCATACAACAAATTTTTATTCGTGTGGACAATGAAACGGGCGAATTTTGGGAGCAAAAATTAAAGTTAATCGAAAATGCAAAATTGAACTCTTGGGAGAACAATGCACGCATATTTTTATGTAAACAAAATGTGAAAACACATGCAATGTGCACAGTTACGAATAATAATATTTCATTTTTCATGGCCTAATGTTGGGTGTCTTATTGTTACCTTATTATCCTCAAGTTCCTACAAAAGACGAAATAGAATTCAAAATTTCGGTGAAGACAAGTGAAACAAACCAATTGTCTCTACCAAAAATGTACACATCATACTCGTACCTGCCTGAGGCAATGTCCCCCCCCCCCCCTCCACTATGGGATCACATCATACGATCACAACTGAATGTCTCGGATATCATTTTGCTTTCTTGCTCTGTGGTCGCGCTCACTACACTAATTGCCAAATAGGCGCGCTTGGCAAGATCAAAGGGTGTTTCATTTTGTTGGAACGGTTTTTTTTTTAATGGTACCTTGCCCATTTTTTGCCCAAGAAAAAAAAATGGCCTCTCGGGCCTCCTAAACTGAGAGCATTCACGGTGCGCATGTAAAATGGGCGCGCTGTCATTACTTTTCTCATAGTGAATCTCCACGGCCATACCACACAACAATACATTTGCGCCACAGGAATACAAAACCGTGTCATTATGACCTCATACACAATCTCCATGACAAAACATACCAGATAATCTCCATCACAAAACATACCAGATAATCTCCATCACAAAACATACCAGATAATCTCCATGACAAAACATACCAGATAATCTCCATGACAAAACATACCAGATAATCTCCATGACAAAACATACCAGATAATCTCCATGACAAAACATACCAGATAATCTCCATGACAAAACATACCAGATAATCTCCATGACAAAACATACCAGATAATCTCCATGACAAAACATACCAGATAATCTCCATGACAAAACATACCAGATAATCTCCATGACAAAACCTGCCAGTTTGTATTATCGTCCACAAACGGCCATCCCTCTTGTTTCTGTCTTGTATCTCCATCTGTCATGACGTAGGCAGAAAATGTCCCAAGTCTCAGAAAGAAAAAAAGAAATAGTGTGAGACAGGTCAGAGCATGGGCACATTAGCATAAACTTATCCTGTCCTTTTGTTTTCATCCCCAAAACACGTTTTACGTACTCGTGCACCAGCTTCCAATGTGTTCTGTGTGTGTGTGTGTGTGCGTGTGTGCTTGCATGTGTGTGTGTTTACAGTTGTTTGAGTGGAGAATTTGAGAATTGAGAGTGTCAGTTTGACTACTTTATCTACACTGCGCGAGTGAATGCGATATGAACTAGAGCTGATATACAGAATCACAATATTTCAATAGATTTGAATGCATTTATTTATCTATTTATCTATTATTTATTTATTTATTTATGTACTTCTATTTTTATTAGTTACTTTTCTTCAAACACTGTTGACCACCCCGTTCTGGGAGCAGCATATAAGACAAATGGTGCATTACGCTTTGCCACTTACAGTCTTGCAAAATAAACGGAATCGGCTTTTGTTTTCTTTTTACTTTCTTCGGAACACATCAATTCATCACAACCAAGTTTTGCATATAAATATTTGTCACCTCACTTACCAACTGAAATAACTTTTTTCAATTAATTTAGTCCACTGACAAAAATGTTTTTTCACGTTACAACCTATATTAACCTATCTTGCTTCACAGTACTGGAATCAATTCAATATTTTACGTACATTTTTAAGTATGCATTAATTCGTCTCGCAGGTATTCTGACAGTGGAACATTCCCGCAGAATTAGCAACTCGGAATTTTTTAATTTTTTTTTAAGGCTATTAAAATATTTCCTTTCTTTACCGAATTTTCCAGTTTGTTCAGTGAGCACACGCATGAGTCGTTCAGTATCGAGGGTCATATGAAGCAATAGTCTTCACTCAACGAGTAAAACATAAATGTAAAGCGTTCTCAACAAGCAAAATTTGTCAGTAAATACTCTTCTCCAAATTTGCCGGCCTTGCATTAGAGGGGAATGTCAGAAATGTCAGAAATGTCAGTGAAAAGCACGTTTCTTTTTTACAAAAAAAACAAAACGTTCCGATGTTTTTGCCTCTTTTTTTTTAAAGAAAAGGAAAGGCGTTCGCTGCGTAATAAAAAAACTAGGCCTATGCGCCTCTGGTAATTCATGTACGTTCGGTAACTGTTTAACGAACACCGCTTTCTCACTAGGAGTTAAAAGATACCCTCTGGTGATCGTGCATTACAGCGAGTAGAAAGAGGGTCCGTGTGTAACATAGACAGACTGTTATATTATTATTCTAACCACGGGAGAACTGCAGTGCCTAATGCATCCGATTATGCAGATAACGGCAGTTATACCAAGACAGATGATACAGAATAAATTGTTATTTCACCAATTGTGTGCACATATTGATGTTTATCTGGTTTGTAGGAAGGACGTTGGTGGTGATTCTTAATGCAACATGAAACGTGGGAGTTTATCTATCCATCCACCCATCCATCCGTCTGTCAGTCGGCCCGTCCCTCTCTCTGTCTGCCTGTCCGTCTGTTTCTTTGTCTCTCTGTCCGTCCGACTCTCTGTGTATCTATATGGATGCGTTTTCTAACCAAAATACACTTCTACAGGTAAGTGTAGAAGTTGAAAGTAACTGGAATGAATGTCAAAGATGGATGAGTCCTGAGACGACTGCGAGTTCATTAAAGCGATATTCCAAGCCGCGCAGACGTTCTCCTATAACATGTCTCCCGTTCATGATGGAGATGTCCATTTTCCCATCATCAATTAGTTTGCCAGAAAGAAACCCATAACTCTGTCCTTTTTTTTTTTTTCTTCTATTATTTTGGTCTCAGAAGGTGAAATTGACTGTAGCAAAATGGCAGATGCATGCCGCCTATCTGTCTTTTTTGTGTTTTTACGTGGGAAGTTGTAGCACGTATTTATGTATATATATATAGTTAAAGCAGAATACAATGTTTGATACCCCGTCTCGACGAACAAAATGTTCCAGGTAATTTCTCCATTCATTTCTGCACATAAAGGTGGAAAAAGAATAAGAATTTAGTACAAAACCAAAACTTTGAAAAGCAATGAGCTTATCTGACCCAATCTCGGGATGTTTGATGTAGGAGTTTGGTGAATATTTCGTGTGTCCACGAATCACAGTATTTGCAGCGTCTATTCTTTGAGTGAATGAGAATTGCAATAGTTCTCGGGGAAATTTTGAGCCACTATGAACGAGGGCAGCCTGAACATTTTGTGAATGGCATGGCCGGCTCCCGATGCGTCGATTAATGATTGTCATCCCATTGATGTTCTATTGGATTTATACCAAGAGAGCATTAAGACTACATGTAGTTGAAAACAGTGATTTGGTGGTTTTGAAGAAAGTTTCGACAAACTCTAGCAACGTGGTGGCGGGTGGAAAACGCCCATAATAATGCACCATTAAGGCTTAGACATAGGGGAGGAAAGTTTCGACACAACATATTATTGTGCCCTGTGTCCTTTGGGTTCCTTGAACCATTGCCAGTGCTGTGCGGTCATGAGCCGAGATTCCACCCTTTACCATGATGTCCCGACCAACAAAGGGGGAAGGAATATTTTCTTTTCTTCGTCAGCACAGTCTTTCTTGTCCCAGCAATTCCATGAACAAGGCGGGATTCATCAATAAAAGGACACTGTTCCAGCGATACTGATATCATTGGCGATTTCTACGCTAAACTTCATTTTATAATAAGTTTAGTTCCACGTGCTGGCCTATGTAAGGGTAGCGCACGTTCATGCAAGCGCCTGGAAATGGTGGGTTTCCGTACATCCTGTTGTCTGGATGTATCAGCACTTGTCAGAAAACGACTTTGAACATGACGACGAACGATTTTATAATCCGTTCGGTCCTCTGAGTTGTGGCCCATATTCTTCCACTCCAAGGTATATCATGGATAGATCCGGTGGCATGTTAACATATGTAACTGGGGTATGTAACTGACTACAGAAATGCCATGCAACAGCAGACAATGGCACCCACCACACCCACAGCACGATCACGGTTCAGAACCGGTTGGTTTTGCCATTTTGTGAATACGTATTGAGCTGATCAAAATCTCATATAACCAAATTGACAGTGTATAAAAATTGTTTACGATATTAAATGTTCTTGGAATTAAAAAAAACAACAACAAAAGAAGGTGAAGTGAGCTGTCGACAAAAGTGAGATTTTAGACAAAAAATACCGTTTTCACGCTTTTTTCAGCATACAAATTCCGGTGAGGGAAAATATCAATTTTGATTAATGCACGAGGTGCGTCATTATATTAGGAAATCATCCAATTTAAATTTCATAATCAACAACTGAACAAGTCAACAATAAACCTTTTATTTGTACAATTCTGGGTGGAGAGAGGTGTAACAGAACTTACGAGACTCAGTATGATAATTACTTAAATATAATGGGGGAGTACTTTTTGAGGAGGAATTAAAATGCGTTGCTTTTTTTGTGTCAAACGAGGAAAACGAAACTTAACAAAATGACCGGATAGGTACTCGAACTGGTGAAGACTATCACGGCCTAGTATCGAACTAAATGCATGTATGGACATGAGGCTTTCTTGTGGCCAGTTTATGGCTGACTTCCAAAGAGATAACTGCGGTTTTTTCGCGAACGAAAACGTTATTATTAGTGAGTTAAATGTAATCCCAACCTTAACCGCAACCTTTGCCCATCCCGTAAATTCCCTGTACAAATAAAACCTAATTTGGTCACATGTCTCAGATAGTAGTATTGTATGATGGGAATTTTTTTTTTTTTTACATGAATAGACTTAATACCTTTTCTTTTCGTCTAAATGAAGAAATTGAGTTGTGGAGAAAGGTCCTTTACTAGACTGGGTGAATGTGTGCGGGTGCGCGCGCGCGTGTGTGTGTGTGTGTTAAAATACGTTGTAATAGTATTGAATCGGAAATGAAATAAAACCAAGATCTTAGAGCGGGCGACTATTCTGTGAAAATAAGAGTCTAGACGGTTGGATAAATACTGGGTCGTAAGTGGTTTGCAGAGCCTATTCTCCGTGAATCATCCTTGCAAAGAGTTATCTTGGCATAATTCACCGGTTGTCAGCCTATGGGGTGCCAATATATCGGAGGGAAAAGGGGTGGATGGACATCAAGAGCCGAACCACGGAAGCCCAGAAACTATCCTCACCCCGTCTTTGTAGTGTGTGTGTTTCACTTTCTGTCTGTATGTCTGCAATTGTGTCTTGGGGGGGGGGGGGGTTAAAATGTAACAAGAGAGCGAGAGAGACGGAGAAACAGAGAGAGAGAGAGAGAGAGAGAGAGAGAGAGACAGAGGCAGAGAGAGAGAGAGAGAGAGAGACAGAGGCAGAGAGAGAAAGAGAGCAAATTAACAGGCGGCGGCGGTTATTGTTTTGAAGGGATTCCTGGGCATCTGGTGCGACAACAGCAGTCATGAAGGGGAGTCATGAAGCAAGAAAGGCTGGAAACCCCTGCTATAATAGACATCAGGACAGGTAGTTTCTTATAAAAGATCTAATGTCCTCAACGGTCAACTCGTTAGTCTCATCACTAGAATGATAATAAAAGCGATGGAACATAAATTTTATGCAGGACGCTGCAATTGTTTAGCCAGGGTTGTCCTTTTTTTTCCTGAACGAGGGCCATAGATGCCACATATAGGCCAGGTCCACACCTGCTGTCATATTGCAGTTGTTTCTTAATTTCACGTTTCCGCCTACCCTGTAATAAACCTGAGTGTCGCAAATTCCAGTGTTACGAGGTTGGCTTTTTAAAAGCCAAATTCCAGAAATTGGCTTTTTTTTTTTTTTTATAAGATTGGCGTCAGAAAATTCTTTTGGCTTTTTGGCTTTCTTTCTGGCTCTTTTTCTTGATATACTGAAATTATCTACACGAAAACTACATTACCGTCCTTTTTGTAAAACATTTCTATCGAGGAAATATGTTTTGGTCAGTTATATGTACAGGCATGCCAGGATTTCTGCAGCTGATTGTTAAGAAAGCGTCAGCCGGCAAAGTCTGCCTCCAGTTGACCCTGGATTCTATTTTCTACATTTTTTAAACTGACACCTCTTTTTTGAAAGACTGTCACCCACCTTAGAACTCCCCACACAGACTGGGTTTGCGTTGATATAAATATATAAACGTCACCATGGAGCATTTAAAGAGCTGGTCTTCTTCGTCTGAGAGGATATTTTGTCATGCATCTTCCGTTGAAACTAAGAAAACAGAGAGCAGCCAAATCGCCTTGATGCCATTGTGAGCATCGGATCAGAACTGTTACTATTGCTTTCAAAAAAAATGTTGCAAAGGCTTTCACTGCGTCATCAGAAATGCTTTAAAAAAAAAAATCACAACTGACAAGATTTAAGCCAAATGTTCCAATCTCTCCGGTGGGCAGTATGATATTAACGGGGTTCTTGAGCTTATGTACTGAAATGTGTTTGGCTTTCTTCTGGCTTTTGTTCTAGCACTGTTAAAATTTCAATCTGTCAACCCTATATTCATTTCCCTATATTTAAAAAAAATGCGACGCGACTGCAATGCAGCAGCAACACAACAAAGTAGCATGGGTGCGCCAAGGCTAAGTCTCATGGCTGGCCACTCAGTTTTAGGAAAGCTTAAAGGGAAGATTTATTTCTCGAATGAATGTGCTGGGGAATGACAACGGTCTTTTCAAAGTCTTTAAAAAAAAAAAAAAACGATCTGGTTACAAAAACAGAAGAGATTTGTTGAGTTGGACAGGCGGGATAAAAGTTTTCATTGGACAGTATGTTTTGTATTCATGTAGACAAACCTGCTGTTGACCCAAGGAGAGCGAGACTTCATGCCGCGGGGCTTTGCGCGTGGATTAAGAATTCATGGACTGGCATAATTCCGTGCCGTCTCTCATCTGGCAGGTTCAATTATAGATACTTTACCATTTTTTATTTCTTTTTTTTTCAAGGTTTTTTTTTTTTTTTTAACCTGCCTGGGAATTTACAGACCGAAAGTCTGTGTTTAGTGTATTGTGTTTGATTTATAGCTTTTGAATTCATTTTTTAAAATTTATTCCATTTTTTTGTTTGTTTCTTTGTTATTTGTGAGCACTTTTTCAAACACAGCTTCCTTTCGATCTCTCTCTTTTTAATTTTTTTCTCTCATTCGCTCTCTGTCCCTCTAATTTTCAGTCCGTCTGTTTCTCTCTTTCTCTTTTATTTTGTCAAATTTCAAGAAAATAAATTTTTAATGTTAATTAATGAAAATCAGTGCTTTATTTATATCTTATCTATTACCATAAAAATAGATTCTTGTGACCTTTGACCTGTTCTAATGATTATTATTCGTAGTGTCCTCACGCCAGTAGTAGTTATCGGTATGTGAACAATTGCAAAGAGCATGTTGTGACATATAATAATATTACTTACCATTACAAATCATTGTGGTATTATAGCCAGCAAAATATATTACCTTTCAATTGTGACCTTAAAATATTTTTGAAACAATACGAGAGACATGCTTTGAAGCTGCTATTTTGAATGCCATAAAAATTTGAGAAACTGTTGAAGAAAACTATATTTGGCGCTTACGGCTGCTCATATATGGGCTTGTACCTGTTCGCATAGGGCCATCACAGGCAGCTGTAGATCTGATTGGCGTTGAAAGACCAGTAATATGTTAATGTCATTAACTTTTTTCTTCTCCATCTTCATTTCCTGTCCTCTTCATTTCATGTCTGCATGCACCCCAGCAATGCAATTCCTGCATGTCCTAACGAACTTTGTTATCTCCTTTTTTAAAATTATTTTATCAATCTACAGGATTCTTTTTACATTTTTCCCCGTCAAATTTTCGTTTACCTCACTTCTCTCTCTCCTACACATTCACCCTCCCTCTGCTTTTCTCCCTCCCGTCGCTTCTCTCTCTCCTACACATTCACCCTCCCTCTGCTTTTCTCCCTCCCGTCACTTCTCTCTCTCCTACACATTCACCCTCCCTCTGCTTTTCTCCCTCCCGTCACTTCTCTCTCTCCTACACATTCACCCTCCCTCTGCTTTTCTCCCTCCCGTCGCTTCTCTCTCTCTTACACATTCACCCTCCCTCTGCTTTTCTCCCTCCCGTCGCTTCTCTCTCTCCTACACATTCACCCTCCCTCTGCTTTTCTCCCTCCCGTCACTTCTCTCTCTCTTACACATTCACCCTCCCTCTGCTTTTCTCCCTCCCGTCACTTCTCTCTCTCTTACACATTCACCCTCCCTCTGCTTTTCTCCCTCCCGTCACTTCTCTCTCTCTTACACATTCACCCTCCCTCTGCTTTTCTCCCTCCCGTCACTTCTCTCTCTCCTACACATTCACCCTCCCTCTGCTTTTCTCCCTCCCGTCACTTCTCTCTCTCCTACACATTCACCCTCCCTCTGCTTTTCTCCCTCCCGTCACTTCTCTCTCTCTTTACCTCGTCACAAGTCTCAAATTTCCAAGTGTGTCCCCATTAAGTCATCATTTTCCTGTTATGTAATTTCCTTCCCTGTCCGTCACAACTGCCTTCATCTGCTTTTTGTCTTTCTTTCGTGTTCTCTCTTTTTCTCAATATCCTTACTTCAACCGCTCTAGTCCTCCTCCTCCCTTCCCCTTACTCTCTGTGCCTGCCTATCCCATCTTCTGTCGTTGTCTCTTTCACTCCTTTTCTTCTTTTTTTTTTTTCTTGCCGTCCATTTTTTCTTTATGTAAGTCTCTCTGTCTTTCTCTCTCTCTCCATTTCTCTCTTCCCCATCATTTCTTTCACAAAGCTCCGTTCTTTCTCACCATTTTCCTATCACGTTGTTAATATTTATTTGTTTTCTTCCGTTGTTGTTTTTAACAGTGATTAGAGTTCCAAGTATTTGTTTGCCCCACCCCACCCCACCCTATCTCACTCCTTTATCATTTTTTTTAAAAACCATTTTCCCATTCTAGACGTGTCCACACAGACGTACAAATACCTGATTACTTGTCTGGTTATCTGTCCATCTGTCTCTCCCTGTTTCGTGTCATGTTTCTAATTCCTCCACTGATGTGTTTCCATCAAGACGCCGCATTTATTTCTTCTAACACAATTTCCATAATTTACATTGCAGTCCGGGTTTCCTCATCTTTACTGCACTCTTTTAAATTGCCGCTCATTTCGGGCTGTCAATGCCTCCCGCTCTTTTTTTTTTTTCTACATTCGCAAGCGTTGTGGTTTTGTACCCACACACACACACGCATACACACACGCAGGCAAGCATATATATATACACACACACTATATATAGTCCAAACATCACATATCCTGTCATGTTCTCGTTGCAATCTTGAAAACAAGATTTGGGGGAAAACCCAGGTATTTGAATGTAGGTCAGCCATCAAATAGAGTGGTGAGTGGAGAAGGTGAGGCAAAAACAACTGGCCATGGGTAAAGCTCAGACTACCCATATCAACTGACTAGTACGAAATGCAATGTTTGTCTCACTTAAGAACAAACTAGGTTAGGTCACAGAATTTGGGAATTTTTTGTAAAACTGGTGAAGCCTATTACATGTGCGCTCAATCTTTCCATGCTCTCACATACACAAAACGTTCTGTTCAAAGAAGTGACAGCTCAAAAGAATCTTGACCTAACTACCGCATTCTTATGAGTGACATTTCGAAGGTGTGGTAAGTTTTGTTCTCCCAAACTCACATATTATGTTCTCAATCACTGAAGTTATCTTCCATGACATAGTCATTGCCATGGCAAGAAAACTGAAAATGCAGATTATGCGTGGTAAACACTCTATGACATATGTCCGACGTGATGGCGCGGAGAGCTGAGCACGTATGGATGTGTCCCGAGTGCGAGGAGGCTGGTTCTACACCAAAGTAACCAAAGTAACTCTATGACAAATACAAAACTCCTCAAAACATGTCTACGGATGGAACGAAACGGAGCCCATGCACGCAGGTTGTGGCACCAACAGATACAGTAAAACCCTAAATGAGTCTCCCTCGGGATCTGCCCAATTTATCCTTATTAACACTATTACTGTCAGTGTGCAATCACTGTGTTCTGCCGAGACGATATTTTGAGCTTGTCTGGGCCTGAAAACTCCAACAAATTACACGTATAGATTTGTAGATAGCCGATTTAATTAGCATAAGCCGCACAACTTTGGAAAAAGAGCAAATTCAATTGGCTAATGGCACTGGTAGGATTAGGGGAGTATACTTATTAAAAACTTCAGTCACTAGTAGTAATTAGATACCCAATTTGGTGTTGTTCGGAGCGAGACTTTCAACAACAGCAACAAAACTGGCAAAAATCACGACAAAGACCATCACTCAGGACACAAAATTCAAGCCTACATCTCTGCTTTTCGAAAGAACAAAAAATGTGTCGCTGAGCTGGCGTTTCTGAGCCCGTGAAATACTCTTTTCAGACACACACAAATTAATTTTTGCCGATGATCCTCTCCGACAAGATTACGCCAGTGTCAAATATTATTTGAAATACCGTAATGATATTTTTCGGACCGAGGTGTATCGTAACGTTTAGAAGATGCTAGTGTGACAGTTACAGTGCAAAAGGGCTCATAGAGGTGTCGGGGCTGCCTATCCGCTGGGTTTGGCATCTAGCAGAGATGCGGGTTTGAAAAATATTTTATTTTTGGAATATGGGATAAAGGATTGTGGGTGGATACATAGCGATGCAACTGATGGCCTATCGCCTATCAGGATTACGGGCTTCCGACCATCGTAAAATGATCTACAAGTCGTTCTCTTCGCTTTTGTCACACAAAAAAAAAATTCCCAGTTTCTAAGACTCAGGGAGGCCTACATTGTGAGGCTGCTTGGAAGAGAGAGTGAGAGGGGGTGAGAGAGAGAGAGAGAGAGAGACCCAATACAGTCGTGGCCATCGCGACTTATGGTGGGAGTGGTTGGTGTCATCCAAGCGCCAGCGTGGAGAACGATTGGCCACGACACGTAATAGCCGGGGGAAGGGTTGGCTGGAGACGCAGACGTCGAAGCTTGGAGTGCTGGGTTACCAGATTGGCTTTTTTTAAAACATTTGGCTTTTTGTCTTTTTCCTGGCCTTTTGGTTTCGATACAATGTACTAAAATTATTTGCAAGAAAATCTTTTTCCATCTTTTCTTCTAAAACATTTTTTTGCGAGAAAACGTTACATGCCTATAATTGCCCAGATTTCTGCCGCTAATCGTTAACAAAATGCAACCGTCCATTTCGGTGTCCAGTTGACACTGGATTCTATGGTTTATATTATTATTTTTTAAACTGCTACAGTTTTTTGAAAGACTGTCACACAACTTGTGACTCCCTACCAACACTGTGGTTCTGTATTGATATAGTTACTTCACCATGAAGCATTTAAAGAGCTGGCCACCTTTATCTTTGTTCGCCTAATAACCTCAGACACCAATGGTGTAGTTAAGAGGATATTTTCTCATGCATCATCCATTAAAACTAAGGTTAAAAAAAGAAAGCTGCTGAATCGTTCTGGTGCTATTATGGGAATCAGTGCAGAACTATTGTTTTTAAAAAAATGTTTCACAACTGACAAGCTTTAGGCCAAATATTCCACTCATTCTAGAGGGGAGGATGATAATTATTATCCTGGTTCTGGAGCTTTTCATACTGATGTTAGCAGGGGCGAAGCGTGGCCCCCTGCAGAGGGTAATCAGAATTTAAGCTAGTAAGACCCTATTATTAATAGGACGTATCGCTACATCATATTCACATAATCATAAATGCAGCGACTAAAACAATGAAACGGTTGCTAGGCACTGCAAAAATCTGAAGAGCGGACTATTCTTGTCAACAGGACAGGAATGCAGCAATTTACAAGCCAAACTAATCTGAACAACTATTCATTCATACTAACAGACTTATAAACGCATATTTTTCACCCATTTTTTAAAATAATTTGAACGGCACGTTTTCATTATCATATTCATAGCCAGAGATTTTGTTATTCTACCATGTCATAAAGTTTCTCGGAAAGGACCCATTAACATTAAATGGTAGAACGTGCTTAAATGGCATCTCTGTGACAACAATGTGTAGCGATTTCGGAGAAGTGGCTATCTGCCGTTGCAGTTTAGGTTCGAGCGACCTATCAAGTGAATTGATGTTCTTAATACGTTCGACTGATTTTGACCACAGTTATATCTAGATCTAGACTATAATAATTATTATTCTTTGATAGCTCTTGCTGTGCGTAGAGTAAATTATTCTTAGATAACCTCAAACAAAAACATAAAATCCACACAAACTCTTTCACTCTACTCTTTACCTTTCGATTGGGATGAAAACGACCGCATAGTGAAAAACCTGCATTATGTACGTAAAATCAGGTCTAACCTTGATTATAAACCTATTTTTTCCCCCACGATTTTGCTGTCTGCGGCGCCGCTTTGACGAAAACAGGCTAGGTTCAAGCTCGCTTCTGGGTGTAGTCAAGTCTTCTCCGTCTTTGTTAATCACTGATTTTGGACCAGTTCATAATTATGGTGTAAGACCCTACAAAGATGCTTTTCGGTGAGGGGTGTTAGACTATAACAACAAACCCAAAATAGCAAGGTAGAATAGAATGCTGAACTGACTAAATGGACTTGGAGTTGGGCTCGATCTGAAAAGCGTAGTAATTCTAGAATTAATATTCGAAGGGTAATCACTGATTATTTGATTATGAGGAAGCCTCGCCCCTGGATGTTAGATGAAAACTATACTGAAATTTGTTTAGCTTTTTATGGCTTTTTTCTAGAATTGTCTGGCTTAAACTTAAAATTTCAATCTGGCAACCTTGTTGGTTGGAGTGTCTACTTTAAGGGGCCCATTCACGCTCAAGCCGAATTGTCAGTCGGCTTGATCAAGCCGAACTGACAAGTAGAATTGAGCGTGAGTGGGGAAATCATTGGCTTGATCAATTCAAATGGCTTGGCTTGACAATCAGGTTCTGCCCGATATTTTTCGGTCAAACCGCCAAGCCAAGGCGACGCCGAGACTCTCTCGCCTCGCCCCGACTATTGTCTGATGACGTAATGTGGAGAGTCTATGCCTAGTGCTCTGCATCGTTCAGTGTATTTACTGCAGTTTTTTACTTAGCTACAATAAAGAATGACTTCACGGTCTACAGAAAAATTGTTAAACTTTGTTGACATGTACAAATCATTTGATTGTTTGTGGAAAGTAAAGTCAAAAGAGTACAGTAACAGAGTGATGAAAAAGTATGCTTACGGAAAACCTAGTGGACTTTGTCAAAGATTCTGAATCCTTTGCTGATTGCGAATTTGTCAAAAAGAAAATGAATGCGCTGCGAATATCTTTTAGAAAAGACTATCTCATCACAGTGTCTTGTCGCTCGATACTTGTTACCAAATTCAGAAATACGTTTGCTCGTCCATTCTCGGGAAATTTTGAAAGTCCAATAGCCTGAGCCTCAGTTCCTCCAGAAACTTCATTTGGCTGTGAACGTGCCTGGTCAATAACCATTGTTTCGTCCAAGTTGATTTCCATCTCTTCCTTTGCTTTCTTTTTAAAATCAGAACAGCAAGAGCATTCAAAACCATGTCGTGCTCCACGTTGCCTTGTGTATTGTCACCTGGTGAATTTTCGTGAACTGTTCCTAATTCATTCTCCCTTTAAAGTAAGTATCAAACCAAGCAAGCAGACCAACGACCACATGGAGTGAATTTTCAAATGAAACACGTTATTTATTGCACGATGAGTTTCATAGTGGCTTCTACCAAATATACCCACTCATACAAGAGGCAAAATGTACAATCAAAGAAAAAAACAAATAAAGACACGCAAAAATTCCTATCGAGGACATGGCGATTTTTCCCGAACCCCTTTCTTTCTATAACTTAACTAATGATACTTAAAAAGACCTGGTCATCAGCTGTTCTCCTCGTTGATACTTTCACGTCTCCATGGTTCAAACGATAATCTTCAATCGACAATCTTCAAGCGACAGTTTTCAATCGACAATCTTGACTCGACAATTCTCCATGGTTCAAACGATAATCTTCAATCGACAATCTTCAAACGACAATCTTCTGGGTTCCAACGATTCATGAGGCGCTTCACTCACGCCCTCATGAGTAGATTGTCTCGAAGGGTATCCATTCCTTCTTCAAGACCTCCAGCCTTCAAATGACATTCTTCAAACGACAAGCTTCAAGCCAGGTTTCAGGGTTCCAACGATTCATGAGGCGATTCACCCACGCCCTCACAACAAGAAAATCAACACAATGGTCCCCACGATCACACAGATCGCCATTTCGTGCAGCCAAACTCTGGAGGGGAAACGAACTTCATACTAAAAGAAAATTAACACAATGGTTCCCCACGATTACACAGATCGCCATTTCGTGCAGCCAAACTCTGGAGGGGGAACGAGCGTGGTGAGCATTTCTACCTATTTATACCCCGGAGGGTTTTGCACACGGTACCACCTTTAAAGCGAGTCGTGTCTATCTTTTCGCGCTCGTAAACACGTTTTTTTTTATCATGCTTTGCTCCCCCCCCCCCCCTACTAAGCTCACCCCCCTAGACCCGTGGCACACAAGGCCACCGACCTTACTTATGCTCGTCAACAACTTTAAAATCCCCTTCTCCCTTACTAAGTTTACCCCCTCTACACTCGTGGCGCACAAGGCCATCAACCTTACTCGTGACAGTATTAAGCCGAATTGAGCGTGAATGGGTCTCTTTATATTATATTCGTATCGAAAGCCTGTTGGAAATGCCTATTCTCTCATCTTTCACAACCAGTATGGGCAGGCATGCGTGATAAAGATGCTCAATGAAACGGAATTAAAAGCATTTGGGGTTATACGCAATACGCGGATATAGCTGTTGAAGTATGCTCATTAAGTATGCTTCTGTCACACTGAATAATTATGACAAAGTATGCGGGGCCGAGCTTATGTATACGTAATAAATGAGAATGGCCATTAAACGAAAAAGTACGGAGTGAGGTCCACTGTAAAAAAGTTAATCTAGTTAACACATTTAAAAGTATGCCTACATGGAACGAAACCGGGATCCTGCACGCTAGTTGTGGCAGGGTTCGGAAGCATTTTTACATTGTCACACCTTCGATACGGAAATCTTCGCGCCACTCTTTTATTAAGTAACCCACTGTGGTGTCGTGCACTGGGGTTTTTAGAATAATATAGAATAACGCAAATCCTTCTGTAACGTGCACAGAGTTGATATTTAATAATAATGGGGTACACATAAGTCTATATATGAATATGATGGCTAATGTCACTGCATACATGTTATACAGGAAAACAGTTTCACATATATACTTGGACACTGTACAGATAAGCATTGCACAGTAAGTCGTCTACTGCACCGACTGACCGAACTTCCAAACATCCCAAATATAATACAATTAAACAAGACAAAGACAATGAATTCACTTTCTCACGCTGTAGCGTACAACGACCATAGACAAAAGACAAGGTAAATGGTGAACACATAAATAGGCCAGTGTCGCCGTGTGTGTGATCTTCAAGACGTAAGACCCACACAACACTCATCCTTTATGGGGTCGTCTCGCTTGAGAATTATTACACTGAGTATAAAGGGGGGGGGGGCAGGGGTCGCCGGCAAACACGGGGAGCGCCCCCCCCCCCCCTCGTTAGGGTCGCCGTCTCACTGACACGGCACCCTTCATTTAGCTTGCCCTGAATCGTTCGGCCACTCTCCGTAGTTCCTGTTCCGCCACTTCCATTTAGGTCTGGGGGCACTCCATGCCACACCCGCCTGTCCGCTCAGCCCTACAGCGCCAGTAGAATGCGCATGACGTCACAGAGTATTTTGTTTTGGTCTTCCGCCATCTTGGGTGTCCGATGGATCAGCTGATTAGTGTAACTTAGAGATATGTGAAATCGGTTTGTTAATTAAAATGCCTGCTAGTTGCATTGTCGTTGATTGCTGCGACAGGGGTGGAAAGGATAGATGAAAGTTGGTCAGATTCCCTACCATTCGTGTAAACAAAGGAGAGGAAGTGAAAGAATTGACCGAACATCGAGTTCGACTGTGGTGCGGTTGAAAAGCTACCAGCAGAAGTCCCATAGATCTAGACATAAATGCTGTGAAACTGTTTGTGCCGAGCACTTCATCTCGGTAGTTATCAGTTTTAATCATTTATGAATAATGTGACGAAACTAAGCCCGTCATTTCCGTCACAGAAGAGTTAGATCTAGATCTGGATCAGATATGCGCAATGCAAATTGCTCTACACTGTAGGCTAGTTAGAGCTTGAGGATTTTGAGGTCTTGCGAGTGCGGTTATCTTCATGAAGGTAAATGTACGGACAGAATTAAGGGTCAGATATAAGTCTGATAACAGGTTTGGGAACTGTATTAGTAGTACATTTTTTTTTCAAGTATAAACATTTTAAAATATCCTTTCTCTTTCTCTTGTTCCATTGAAGGCTTTTGTATGTTTTCTCGAGGTAACCGGATTCGATATTCCTTCCGCTTTGATTAATCAAAATCTCAGATCTAGTAGACATTGCTTAATAATACAGTAGAGGTCGAATTTAAGGGTGACCTTATAAAATATACATGTATATAAGAATATAGCCTTAATAATCAAACTATATAAGGTCACTCAATACTAAAGGGAGTGTTTATTGGGGCTACTAGTAGCCTTCATAACCAAACTCCAACCCTGAAACATTATTTTGGGCTACCCGTTTCTCGCTACGGTAATATTGATCATGTAGCCCCATAAAAACACTCCCATTTAACATTATGAAATTATGTTTTAAAATCGCAAGGTAAAACTGTACCTTCACAGGTAAAGATATGGGTTTCTCCCATTATTTTAAATGATACATGTTGATTCTTAGGTCACGAAACAGTTATAGAACACGAAGATAATAAATTTATAACCTGTGAAACTAGCAAATAGAGGCTTTTACCTTTTATGCGCTATATGACGATGTAAATTTGACCTTCATGACAAACTTCAACATTTCGAGTTCCCCTTTTCATTGAGCATTTTGTTTTCGATATTGCTTTTATTTTTTATTTTTTTTGTTTGTTTCAGATTTCGCAAAACTGATGTCGTGGGAAACTGATCATTGTTCAATTGCTCAAATTACATCTATTGTTTTCTCCGATTCAGTGAACGGGTTAGTAACTAGTTTGCAAAACAAATGTAAATCAATTTTTTACACATTTAAATGACTCTGTAAATCAGCGTGAACTCAACAATACATTGCAATCTCTCTCCTTGGTAGCTTAGGATGATCTGTCCTGCATTTAATGAAACACGTGTAAATATTTTGGGGGTTTTTTGCTTCATGTATACTTTGTTTGATTACTCTTTTTTGTTGTTGTTGTTTGGAAGTTCAGACATAGAGAATCTCTTCCCAACTAATGCAGTACTGGCTAGCACATAACATGATGTACTAATTATAATAAATATATGTATCACTAGTGTAAGGGCCCGTTCAAAGAACGGGTTGCAAGCAACACGCACAATCAGCACACAGATTATGTAGATCTAGGAAGAAAACAACTCACAACTGGCACAGCAACACCCGCATGGCCCGTACCGTGCATAAGGCAGACGGCACAGAAACTCATGCCTTCAAAGTTTGAAATGCAACCGGAAGTTTAAAGTCGAAACAAAACAAAGGCAGGAGGGAGGCAACCATTGTTGAGGAGAAAGCATTATTCGATGACGTACTCTCTCTCTCTCTCTCTTACAATAAAAGTAGTAATCTGCAGTCCTGCTTCAGAACTCATGCGCGCCAGGACACTGCGCACCAAGCTTGATATGGTTTTTATGACATGCACGGTACTAAAGTCGAAACAAAACAAAGGCAGGAGGGAGGCCATCATTGTTGAGGAGAAAGCATTATTCGATGTTTTTAGGCCTATTTTCATTTATCACAAAATTACGATACTTCGCTTTCATGTCAAAGGAATAGACATAGTAGCCAAAAGAACTATCTTTCACATGTAATTTTTTCAGGTCTGGGCATTTCTTCCTCGCAGCAGTGAATTTTTTTTCCTTGCTGTTTTTTTTTATATAGATTATAATAGGAAACTTGCAAGAAAAGATAGCACCGTAGAAAAAGAGCATTCTGTATAAAACAAAAGAAAATTGTTATTATGAGCACTGTTTTTTTATTTCGTAAATCTACGTGTTTCCATTATGAAAATATGAGTCAGCAACGAGATGAATGGGGTGACTTCGATTTTAAAAAATGTAACAACTCTCAGAATTGCACGGCTAAATGTGATGTGATTTTCAAAATTATTAATTATATAATGACAACACTGGTAGAGAGAGACAGAGAGTGAGCCTTGAGCTATGAGATACAACATAATAATTAAATCTGTATATCTATATCACACTGATATGAATAATGAAATATGAAATCATCAATAAATCTAACCTCCTATCACAGAGCTGTTGACCTGCAGCAGTATGGGAAGTTGGGCCATGAGCGATAAGAGGTAAAATTATACTTAGATCTAGCCAGCATAGCATAGATATGAGAGGGTGAGCACTGAGATATGTAATGATAATCAGATCTAACCTGCATCACATAGGTGTGGGAGGGTGAGCCTTGAGTGACGAGATATGTACGGATAATTAAAGCTAGGTCTATACCACACAGATATGAGAGTGTGAGCCTTGAGTGGTGAGATATTTGTAATGATAATTAAATCTAGATCTAGATTTATACCACACAGATATGAGAGTGTGAGCCTTGGGTGGTGATATATATGTAATGATAATTAAATCTAGATCTAGATTTATATATTACATCACATGAGACTGTGAGCCTTGAGTGATGAGATATGTATTGATAATTAAATCTAGATCCAGATTCATATCACATAGATATGAGAGTGAGCCTTGGATGATGAGATATGTACCGGTAATGATAATTAAATTTAGATCTAGATCACACAGATATGAGAGTGTGAGCCTTGAGCGATGAGATCTACATTTATATCAAACAGATGAGAGTGTGAGCCTTGAGTGATGAGATATGTACCGGGTAATGATAATTAAATCTAGATCTACATATTACATAACATGAGAGTGTGTGCCATGAGTGATGAGATAATATGATAATTTAGATTTAGATTTATATATCACATGACAGTGAGAGCCTTGAGTGATGAGATAGGCCTACGTATCTAGATTTATAGCACACAGATGTGGTGTCGGCCATCACTCACTGTAGTTGTGCGAGGCGAGTGCCCACTTCTCCTTAAAGGAACGGGGCTAGGCGATCCCAATGTTTTTACCTGCCTCGGGAAGATCAGCCATTCAGCCCGTCCCCGTTTGCCCGTCCAATGTGATTGGACGTTGGACGGCCCAGCTGCTACCACGTGACGGGGGGGGGGGCGGGGGGGAGGGGGGGGGGGAGAGAGGAGACTTCATGAGTCCATCCGGACTTGAGATCGGACTTTGCCTGAGCTCGGAGGCTGCTGTGGGATGGTCATGGGCGAGCTCACAGTCAGCCGCAAGTACCATTCGCTCGCATGCACCAGTCACGATGGCCCTAACGAACAGACCTAGTATTCAAGGTGAACCTTGGTTTCCCGGGAGCTGCCTGCCAAAGTCACGAAAGCAACTGTGTCACTCTTTTGTTACACCATTCTTTTGATATGTACTAACCCCCCACACAAGCACACCTATTTTCATAAAGCCCTTGCATGCACACATGCTCTCTTTCCACTCCATGAGATAAAAATGATAAGCCTAAAATTAATTCTCCATGCCAATGTTGTTAATACTCCACGTTATCAAGTACGTCTTAATGCAGTTGGTATTCAAACAAACAAACAAACAAAAAACACATTTCCTCCTCACGTGTGATATTTCATTTCTCTTTATGTTAACCTCTGCAGTCCGTGCTAAAATTCGTGCCGTACGAAAAATCGTTATAATTATGCCATAGTTGCATCGGTTTTCACCAAATTTTGCAAGAACTCCTAAATAAATTTGTCTGAACTGAATGTTATTTTTCCCATTGCTCTGCCGTCTGGGACAAAACTTTTCCTCTTCATGATGTTCCACATCGAGTGATTTGCGCGATCACTTCAATTTCGGCAGTAATTTGGTTACAATATGTGGCTATCTAGACACACCGTTTAGGCGGAAACTGTTTAAGTGCAACAAAAGAACCAAAGGAAGAAGAAGAAAATGAGAAAGAAGAAGACGGAATAGAACAACAACAACACCGATAACAACAAGAAAGTTTACAAAGAGCATATCTGACACCAACTGCGGTTCATCAGCATCGTCATTGTGTTTATTAGTGATAAAATCTCGAAAAAGGACGGAAATATCTAATGGTGTCTAGACAACAATAATCAGTCAGGATGAAAATGTCAAGGAAGAGCTCAAATTAAATGCTGCTATGACCGCAAAGAGTCACCATTAATCCTAGAACCGGCAACAGAAGCAGGAAATTACGTTTATCACGTTTAGGTTTTTTTTGTTATTGTTGTAATTTTATCGCTAAGATTACATTATATATAATATTCTAAATTAGTTTTAAAGAGCAAGTCGTGACTGGAAGGCTGCACGTTGTCGTTATTTTGGGGACTTTTTAGGTTTTCAGTCACGAAAATTCAGTTGTTCCAATTTACTGAAATGGATTATGGTTCTGGTTTCAGTGATCTCTTCCTGCATCCGTTCACATTTAATTTTCAGTAGTTACGTAATAATAAAGATTAATTTATTAATGGAATGCTCGGCGAAGGCACGCTCCATGTGCTTAAAATTGAATGAAATGGCGTACTCCGCCGGTGTTTCAGCAATGTGTGTCATATTACAATAGTTTTTTCATTTTACCACTTTGGCGCTTATTTTAGTAAACACTATTGGCCATTTTTTTAACGAAAAAGTTCTTATTTATGACCAACTAAGCAAACCTGATCATACCCTAATCCTAACACTAACGCTTTCGAAGAGTTCACTGTGCAACAAATTGACAGTAGCCTATGGCCCCATTTGCTCTCGTGATGAAAAGAACTTTTGGTAAATCTCTGTAAATACCGTGTAAGTGGATACGTTATCTTTTCTCGACTTCGAAGGCAAATTATCTCTTTGCAGCAGTAGTGAGAAATAACAAAAAGACTGCGTTTTTACTTCAGTCACCCGAAGTTTACCATTCTACCACTGTACCAGCAACTGAATTAAATTAGTTGTCCAGTATGTCCACACAGGCATCATAACGCTTCTTCTTTTTTCTTTTTGAATTTTGTTTTGTCTCAGTGATTGCGAATGGCAGGGTTTAAAAAAAAAAAAAAATTCACGACCCCTCTAAAGCTCGGACGACCTGAGACTCCCCTCTCGCAATGGGAAAAAACTACAAGTAAATGTACCTTGAATCCTCTCCCCAGCCTTTTTAGTGTCCCCGCTACTCCCCCCGGCCGGATTTCTCACTTTCACATACCCATATATCCACAGGGGCAGAGAGAGAGAGAGAGAGACCGGGGGGAGGGGGGGGGGACACGCACAAACAACATGAAGTGATTAACATTATTCCGCCGTGGTGGAACAGGCCTATCAACTGAGAATGTGCACGTTTGAAATTGAAACCCAGATGGCATAGGAGTTCACCCCCCCCCCCTACTTTTTTCTTTCGACTGTATCTTTTAACATTACATGATTGTGTATCTGGACGTACCGTGCCCCTCCCCAATAACAAACAATGGCTGGACATCACGCAATATGTTAGAATGAGGAATAAACCAGTAAGTAAAATAGCAACAATCACATTACATGAAAAGTGTTAACGATCAAGCCTGTCAACATGATTTTTTATCTCAGACTGATAAATTTTGTAAGTTTGATCATTCAATGGTTACAAAGCTTGAAATATTATGAGAGACTGGTCACCCCATTCAGTCCAAAATGAGCAAAAAATCAAGGGGCCGACCCGTCCACCACTCACTGACCGATCAGCCATCCGACCAACCAACCCATCCAACCACTCAGTCAACTGACCGACTGACTGACCAACCATCCACCCAACCAATCAACCACCAATCTATGGTTACCTATCCGCCAATCAATCAACCGATCAGTCAACCAACCAACCAGCTATATATTACATATACCAACCAACCACCAATCAGCCTACTCACTACTACACTGAATGTTTTTGTTGTTTTAACTTAGAACAGTACAAATCGGACATCCCAGTTCCACATCAATTCTCTTCAAATTACATCAAACTCACCCTTATCCAGCCTGTTTTCCCCTCTTTTATTGTTTTGTCTAGAATTATGCATTAGCGCCTATTACATCCAGGCTAAATCACCACTGTGTACATTATTTATACAGACAATAATTGTTGTGTAAACCTGCCACCTGCCTAATGAGAGTAACATTCTTTTTTTCCTCTCAGGGAAACATGACAGGGCGTTCCACGCCAGTTTCGCTGACATCAAAACTTCAGCAAAAGGGTAACGATTATTGCTTTGCAAAAAATTCATGGCATTAAAATTAGGAAAGGAGCCAATATTATAAGAGGTTCCAATAAAAATCGCCAACTTGTACGAGGATTTTTGTTACCAACTTGTGGTTAGTTTCTCAAAAAAGTCAGTGTGGCAATGTCGCCAGCAAAAAGGTTGTTGTGGCTAAATACTTACCCTAATCCTAGTCCCCAAACCCAACTCAAATTACAGTCACAAACACCCCATTAGTACAAGTTTCTGTGTGAAATATTACACTGAAAAAATAAATAAATTATCGGGTGATAAAAAAAAGCAAAAAAACTGCCCCAACATTGATACCAAATACATGTATCTCGCAATCCTTTTGATGAATCCGTGAGAAATTTTGGTAGAGGTATGTCAATTATAATAATGTGTAATGCTACGTTAAAATTTCATCAAGATTCAATCATTACTTTTAAAGATATTTTAGATTGAGTGAGTGTCTGTCAAAAATTCAGATATCCAGGGCACAACAGTTGAGTATTTTTTCTCCATTTTCTTTTATCAAAACCAGTCATGGTTAAGGTTGACTAGCGACTAGCTGTCTGCATTGACCTTTCTGTTGATAAAATTGCCATAATAACAAGTTCATAATCATAGATTGGACACACTCATCTTCTCCATTAAGCTGTTATAAATAATATGCTTAAAGCTGGACTTCTTGGTTTTTGAATCCAAATTCTTCCATTATACTTTGTACTTTAGACTTTGCAAGGGGCTTCCAAAGTGCTGAAATCAGGATTTTAGCTGACAAAATGATTACATACATTCTTCATTGAATTAGCTGACAAATCTCTGATCCATTTTCAAAAACTGAGCCGGTCGTACACCAACAAAATGCTTGTAGCGGTGTACACAGGGTTCCGGCACATAATTGAGAATATTTTTCCAGGGCTTTTCCAGGGCTAAAATGTGAAATTCCAGGGCTACTTACGTGCACGAAAATACTTATTTATTTACTTTAGTTCACATTATCGTCCACATTACCGATGCTTTACTAATGTTTTTAACAGGGTTCACACAAATTCATTATTTTAAGGATTCTCAACAACAACAAAAATTAAGAAGAACCTGTGACGGACAGTCACGAAATATCATAAAAACCACAGAAAAACTGTGGGGTCGCAGCAGGGCTATAAGCAAAGACAAAATTGCCCAATTTTGACTGTGACGGACAGACATTGCAAATAACATGCAGCACTCAAAGAAACGGTCTGTTTCTGTATCTAGAGGTCAACCATAGTAAATCCACACTGAAAAGTTCAGTTATCTCAAGTCCAGTTCCCTGACACAAGTGACAGATGCTCTAGTATTGTAAAGGTGCCTTATTCGGGGTCAGCTCTATGTTCCCTCAGGTCTATTTTCCCTCAAGCCTATGTTCCCTCAATTCGGCTCTATGTTCCCTCAGGTCTATGTTCCCTCAGGCAAACAACATAGGCCTACACCAACAGTGAACCCGTAATCGATAGGGTAGTCACCCAGCAACAAGTACGTTGTGCCATTGCCCACTTTGGAAAAAAATAATAATAAGTAACCAGGGTTGCCAGATTGGCATTCAGATACTACACTTTGGCAGCTTCATGGAAGGTAAAATTTTCAATTATTTTCACATCGAAAAAAAAAAGAGGGAAAAGCCATACAAAATTAAAAAAATAAAATGAAAAACGTTAGTGGTGAGCCTGGGGGGGGGGGGGGGGGGGGGAGGATATCATGAGCTTTCTCAAATTCAGTGTTTTATTTCTGGTCTTCTTATTAATTAAATGAAGAATACGAGTTATTAAATGTTTTGATCTTTATCTTGTTTGTTGGGTTGGCTTATTGCTTTTATATTCTACGAATACTTTGGTATTCTGAGTTCTCATTTTGCGTCCCACTTCAGCTCGATAACAGCTATATTGGAGGCGAGGTTGGCTCCCCTGTAGAAACGCCAATGGGCTTGAGGGAACATAGACCTGAGGGAATATAGATCTGAGGGAACATTGAGGGAACATAGACCTGCTCCCCCTTATTCAAGTCTATTAACAGTTCAATCCTCATGAAAGATTCAAAGTTCTTTGCACCAAGGCTATTAACATTATAAAGCCAGATGTTTCTTTAAAGTTCCTTGCATCAATGCTAATTAATAAATATAATATTACTACTACTAATAATAATAATAGTTCGTCCATCAGGTATGATGATGACCTTAACAACACCAGAGGAATAAAGAACAGAAATTGTTGAGAATTTCAACACATGGACAATAAAGAGAACTAAAGGACACAGAGGACAGAATGGAAAGACTGTTCTTTCATGACTTATGGCTTCTCATGTGACTGATAAGTCCTATTTTTGCCCTTCAGACCCTTCCGCATAAATGACAAGAGTGCTCCGTTGGTTCAGTACCACTGGGCCTTTTCTTGCGCCGTTCTCTTTTTTTGATAGCCTGCTGGACTCTGTCAGCTTCCCATGCTTTGCTGCCTCTGGTAAGGGCCGCCCTCCAATTTGCACGATCAAGCGAGAGCTTTTCCCACTCACTCACATCAATGGCAAAGGCCTTCAGTGATTGCTTGAGAGTGTCTTTGTAACGTCTCTTTGGGGCCCCAACATTCCTCGTTCCATTGGAGAGCTCAGAGAAGAAGATTTGCTTAGGGAGTCTGGAGTCGGGCATTCTGACAACATGTCCTGCCCAACGTAGCTGAATTTTTTTCAGGTGGCAGAAGATGCTCAATTCCTTGGCACGATTGAGGACCTCAGTGTCTGGAATTTTATCCTGCCATTTGATCCTTAGGATCTTTCTAAGGCAGGCCAGATGAAAGTGATTTATCTTTCTGGCATGCGATTGGTACACTGTCCAGGTTTCAGCCCCATAGAGTAGGGTGGGAAGGACCACAGCATTGTACACTTTCAGCTTAGTGTCTGTGCGAATGCCGGCAACATCCCACACTCTCTTTCGAAGCCTGCCAAATGCAGAGCTGGCTTTGCTGATTCTTGAGAGAATTTCAGTATCAACACGAGCCGTGGAAGACAGTGTACTGCCAAGATAGGTGAAGTTCTCCGACACCTTCAGAAGACTGTCATGGACTTTGATATTTGGGGTCACAGGATACTTGTCGTCTGGAGTAGGCTGATGGAGCACTTCCGTCTTCTTTGTGCTTATTGTGAGGCCAAAGTTGTCACAGGCACTAGAGAACTTATCAACACAGTTTTGCATGCTATCCTCATCGTGTGCCAGAAGTGCACAATCATCAGCAAATAGTAGGTCACAGACTTGAGTACTTTTGGTTTTGGTTTTTGCCTGAAGTCTCCTGAGGTTGAATAGACTGCCATCAGTTCGGTACTTGATGCTTACCCTTGAGGAGGAGAGCTAAAGGCTTCTTGTAGCATGGCAGAGAACATGATGCTGAACAGAGTTGGGGCTAAGACACAACCCTGTTTTACCCCATTTGTGACAGCAAAGGGCTCTGAAACACTGCCGTTGCTTTTGACTGCAGCTTGCATGCCATCATGAAACTGGCGCACTATTGTGATGAATTCGGGTGGACACCCAAACTTCGCCAAGATTTTCCAGAGGCCTTCACGACACACTGTGTCAAATGCTTTTGTGAGGTCAACAAATGTGATATACAGCGCTTTATTTTGTTCCATGCATTTTTCCTGAATCTGTCTGGCAGCAAAAATCATATCCGCCGTTCCCCTCTCTTTACGAAAGCCACATTGGCTCTCGGGAAGCAAGTCATTTGACGAGAGGTGATCAAGAAGGCGATTCAGAAGCATTCTTGCCAATATTTTGCCAGCAATTGAAAGTAGAGAGATTCCCCGATGGTTGTCACAGACTTGGCTGTCCCCTTTGTTTTTGTACAGATGGATGATTGAAGCATCTTTGAAGTCTGTGGCAGCTTCCCTGCTTTCAACATATGATTGAACAACTCGGTCAACCTTTCAATAAGCTTTTCTCCACCGAAGGCATACACCTCAGCAGGAATTGAATCCACGCCTGGTGATTTGTTAAAGGACATCTGATTTGTGGCAGTTCGGGTCTCATTTGCTGTGAATGGCTTGGCAAGAGCTGCATTAATAGGAGTCTGAGGGAGGCGGTCAATGGACTCAGTATTTATATTTGATGGCCGATTTAGCACACCTCCGAAATGTTCTGCCCAACGCTGAATTATGGCATTCAATTCAACAATGCGTGTTGAACCATCTGACGCAAGAAGTGGCGTAGTGCCAGAGCGGGATGGTCCAAACACAGCTCGGAGGCTCTCAAAGAACTTTCTAGTGTTGTCTGTGTCGGCATATTTCTGAGTTTCTCTTACTCGCTCTTCAAGCCAGTCATTTTTCATTTTCCTCAGCTTCTTCTGGAGTACACCCTTACATGCACGCAGTGCATCAGCTTTTGCTGTGGAAGAGGGGTCACTGCAGTGAGCTTGGATGAGACTATTTTTTTCTTTGATGAGCACTTTGATTTCATTATCATTATCATTGAACCAGTCCTGGTGCTTGCGGACAGGAAAACCAACTGTGCTGCTGGCGCAAGAGTGTACAGTCGTATTTAGGTCAGTCCAGCTCTGTTCAATGTTCTCAGGGTCAAAAGTCACGCAATCCAATTTTGAGGAGAGTTCTGATGAGAGCTCGCTCTGTTTCTCAGCTGAGCAGAGTTTTGAAACATTTAGGCGTTTAGGTGGCGCTTTCCCTTGAGGGCGTCTATTGCGCCTCAATGTTAGTCTGAGCTTACAAACAATGAGTCTGTGGTCAGTTCCACACTCGGCACCACACATCGCCTTTGTTACAAGGACATCCTTTCTGTCAGTCTTCCTCACAATGACATAGTCTATGAGATGCCAATGCTTTGAGCGGGGATGCATCCATGACGTTCTGTTTCTCACGGGGAGACTAAAATTTGTGTTGGTAATGAACAGGCCAAATTCAGCGCACAAAGTAAGTAAGCGCAACCCATTGTTATTGCATGAACCAACTCCATGAGGGCTCAAAACATTTGGCCACGCTGAGATTTCGGAGCCAACCCTAGCATTGAAGTCCCCCAAGAGAATCAGCTTATCAGCTGCCGGGACAGAGCATATGACAGATTCTAGATCAGAATAGAACTTGTCTTTGGCTTCATCTGGGTTTGTCATGGTGGGCGCATATGCGCTAATGAGGGTGGCTGACTGGCTTTTCCCAACTGGGATCCTGAGTGTCATTAGCCTGTCATTTATTTCAATTGGCATGGACTGCAAGTTTCTGACAAGGTCATTTTTAATTGCAAACCCAACACCATGCTGTCTCGGTTCGACTGCACCCTTGCCTTTCCAGAAGAAGGTGTATCCACCACTGAGCTCTTTGAGTTGGCCACTATCAGGGAGTCTGGTTTCACTGAGTGCCACTATGTCCAGGTTGTACCTGCTGAGCTCAATGGCAATAAGTGCAGTGCGTCTTTCCGGGTTGTTTGAGTTGTCCTGTAGTGTGCGTATATTCCAAGGCTCCTAGCCTGAGTAAGCTGAATTTCTTTTTGTTTCGACCGCAAAAAGGGATCCCCACTGGTCGCGGTATACCAGTCAGGGTGATGTGAAGTGAGCTTTCTTCAGGGCACCTTTTCTAGCCCCTTCCTCAGTTGAGGTGAGCAGTGCTATCCTTAAATAAGGCTGCTCAGCTACTGTGGGTGCTGCCTCCCCACGCCTCCACTTCAATCGACGATGAAGCGACCATAGCCCACAGCCACCAACGTGTAGGTCTGTGCTAACAGCTTCCAGTCTATCCAAACCTGCTGCCACCGCACTCGCCCATCGCCGTTGGAATTTTGAGAGGAAAGAAGACGAGACAAAGATGAAAGAAGACGAGGTGAGTGTTAAGACTGGCGCAAAGAATTTGTTTTTAGTGAGAAAGAGCTGCGCAAACATCAGACTCACTCTCTCGCCTGGACACAACTTATCCAAGTGGCAAGACAGGGTCAAGACGACTGGAAATGTATCCAGGTGCAGGAGGATGCCAGAGGGACAGTCATATTGCCTGGCCGGCTGCCTGTAGGCTACTCCACAGCCTCGCAGTCCCAACTGACTAGGGTGAAAGACCCAAACCAAAGAACACCAATACTGGTGGATGCTCTGTGTCACGATATCCAGGCCAGAGTGACGGTATATTGCCATCTGCCCTATCAATCAACCACTGGCCTGCTGCCGCCAGCTTCGAAGCTGCGTCCGGGAAGTTTGCTCAATTCTTCGTCTGTGATTTAGGCAAACAAGCCTATGACCACACCGCTACCGGGGACCAATATCAAGGACTCAAATATTGAGGGTCACATTGTGCCCTAGCATGTGGCCGTTGGGTTAGATGAAACCTCCTCCGCCCTGGCCGTTTGCACCGACAGGTGCACGCCCACTGATACCATGCTAGCGTACCAGTTCATGAAACAGGTTGTACTGGATTACATGTTACCAGTAGCAGATTTTTCTGACCTGACATTGCAGGTGTACAATTGTTGAAAAACATCTTCTGAACAGCAAACAAACATTCAACATTTGATACAATACGTACTATTTATACAATAAATATAATATTACTACATGTATTATAATACTAGTGTGTGCAATTCAGTCCTGACAGGTACTATTTCAAAGGTTCTTTGCATCAAGTTAATTAATATTACTACTATTTAATCTACTGCTTTCAAAACTGCCAGATCCACAGCAAGAACTATCTAGATCTCTGCTCATCAGATACAAAGCATTCGACCTTCTCTATAAATAGAAGAAGAAGAAGAAGAAGAACAACAACAACAACAATAACAAAAAACGTGAAAGAACACTGAGCCAGAATGACCAAGGCACCAGCCTCAAAAACAACTAGATCCAGATCCGTACCGGTACTTAGGTTGATCCTGATTGATTAATACTACAATGTAGATACTGGCCGTCAGTTGCGACGACAAGCCGATATTATTATAAACCAAAAGTTTTTCACACCGGCGCTAGACGCCTGAGTCCATAGATATAGTACAGTATATCTATGCCCGAGTCCGTCCATTCTTCGCCCTCCTACTAGCATTAGGAAGGGAGAGTGTGACCTCAATCTCAGTGGAATTCAACTCTAAGATTGATCATACCCAAGACACGATACATGTATAACTGTTATAATTTGTCTTGGATCTCTTCTCGTCAGAAATCGTCAAGTTAGGAAGCCTTCATAGTCGAGGGGAATTAACTCTTGAAACAAATACATGTAGAATACATGTGTATCTCCCTTTAAAATGGAGTCTCGATGACTTCTCATCAGGACTGGCATTTTTTTTCTCTAAAATTGGCACCCCTTATTTTTTTTCTGAATAGCTATTTCATTTGCACAATGAATTTTTTTTGAAAATGGAAGTGTTAAGCACTGGCAAGATAGCCACAGTACTAATTTTGGCAGTTGGCCATAATATATTTTAATTGGTCACAAAAAGTTCAGTTGTCGTTACTTTAGTTACATGATATGGCCCGAATGACCTCTCCCATTTGTATTTTTATTTTATTTTTGTTTTGTTTTAAACAAAATTTTGCACTTCTGTTGTGCTATTGCACAGATGGACAGGACATGATGTACGAGTAAGTAATCAGGGATCACACAATTCATACCAACAAACAGAACAAAAAAAAAATATGTCAATTGTTAAATTTCATACATTTAATTTCAATACATCTGTCAATAACAACAGAAACAAAATACAGAGCATTATTGCACGATCAATTACATGAAAAGAAAAAGTAGAATATCGACGGTGAATCACAAACAGTGTTAGTCCAAAAATTGGTCAGCTCCGATTTTTTTCTAAATGACATCACATGACGATTGTGCACCATCTACATCAATATTCTATAATAATAATATACCAATAGAAACCACTGTATTAGTCATGTGTGCAAACCGTTTAATTTGAATGGTTCTCAGATTGCATTTGAAGAGCAACGTAGTTTTTTTTGGCGATTTTCTCAAAACAATGGGATTGGGACTTACATTATTTGCGAGTTTCACCATCAACATAAGAACTTGTATCATGTTTGGCATGATATCCCAATATCTTGTCAAGTGAAATTCGTGTATGTTATAAACACAGCCCTTTCTGATCCATGCAAACAACAATCTTTCAATTCAATGCTGAGATTGTGCTATTATTCATCCTGAGGCATGGAATGAAAATTGGATTTCAACTGGAGATTGTGACAATGATTGGAGGGAGAGCGAAAGAAATCCAAGAAGAATGACAAAAGATGGCAGTGGTGGTGGTGGTGGGCACGGCTGTTCGAAATGGCCTGAGAGCGTGCGTTTAGTTTGCCGTGGTCAGGGGTAATAAATCTCGGCAGCCTGACAAGTGCAGGGAATTCCCCTAGGCGTCATGCACTCGCATCAGCGTCCCGCACTATCTGGTTGGTATAGCTTAGATATCACATTCTTTCACCCCATTATTTCACTATCTGTGTTAAAGTCAAATTTGTGTTGTGACCACTATGTGTTTGTTCTGCTTTTTGTGTGTTTGAGGATACAAATTATTCTGGTCTATTCATCTTAGTTCTTTCAGAAAACACGTTTTACAAACATGTGTATTTTCTTTAAAAGTTAAGGCATTGTTCACATTAATTAACCCAGATCTCGGTAATGAAGCCTACAAAATTAATAAAATTACATTCATATGAAGCAATATTCATTTACAATTACTGTGTGAAAGTTTCCCATGGCGCACACCTATAGTAGCTGAGTTATGCGAAGATTTTCTTCATACCCTCTATAGATTTACGTTTTTGTTATCGTAGTATGGAGCATTGTAAGGAAAAACACATGGATTTTGAATGAACTGTGCAGATTAAGCGATGAAAGAATGTTGACAAAACAAGAGAAAAATAGAAACAGGCGCTAGCTCTGATGTGCAGACTTTAAATCTGACATTTTACTGTTTTTATTTTTACTTAGAGTGAGTCTCCTCTTTGTTTGAAGTCACTTCAAACAGAGGGGAGACTCATTCTAAGTATCTGTATTTTAAGTGTCACAAAAGACTGAACAATTTAAAAAAAAAAAAAGATGAGAACAGTCAATGCAGGCAGCAAGACAGATCGGGGGGGGGGGGGGGGGGGAACTCGAAAAAAAAATGTGGACAGAATTTGTAATTAAGGCCACGCCATCCATTGTTATTTGATTTGTGTAACGGTTAAGCGATCCACCATGCAGGTCAGTCCAGAGTACACACAAAACACACACACCGCGCGACACACTGAAACATTCCACTCAGACATTACAAGAGCACCCGCCCAATCCAAGTGTACACAATACAGTCAGACCGTTTACAGACAATACAGTCAACATCAGCCGAAATTACCTTCACTCTGCCAACAATCCGCCTTAGACACATCCAAAGATAATACACAGCCAACAGTAGCAGAAATTAGTTTTGACACTACCACCAACTGCTCAGTCCACGTCAATTAAACAGAAACCACAGTTAGCTGATTGCGGAACACCTCCAATCTTCAACTCGAAGCGTGAAAAGTCCACACAAGAACAATTCGCTCTGAGTAAAGACAACTTTGTAAAAGTCAAAACCGGAGAGCAGCCGTCTTATTTACCTAATAGTTACAGTACACAGAAAAGCCACACAGTTACAAACACATTCATGCAATCCAGTCTTTTACAAACATCTCAAGATTTACAGCCACTAGTTCAAGCAAAACAGCCGAGTGCACAGAAAACACAGAACTCTTTGGTTTCAGTCATTTGTCTTCAAACACGCTTCCAGTATTATGTTGTACTACCGTAACTCAACTTGAACAACTTTTTTTCCTTCTAATTTGTGTTAATAATAGAAATTAGTAAGGAATGTCACTAATCAGAGGTGTGGCCTAAAGATTATTGATTTTCTGTTATTATGTTAGACTTATCGTACGTATTTATTTCATGTTGTCAGTGGTGTAATTTTGTTCAGGCATGCACTGTAATTCATTAGATATAGATTATTCATTCCCTGATGGAGGGCTTGTGTTAGTTTTATTCATGTCTATACTACTTGGGATATCGTACACAATTCTTGGACGTTTGCATAAGTAACAGACACCTCATTTATATTTCTGTCTGTGTCTTGTGAGTCAGTGGGTAAGTCTGAATTTGACCACGTGGATTTTTGAAAATGAATTGTAACTGAACCAGAAGTGTGCGTCAATCCAGATTTATAGAACCAGATAAGATAATAAATCACCTTTACAATTTCATGACAATCCCCGGCTTTACACGGCTAAAAAGTACAATTTAATGATCCACACGTTTAGTAAAAATAGTGGATTTTACGCCACTCTTTTCTTTTCTTTTAGTCTTTAAAAAATTATACAAGAGAAAAGTTCACGAATTGGACTTTATGATGTTCACTTTATTAGAAGCATGCACTATGTTCTGTCTTGGCTGTGACTGTTTAAAAAAGTACTAATTAGTGACAAGCCGACGGCATCGGCGGGCGTGGGTGCACCGGGGGGTGACTGACCTTTTGACCTGGCCGCCCGGCAAGAAACGAAAAGCACGCCGAAGAACAGCCGTGTGGGGTGAAGAGTAAAGAGTAAAACTTTGAAAGAGGTCACCAAGCATGGAAGACTGAAAACCCCCTATCCAAAAGAAGACAGTTTTGGAGCTTTTCAATGTATTAGGAGCGTGCAAAAGATTTCAGTCCAGCCATGATGTTCTGGCAACGCAGCTGAGTAGCCATTTCAGTCATAAAAGAGTTGACACTGGAATCCTTCTCATTCTTCTTGCATTCAAAGATGACAACCATTGAAATGCATGGATCCACTCGCATGATAAAGTATGAACTGTGAGGTCTCTGAAATGATTGAAAACATAAATCAATTACTACTGAAAACAGAAGCCACCTTTCATGAAACACTTATTCTCCTGTATAACCTAGGAAAACAAAATAATTTGAAATTAAATAATGAAATATTTTATCCAAAAATAAACACAACTTTCATTACTGTGTCCTGCCCAATCGTCACCAAGCTAAGTTAATGGCCTACCTCATTTTTTCATGGTTCTGAGAAAAGCAAATAAAACTGTTCAGGTGTCATCAGATGAGTAGGTTCAAAATGTCAGCACTGTGGGAACCAACTGGCACATTTGCTTTTTGTTCACAATGACAGTGTTGAGCTTAATCTTAACAAGAACATGAAAAGGTCCGAGCAATTTGGCCTCAGTCTGACATGGGCAATAGTGTAAGCTCAGTGACTACAGTATAGTCTTTTGCAGGATTAGTTTGAACCACTAGTCCTACTTTGCTTTTATGAACAAAAGAAAAGAAAAGAAAATTTACCCTCTCTGTGGCCTTGTCGTAGAAAAATTGCAGTTTATCTCCATTATCTGTGTTGGAGTTGACCATCATGATAAAGTTGGGCCAATGAAGCTGACTGATAACTCGATCCTGTGAAAGACAACATTCTGTATGTAAATTGCAGGTGAGTTTTAGTTTCTTTTTTTCCAGAAAGTATGAAGTCTTTAGAATAAGTATTCAGATGGTTACTATTTTAAACACAGACATGAGGCACAAAGCTTTAGGATTTGAACCAATTTGCTTAAGTGATTCAAGTCTGAAGTTATTTGCAAACAGCTAATGATCATATACACTAGTTGTTTGACTTTTCAGCAATTTCTGAAAACATTATTGTGATCGTGTTTCTGTCATAAAAGTTATCACCGCCAAATACCAAATCTAATTCAATCTTTCCATCCTCTCTGAAACAAAACCCTTTGTGGCCTTATCAGTTATTCCATCATTTTTACTTCTGACATGAATTATTCTGTTTTATTTAGGACTAGTCGGCTACCCAACCCAGCCCTGTGCAAGACAAGCCTGCTTCCACCCTGGACTCCCCCCTGTCTCTCCCTCTTTTTCTCTCCGTGTCCCTCATCCTCTCCCTATCTCTCTCTCTCTCTCAGCCAGATCTGACAGTTTGGTTTTCCTTTCTCACAGGGAAATTACACCAAACTGAATGTGTCAAACAAAGCCTCCCAATAGTGCTGTATTTTGTCTGAGCTTGGCATACCCTTATAATACAAAGGCTGAGGTTTATTTACGTATAATTTTGATCCTGATCTATTAAAGTTTCCGCCAGTTTCTCGGTTAACAAACTTTTCAATAAATGATTTTTAAAGGAATTTCAATTTCAAACACGATGAAAAATACATTGAATTAAACATCATTTATCTGGCTTTCTGTGTGAGTTATTTTCAAACACGTGTGCTACATCGGTGCGACACTCTGCCTCCTTGTTATGAGAAGGGCAATTCAATACACGCAGCTCAGAGCGAAAACGCACGACTATGCCCTATTCAAGCTATAAAAACACACATCCAAACACATTAACCACTAACTTCCCGTATCCCCCGCCATCGCCCACAACCGTTTTGTCCCGTATCGCCCGCTAACACTATGGTTGTGCAGAGTCACAGTTTTAGCGCTTTTGTACTATTCTTTCGTGCACGGAGTCACGGTATTGGAATCTTAAAAAGTTGGACTTCCTTTTCCTGTTTACAGAACCGAAACATGAGCAAAACTAAGTGAGTTACGAGTTTTGGAAGTCATGGCGTTTCATTTTCTTCAAAGTTTGACTCACTCGTCTCATCCAAGTCAACAATCGTCTTCAGTTGATGAAGAAGACGGCGATTTGGATGAAAGTGAACTGTGTTTTCCACAGTTTCATGCCCAACTGAATTAAACAACTTTATGCACACACTGAAGGAAGAAATGTGAACAACATTTATGAGTTTTGTATACTTCTTTGCTAGTTTAATTTTTTTTTGCAAGTAAAAACATCACACACACTGACAAATCATATCTCAAATGAAAGGAAATTCATTTCTCTATACAATGGACATTTTTCTGGATTTTTTGGGCCATAAATAATCAAGTTGCACTTGTTTTTGTGAGGTGAGGTAACGAATAATTTAGAGTTAATCCCCTTACACCGGGATAATATGGAAGTTTTCCTGGCAGGGCTGTGGGAAGTTAATGGTTAAACAATATAAAAGGAAGTATATTTTGTCAGAGGAAGGATTGAACTTTATTTTGATGTAGGATAGATGCTGTTTCACATAAATACACAGCAATAATAGCCGTGTAATGTTGGCCTAAAATTATGCCAAAACGGGATTTCGTCCCTTTAGCAGGGCAGTTTGGATTACCTATTTCTGGGGTATGTGGTTATCCTGGAGTTCTTGGTGTAAGTTTTCCAACTCAGTTCCAACTCATATATAGATTCAAATACCATATGTAATATCTACAAGCCCTAATGGCATTTAAAAAAGTGGTAAAGGAATATATACAGGGATATAAATAGCTGGCAACAGTATGGAAGGGAATTGTGCAGCATGCCCAGATGCCGCAGAGAAAAAAATGATTAAAATGTAGTGTAATTAATCCCAACCGTTTTAAAAGAACAAAGCCTGATATTGGTAATTAATTTAAAATTATACAGTAGATCTATCTAGGGAAAAGTGCAGTACTTTAGATCCATTACACTTATGGTCTAATAGAGGGACTGATGACAAACTAGCACAATGCATAACTGTCTTGGCTGAGTTTCTTAAAAAAGAAGAAAAATCCTTATATAAATCTAGATTTAGACTCTAGATTCTATACTGAATCTAGAATTTAGTCTAGATCTAGTCTTTGCCTGCTGCCACCTGAACTTCTTTGAAGTCACGCCATCTGCGTCAATAGCATTTTTGGTGATATAATCATAATGATAAATTTATTCATAGTGGGAGAATACTTAAATCCCAATCTAGAGCTAGCAAAGCTTTTTAGCATCATCACCACCAAATTCCGTGTTGGAAACCACATGTGAAACATCATTACAGGCAGTGACCCTAAGTGAGGCTACACCACTAGGCCAACGGAATTGAAAGGCAACAACAAAAGAAATCTTCTATGCGAAAAGATCACGATTAGACCTTACTCGTGTTGCCAGATTTCTAAAGAACTGTCGACCAATTTGGGGACGACGGCTGGTGATAGCTCTACCGGCGGATGGTGATCGGCTATCGCGCCTCGGACGGAAAGGGCAGGTTCGGCAATCGTGCTGTGGATGGAAAAATCGGAAGATTTACATCCCTGTATATACTGGCTTCACTGAGGTCCACCCTAGGCCAAAATCTGTGGCTAACTTCAGTTAGGGATAATATATAACAAAACCAATTTATACACATACAATACTCACACATGGGTATGAGAAGATGGGTGGATACGTCTCCATGCCCTGAGCAATTTCAGCATACTTGTCAGGATGATGGTAGCCGCCCTCACCCACACGCCCATTCAAGCCATGTGCATCCAGTACAAAATACACATTCGGCGCATCTGTTTTTCTCTGAAAGGCTTGAATTCTGGAAAAATGAGAATGCACATATATTTAAAGTATTCTTTTGCGATGGTCTCACAGAGAAACAAAGAATGAACTGTGAGCTCTCTGAAGTGATTGGGAAGTATTGGGTTAAAACTTCCACGGGGTAACCGGAAACACCAAAAGCAGTGATAAATATCAACAACGTAAACCAGCATTTATGATGAGCAGTTTACAGAAATGCAGTTTTCAACTGCGTGGCAGATTACAGATTACGAGAAAGTATGTAATGAAACTTTAATGCATGCACAAATATTTATCAATCTAGCAGAGATATGTCATTTAATGTCCAATGCCAAAGAAAAAAAATAGGTAACAAAACATCAGTAGAAGCTGCAAAAACAAACGTACTTGCCAACAAAATCCTCTGGACTCTTTGCTAACGTCGCTTTCAGTTCTGTTGGGATGGTTTGTTTGGCCAGGATATCATAAAAATACAGACCAAACTGGAATAAACAGATAGATGAGAAGCCCATTATTACCTGAAACTTCTGTTCACTGAATCATGAAAATGAAAGTGTCTAATAGCATTTCACAACATGAATTCTGACAGAATAATTTACCCCACCAGATCATCCTAAAAGGTTTTTTTTCTAATAAGCCAGACCGATGAAGATCTATTTCTAACATATTTGGAATGTCTTCCTTTTTCCAAAGTGCTCACTGCGTATTCATCTGACAAATTAGGTCTTATCACATGCCAAACGACAGTAACTCTCTTGACATACAAAAATTCTAGATGGCGGTTTAAAGTTAACCCATACCCCGCGCGCTACCCGTAAAGCCCACTGCATGGTCAGTGACCTTACTCACGGAGAATCTTATCTGGGGTCACTGACCCGTGCCGCTATGCGATGACCACATACGCTGTCCACGTGGTTCGGTTTTTATTGATCGGTATGAAAACATTCGCTGCTATGCCTTATCATGCTTGACAATGAATTAACCAGCAAAACCTTAGTCTGTCAGTCTCTAACCAATAATCTGACTTATGATTCCAAACTGACAGCTGCAGTTTTCGTGAGAAAGAAGCATGATAACTAGCCACGCCCTCCCAAGCCCTACACAAATGGTTTCATCCTGATTGACACATACTAATAAACCAATGTGGGCATTTGGGGCAAAGATTATTTCAGAGCTTGTTTCTGATTGGTTCTTAGATACAGACAACTCCATATGGTGGTCAGCTTGTGAGAAAATGAGAAAATATTGCAAATTTGTTGAGCAACAGTTCGCATGTCGATGTTACATCTTTTGAAAGTGTGCACATGGTCTCCAACCTCTCAACTCAGTCCGGGAGCAGTGGGCGGGGCAGAGGCTATCAGGTGTCAGGAGACGACCAGGCTGTCTCAAGTCGTTCTACATGAGCGCACTTTGGATACATTTTTATTCAGCAAGCAGCTGAAAGTGTCTAATATCGTGAATTTTGGCAGACTTTAAAATCAAATATCTAAAATACCAAGTTACTCACAACAACATGTGACATGTGCAAGCAAAGTTCAAGATGTGTTCTATTACATGAACATATGAAATGATGACAGCAGTTTAGACATACTACTTTAATCCTGCATCAAAGAAAGATACACAAATCATCAAAGAAAAATTGCAATTTAATATTCAATTATTTATTACTACAAAAATGCAGATAACCTGGTGAAAAGACTGACACTATATTTACAATTAACCATTGCTAAATTGTAATGTCAAAGTTTCTAAAAGCATTAACTAAAAGCAAGCCACAGCTCTGCTCTTTTGCCCTGATCTGTTTGTTTTTCTCTTTCTCTCCGTTTTCTTCCACCCTCTTTCTATCACTCTTCCTTTCCGTCTGCCGCATCCTACTTCATATATTCAGTTACAACTCATTCATGTATGCAGGTATCATACAGTGAAAAGCAAAACCAGAATCTGGGAAACAATACCAAAAAAAAACAACAAAACAAATACTTTGAAAGACAAACAACAAGCTAGCACACTCAACATGTCGAATCAAAAACCCTAATGCACATTCAAAAGATTATAGCTTAGATCAAACTTTTTCATATCTGTTCTTCTTCTTCTTCTATCGAACACTAAATAATTACACCGTTACACCTGTTTGTTTAATAAAATTTACAGTTACACATAAGTCGGTAAAACTACCATTTAATTTTTCTTCAATGGTAGAGGGGTTAGGCCAAAAATTGTCTCTCAGATCTGCATACCTTGGGCACTCCTGAAGAACATGAGCAACTGTCTCCTCCTGGCCACAATCACATAGTGGGGATTGTACCACTCTCAATTTATGCAGATGTTTTCTCAATCTTGCATGTCCTGTTCTAAGTCGAAAAATAATCACCTGGTCTTCCCGCTGGAGCTTGTGGTATGCATCATTGTTTGTTGTAAATTTGGTTTTCATAGCCTGGTCTATGAGTGTTTTAATCTCACTAAATGTTGCTGGAGTGTCAGTTTGTAATAATGTACTTCCAGTCTTTGCCAGTTGATCAGCCTTTTCATTTCCTGGTATACCAACATGTGACGGAATCCATTGTAGATATACCCGTTTGCACTCTTTTCCTAGATTATTTAGTGATTCATTCAGGGCATATGTCTCTTCCGTATTTGATTGTAAACTTTGGAGTACCGACAATGCGTCTGTCAAAAACACAACCCTTGTTCTGCTTATGTTCACATCTTCCTCTAGTATCCTCACTGCATGTTTTAGTGCTTCCATTTCTGCTTTGTAATTAGAGCAAATTTCTCCTGTTGCAGTACCCTGAGAGATCTCTTGTCCAGATGGTAGCTTTATGTAAATTCCTCCACCTCCGTTTTGACCTTCTGTGCTTGAGCCATCTGTGTAAACATGTATCCATTTGCTGTTGGGGTAGTTTTCTTCCAGATGTGACATAGCCAAAATTTGTAGTTCATTTGGAGCAGTATCATTTTTACATTGGATTCCTGGTCACCTCACCTGTCGGCTTCATCGTCATCGATGTTAGCTGCTACAGTGGATGTCACGACAAAATCTCCCCCACCCAATCCTGTCCTTAGCTTTCCTAGTTAGTTCACTTATTTCCAGCTGGCTGACTTTCTTGATGTTATCGTGATATGTAATGGGTGGTCTTCCTTGTTTTCTCTTTGTTGCTGTCTTTCCTTGAAGGATTGATATCATAAGGGCCGTGCTTTTGTTTCGGGCCGCGTGGCCGATGTATGCAAGTCTTCTTTTATTTATTTCAGGTGTTATTCTTCTGGTGGTGCCAAGCTGTTCTAAGATGCTTGTATTTGTTCTCCTTTCTGTCCAACTTATTCTGAGTAGCCTTCTGTAAAGCCACATTTCAGCTGCCTCCAATCTTGTTATGTCTGCCTTTTTGAGTGTCCAGGCTTCACAACCATATAGTAGGACTGGCCAGATCAAGCACTTAAGTATGTTCACTTTGAGGTCCGTTGGTGTGCCTCTATCCTTCCAAATGTTGTTTAGTTGAACCATTTTGTGTTTTGCCATTCCTATCCTTGTTTTTATGTCCTTTGAGCAGCTTCCATCTTGCGATTTATGTGATCCTAGGTATTTGAAATCAGTCACTTTTTCTAGTGCTGTTTTGTTTACTAGTATCTCCTGGTGTTCATGGTGCCCTGTTCCAGTATGCATGACTTTCGTTTTCTTAGCATTTAGGTGTAGGCCTGCTGTCTTGCCCGCTTCATCCACTCTGTGCAACACTCTTTTCATGCTGGTGATGTTATCTGACATAAGAGGTGTCATCAGCGTAGCGAAGGTTTGTGATGTTTCGGCCTCCGATCTTTATTCCCATATCTTCTATGTCTGCGTTTCTCATGATCTGCTCAGTATAAATATTGAAAAGATGAGGTGAAAGTATGCAACCCTGTCTGACTCCTTTCTCGATGTTGAAATATGGACAGTTCTCATTGTTCCATCTAATCGTTGCCTTTTGTTCGTGGTATAGTGCAGCGATGAGGGTCACAAGGTGTTTCGGGAATCCCATCTTAATCATTATATCGAACAGGTGATGGTGCCTAACGCTGTCGAACGCTTTGCTGTAGTCTATGAATGTGATGAAGGCTTCGTTTCCATTGCTTCTTATCTGTTCAATCATTATTTGTACAGTGCACTCTCCCGATTACGACATCTCCGAATAACGACATTGACCCCCGGTCCCGATTTTTTTACTATATGTTATTAGTAATAAAACTCTCTAAATAGCGACATACTTTTTAGACCACTCTCCGGATAACGACATTGAGTTAGCAATAATCGGCTGTGACTTTGCTAGATACAAAAATAAAAATAGCTAAAATATTGTTTCCGGTCAGTTTCATTTCATTCTCTGAGCCAATAAAAACACTTCTTTTCCGACCAATGAAATGTCCTACCAGAGGCACCTCATAGCCAATGAGATCGCTTTGTTATCGGCCAATGAGATCGCTTTGTTATCGGCCAATGAAAACACACCTGTGTCTATTGTCGTCGGAACAAAAAGGGTGACGCGCATTAAATGAGTCAGTCATCACATCGCTGACCGCTGAATCGATTGTATTCACCCGAGAACAATAACGCACCCCAAGATAAATGCACATAAATGCTGCAGTCTATCTGGTATTTTTCTGGATCAGCACCAAGTTTTGATACATGCATGAGGGGAGGCATGTCTGAATAGTCTGTCTGAAGCTCTGGCATCTTTTGTGTCTGGAAATTGAACAAAAACCTGAATGCAGAATGTCACTCTTAACAGTAGGGTGAAATAAAGGAAAACTTTTGAATTATAATACATGTATGTACAAACAAACAAAAAAAAAAAACAAAACAACACACACAACACACACACACATCGTGTATTTTACATGTTTGGAAAGTCCGATCACTGATCACCCACTATGGTTGGTACGTTACATTCTAAGGGTCTAACCACACCCCTTTTTCCGCCATCTTGAAAATCTCCGAATAACGACATGTTCCCGATAACGACATGCACCTCTGGTCCCGAGCCATGTCGTTATCGGGAGAGTGCACTGTAGTATGAAGAGCATGTCAGCGGTTCCTCTGTTGGTCCTGTAACCAGCTTGACATTCCTGGTATGACTGTATTAATTTTGAAATTGCTGTGGCTTTCATGAGGAGCATGCTGTTGAAAGTCTGTATTGGTATCGGCTCAGTATTGAGAACTTCATGTTTTCGACACATTTCTTTATGAAAGGCTACTGCACTAGATCTCTTTAGTTGGGTCTCACATGGTTGACTAATCCTTGGGTGAAGAGGGTGATGAGTCATCCTTTTTGCTTTTTCCATTGCTTTGGTTGAACTTATGTGTCTTCTTTCTTCTAGAGTTTGGATTTTATTTGTGTTGAGGAGGCTCTGGATTGGTGTTGTTTTCATTGCTCCGGTCATAATTCTCATTGCTTGATTTTGTGTCTTTTCCAGCTTATCCAGGTTTGTTTTGGCGGCTGAGTTTGTTGCAGCTGACATACCATATTCCAAGGCCGGTCTTACAGTACCACAGTAGGCTCTTCTTAATGTAGTGTTGTTCGATCCCCATTTAGTTCCTGCCAATTTTTTCATAATCGAGAGGCACCTTTGTGCTTTATTTGTGGCATTAGTAATATGTGGATTCCATGTTAGCCTTTTGTCAAGCTGAACACCCAGGTAGGTTGCTGTTTCAGTTTCTCTGAGGGGTTGGCCTGGCAGCGATAATTTGACAGTCTTGAATTTTCTTTTCAGTGTAAACACAGTGAAGGTAGTTTTTCCTTTATTAATGACTAGTTTGTTCTCAGTTGTCCACCTGTGCAGGTTGTTTAAAGCATCTTGCATTCTGATCTGGGCAGTTTCTATGTATTCTTCTGCACTCCATATGGCCAAGTCATCTGCGTAGAGAGCTCCTTTGACTTTCCTGGGCAGAGTTTTGATGAGGTCATCAATGTATACCATGAACAGGATTGGAGAAAGTATTCCTCCCTGTGGTACTCCATTTTTCAGCTTGTGTTTCTTGCTTTTAATCCCATTGATTTGTACTTTTGCTTCCCTGTCCAAAATCCAGTTTTTGATCCAGGCAAGCATGGTTCCTTTCACTTTTTTGTCCGCCAGCTTAATAAGGAGGCGTTCCTTCCAGACCCTGTCAAATGCAGTTTGTAGGTCGATCCATGTTGTTACCATGCTGTGTTTCTTCTGAAAAGTATCTTCAATTTCTTGGGAAAGGTATAATATTTGGTCCTCTGTAGATCTGTATTTTCTAAAGCCAGCCTGTTCATCAATTAGCAGTTTGTTGGATTCCAAGTGCCACATTAGTCTTGTGTTTATCATTCTTTCCATGAGTTTTCCTACACAACTTAGCAAGCTGATTGGTCGATAACTCTTGGCTTCTTGCTTTGGTTTTCCTGCTTTGTGTATTGGGCATATATTTGCTAGCTTCCATTTTTTCGGGACTTTACCTTGTCTCCAGCTTGAGTTGTAAATTTTAAGCAGTTTTGTTTTGGCTGTTTCACCCAAATTTTTAAGCATTTCATTGGTAATATCATCAGGTCCAGGAGATTTTTTGAGTTTCAATGCTTTTAGTGCCTTTTCAAGTTCCTTCCTGCTGAATTTTTTAGTCATGTTTGGGTTATTACAGGTCTCCTTCAATCTTGTGTTTAAAATTTCCTTTGCTTCCTCATGTTCTTCTTTATTAACATTAATGTCTCCACTTTGTTGAAATTGTTTCATGAGCAAGTTTGCTGCCTTCTTTCCAGTTTCTCTTTCTATAACAATTGGGGGTGTTGTTCTCCTTTCGTCGTTTAGTTGTTTCATTAACTTCCATAATTTGCCACCTTCTTTGTCCATATCTATGTCTCTAGTCTTTTCTGCCCAACTTTTCTTGATTTCAGTATTTTTGTACAAGTTGTATTCAGCTGCTGTTTTCTTCCAGTAGATATGGCTCTCTGCTGTCTTGTCTTCCTCTGCGATCCTCCTTGCTTCCTCTATCTTTCCCTCCAATTCCTCAAGTTTCTCTGTCCAATATGGCTTATAATTTTTGATTGCTCCTCTAGGAATACTTTCTGTTGCTGCTTTGAGGATGGCCTTATTAAAGTTTTTTGCTGCTCTTTCAACATTTTTGCTTTTTTCCATTTCATTAGTGTATTTATTGGTTAAAACCTCAAATAGTGTCCAATTTGCTTTCCTGTAATTCCATCTCGGTAGTCTGTTTTCACTGTTTCTCTCTATGTCAACATTTACATTGAAGTACACAGGTCTGTGGTCAGAGGTTCCCAACTGTTTCCCAACCATTCTATCTATACACTTGTCCATGTCTTCTGATACAAAGGCCAAATCCGGGTTGCTGGTTGTATGCCATATCTGGCTGAGGAAAGTGTCTGTATCCTCCAAGTCATGTACTAGTATTAATCTATTTTCATCTTGCCAGTTTTCAACTTCTTCTCCTCTTTTGTCAAGCTCGTTGTATCCCCAACTTGGTGAGTGGCTGTTGAAGTCTCCCAATATTATCCATTTTTCATACTTGACTTGTATCTTGTCCAGAGAAAGCATCCTCTGGTCTGAGCAGTATAAATTCACTATAGTATAAGTACCAGCGTTCAAATAAAGGTCTACCTGAAGAATTTCTGCGTCATTGTCAGTTTCTATTTCAGTGTCTTCTGCCTGGATGTCATTTCGGACTAGTGTGAGTACTCCTCCACCCTTCTGTCCTGTTCGTTGGTGGCGGAATGATTGATAGCCTCTGATGGAGAATCTGTATTCTGGAAATGGGAAGTGTGTTTCTTGAATACATATAACATCAATTTCCTCCTCTCGTAACCTCTTTTCCAGATCTTGCTTTTTTCGGGTCAATCCTTTAGCATTCCATTGTGCGATTTTTAATAGTTTGGAGTGTTGAGTCAATTCTGGTTCAGGTGTACTTTTCTGAGGATTCCTGGTCTTTATCCGTTTTCATTTCTTTCTTTATGATTTCGACCGCATAAGTGGATATCCAGCCAATCGCTGTTAACTGGCAGGATAATATAGGACAGGCATTTGTTTGGGCCACCTTTTCTAGGCCTCTCCACTGATGGTGGTAAGCAGTGCTATCCTTAAAAGGCTGCTTAGTCGCCAGAGGTGCTGCCGAGCTACATTGCTGTCCTGGGTCAATGTAAGAGCGACCAAAATCCCTGACCGCTACACGTGCAAGTTTGTGACTAATGGCTTCCAGTGCTATCCTACACCTGCCACCGTTACCACTTACCTGTCGCCGTGAGACTTAACAAGAGCGAGGGAAAGTTAACTGGAGTGCATCCTGAATTTAGAATTTTTTAAAGTGCCTAAAACTAAGGAGATTGAATAATTTTGGTTAAATTTACTTAATACAAACTTTGGATCTGGTGTAATTATCTTAAAATAGTGATGTGCATCTTGCTTTGTTTTGCACCAATGGTCAAGCAAGTCTGACTTTCGCGCATGATTTCTTTTCGGAGTTTTCTCTCCTAGATGGACTGCCTTACAGGGCTTATGAGCTCCATCTACCCATGGTTGACAGTTATGTTCAGAACTGCTTATTCAATTCGCAGCTAACCTGTATATCTACAGGCCCTTCCCCCATCCACAACCCAGGGGACCCGCCATGTCGGGGATGTCAGCCCCTCATGGTTCATATCTGTAAAACCTTCATAATTTCAATATGGCCCTTTGTGACACGTGATGGAGTGAACGACTTGTCACAAGCAAGATCGGGGCATGTCAACGTCATGTGCTTTGTCATAATGGTGTGAAGTTTATCTTTGATGTGCATTATTCCACGTATCTGGTGTTCTATTGCATGGGTGGTCTTGTGAAGATGTTGTCCACCTTGCTCGCTGTGAAGTCCAAAGACTAAGCCATAATATCTGATCCAGGGAAAACAATGTTCTTCCAGAAAGTGAAATTTTGGATGAACATTTGATTTGTACTTGTGCCTATAAAAAGTGCAGTAGTTTTGGATGGATTTTTGGATTGGTGGAAATGTTTCAGGGGAGACTGGATGACTGTGTGATATTAAGTTGTCAACTATGGCATAAATACCATTCACCTTGTTAAATTTGTCGGCTAATGCTTCTCGATTCCAGATTTCTTTTTTTGTGGTGTGCATCTTTTCACCTTTCTGACCATTTCTTCTGTGATGTTGTGAAAGACAGTTGCTTTTAAATACTTTTTACAATGATTATGGCTTTCACACTTGTGGCAAATTTTTGCAGAGTGCCTAAAGTACTGTCATCTGATTCAATGTCTATTCCAAAATATAGGAGTAAGTCTTTGCGAAACAATGCACAGTCTCGTGGCATTTTATTTGCCTTCACATCAGCAGAGCTCCGTATACGGAGGCCATAAACATGGCAGAACCTATTGATTAGGTCAGTGTGACTGACCAGTATGCTCCGTGGTAACTGATTTTTTTTTTTCTGAAAACCAAATAATGGGCATTCGGTTACATGAAAGTAAAGGCTAGCCAAGAAAAATGTGAAATTGCTGAATGTATCAAAAACTGGGAGAGAGTAAGAGAAGAGTGAATGAAATAAAGAGATTGAGAGATAGGTAATGTAAAACAATATGATGTTGTCTGTTTTTATATGTGAAGTGCTGCTAAGATAATAGGCCAACAAGATTTATCCTAAGCTACAACTTAAAGTTAGGCTACCAACAATATAATCAGCATCATGCATGTTTCTAGCAATCATATACCTAATATTTATTACACAAAAGCTTGAAAATGCTGAAATGGAACTGACGGTGTGTTAAAAAAGAAATAATATCAGACAACAACAGAAGACAACGAATTCGATGTTTGGACATTTGCACTGGGCTTAAATTGCCCTAAAAGTGGATGGGAAACAGAATGCTGAATTAAGTGCTAATTCTTGGATAATTGAGTTTATATGACTTACATGGCTAAATCATCAGACTTTCTTAAACATGACCTTTAAAGCAAAAATGATCAATAAGAATAGTTACAGTAGTGTCCTGTTTATGAATCTTATATCAGCATGTAGAACTATTTTTCGTTAATTTCTTCATCAACTTTCTGCCTGGATAGCTCTTCACAAACGCTCACAATATGCTGTCAAAGGATTCAAAATCAAACACGAAAATGACACAAAATTTTAATCCACTGCAGATCATCCACTGTGTGCGCTCAGGTAGAACGGTATCTAATTACCAGGTGGCCTGGTGGAGGTGACTGTAAAAGGGCAATAAATCTGTCAACCCACCCTGCCCACCTGCTCCAGACTGCTTTCCTGACTTGGTATAGTAGTGGAGACCATGTGTGTGGGGAGAGCCTTTGAAATTTTAGTCTTTGTGATTCTGACCAGTGGTTCAATGGTTAACATGTCCATGTCACAATGCCTTTGATTTAGAAGAGATACAGTGAACAATAACACTGTGGTTACCTCTCAAAAAGGTCAGTGACCTGATGCGTGAAAATACGGCTTGCGGGTGGCGCGGTCAGCTTGACCTTCCCGACTTTTGCCGCCTGTGCAATACCGACAATTGCCGCCCCTCACAGGGTGAGGGTTAAGCTTAACAACCAATCAGAAAATAGCTTGTATTCTGCCTGTGGTATAAAAAGTTATAGAAAGCAGTCTTCTGGAAATTTGCCCTCAGCTTTTTATTTCTTCTGGTGGCAAATTTCCACTGCCGCAAAATTTTTAAAAATCCAGAATTCCAAACATTTCCAGAGAATTCCCATCCCTGAATATTGCATTTCACAGCCATTCTCTTTACCTTGGACAGTAAAATCCCTTTCAGTTTAAATAGCCAGTTGTAAATTGGTGGTAATGGACTAGTCTTCCCCGAACTGCGCCCAAAAGCTGACTTGACCTGAGAAAGGAGAGTATTTTCCTATATTACATCCAAAGCAATGATTATCTGATCCTCTGTTGATGTCATCAAAAAGTTGTTTTCTCTGAATCTGCTACCACCTATGATTCAAAAGAGTTGGAATACTGTGAAACACAAGATTTCCCTTGTTTAGATGGCTTGATAATCTATTAAACATTTAACATTCTATACATTTTTAATTTAATAAAGCCCTTTGCAAAATACCTGTAAAATTTGACTATTGGGGAGTTTTCATTGCTGCCTTCACATCTATTCAACTATATCTCCAGTCTTTTGGTGCCACAGGATACTTAGCATCACCAAGGTCAACAGTGCAAGCTACCTTACAATTCTAGCAAATTTGCCGATAGGACTTTATACACTGGTCGGGAGGGGGAGGGGGGAACAGACCAAAAACAAAACATGAAAACTTTAATTGACCTCTGGGATAGCCCTTAACAGAGTTATTTAACACTGGTTTGAAATAATATTTCCAATGGCAATGATACACAAAAAGATCTGAAATCAACTGTAGTGAGAAGTGAAATTTTCCATGAAAAAAAAGCTATATTACCCCACATGGCATGCAGGATTAAGGAAACCAACTTTTCTATTGCCAATGTATTATTTATGGTCTCAAACACGTGCAGTTTGAGAAACAACACAGACCTAAACAAACAACACATGCAGCTGCTGCTAAAGTTGACCTCACAGAAAGTTCACTTAAATCTACCATATGGCTGAAAACTGCTGTTGCCCAACTTCCCCAAATAGCTAGCCATTTGCTAGTTTGCAATAACTTTACTTATCAACATGTACCGTTACTTTTGGCCTTTGCGGTATGTGTGGAACTGAAACTCTATAATTTTGTGAAATCAATAACAGAATCAACTCAAGAAAAGAGTAAAGATAATTTACAATTTATTTGTATTGTGGCAAAGATGAGTGATGCAGGCAAAATTTATGACCGTGAAACTTCACAGTAAAATTTATTTGAAGTGTTTCAAATTTCATGTCCTAACACGGAGTCGGAAAGACATTCAGGGCACAAAAAGTTGCTTACGCAGTCTATTTGTAAGTACACAGTTTGTAATAAGAAGCTTGTTTAAATCTACTTCATGGTTACCAAGACTGAAGTTTACCACTGCATGTGTCATAAAATCATAAGATTACAGTCAAGGTAAATAATAGGTTACCATGACCAAATCTTATCAAAATAAACTTGATCTCTAAAATTTCAATCAGTTATCATTCATGTCTCCAAATAGGATTTATTTTAGTTACAAATAGCAGAGATATAAAAATAATAAAAATACAAATGACACTTTCAAGTAACTGTAATGCATACTAATTGTAATAGTTACAAATAGCAGAGATATAAAAATAATAAAAATACAAATGACATTTTCAAGTAATTCTAATTCACACTAATTGTAATAGTTAGCTTGTATTGTATACTGGTCACTCAAACATACAAAATATGATGTGCTCTAAAGCAATGAACTAAAATTCGAAACAGGATCAACATAGGATCAGTTAATCCTACTCCCACTCACACACATTGACAAAGCTTAACCCTCATCCTGCACGAGAGGCCAATATTGTGGCCTACATTTTGCAAAGGTGGCTCGCGCCGAGCTCCTGGGAAAAGGTTAACACATGTATTAAATGGCATGTAAATGCAGAAAATTCTTGATTATGGGCCTTCTAGTTAACAACAAAACTTATTGCGTCTAATCAGAAGTACTTTATCCAAATACCATAGGGGTCCTTTACGATATTATATCCACTATTATTGTTGCCACTGCATCCTAAAGAAAACATGACACACGTGTTCAAAAGGACCGGATTGACCCGACCGCCAAAGTTATCGGCAGCACGCGAACGATCCGCTGACTCGCCACTGGCTATCCCTGCACAGTGCGTTACGAGTACGAGTTCATTCAATGCAGGATGAGGTCTACTATACTCTCATGCTCAAACCTCTGAGACCAAAAGTGACATTATTCAGTTTCAAAGAAAAAGACCCTAAACAATTCAGTTTTGAGTCTATTTTTAAATGTGATGATGTTACAAATTCTCATGGTGTCAATGCTAATGTTGTTCTACAATTTAAGCATACCAATAGAAGAAGCCTTGTCCCTCAGCGACAACCTGACCTTGGGTGTCTCAAGAAGTTTTGCCTCCACTCAGTCTAATATAAAATTTATTTCACATACTTGCTACACTTTTTTAACACTTTTCTTAAAAATCAAGTTTACAAAATATGAGATCGCTGAAGAATGTGACTTTTAAGATCCATCCAGATGTCTTACCCTTGTACCAGATCAAGATACACTGGAAATAAGAGCCACTAGGGTTAAAATGTTGGAAATACTGGAAATAGAATGTGACTTATCGAAATCATATAATGGCCACTATCCACTGACTTCTTTCACCGGTACAGCATTACTCCAACTATTGAGCTTGCTGTGTGCGCTGTGGAGCTGAAGAACACATGGAAGATAACTCCAGCTACCCATGAGAATCTGAGCCCGGAGCAGATGGCATAGACTGTCGCATTCATAACTGGAAATGAAAACCACAAAAATAAACCATATAAAAAATTTATCAACACACTGAACATTCTCAACACATCTGCCACTTGCATGACTCCCAAAAATACTCTGTTCATCAGGCCTCTCACTCTCTTCTACCTTTCATATAGCCAAGGCAAGAAAACATGCATATTAAATTTCCTGAACACAAGTACATAAAACAATAGAATGATTGCAGCTTACTAAACATTTGATACAGGGTATCTTTTCCTGGAAACAACTGTTTTAACACAGAGTTCTATTATAGCCATTAAGTGCTCAAAACATCCTCGGCCTGAATATCACTGTAAAAATCCTAATATCTTGAGTAAAATATAAATAATACAAGTTACAGATATGACATGGTACCTGAAGACCGCTTTCAAAGGAGCTACAAGGGGATGATGGAATCCTTTAATGTGATCATTCCTAATTTCTTCACACATCATGACTAAATCTTCAAAATTCATCCACTGTCTGATTGCTCCCAGGCTGGCTAGCTGTTCATAGCTTGCCAAAATGTCAAGGAACTTGTAGAGTGAAAAACTATCTTCAAATCCGATGATTAAATTCTCATAGGCCAAAGTGTCACAAATCCCAGACTGGGAGATGTAATAAGTTATGACAGGACAACAATCACGAACGAACAAGTTTAACACTTAACAGAACAACCCATCAGACTCAGACATTTATTTAAACATAATTATACAGATAATAGCGCAATTACATACATTATATTATTGAAATTAACTGCCGTACAACGGCCTTATTCTCACATGCACTCTTCCTCGGATCCACAACCCGGTAGTTACTCCTAAAGGCACTTCGGCCTCAGCCTCTCCCCTCAGGGTCTTAATAGCACATTAATAATTCACTGGCACCGCAGTCTCTCAATATCACCTTCCTATTGTCATACACCTTAGCATTCCACTAGCACCTCAGCAGGGCAATAGCACATTATCATTTCAATAGCCCATCAACATGGCAATAGCACATTATCATTTCAAGAGCCCATCAACATGGCAATAGTACATTATCACATTCACGCTCATATCTACGTCCCTGTCCGTGGCCTGACTGCCACGACTTTATGTGCCTCTACTGTCCTGCACTGACAGCCTCACTCTTGGCCTATGTGTGGCCCCCGGCCCTATGCTGGCCTATCACCGTAGGCGGCGCTCTTTGGCCCGACCTCGGCACCTACAAGAATAACATTACATTGGTATAATGCCATACCATTTCTATTCACTCCACCTCTCCTTACAACCCATGAAGCGTACACACAATAGTTCACATTTCACTCACCAAACATCTTACGGTAACACACCTCCATCGGAGTACACAATACTCACTCGTGCTACAAATCCATGAACTCACTTTCATCTACCGCTCATGGCGCACATTGCTATATCCAATATCAAGGACTTCCACATTCCTCACATATACTTATTTACATCATGGTAATAGACGAATATAATATAATACATCAATCATAATTATCAATCAACGTTCTACCTACCAGTCATCACTGGAAAAAACACTCTCATCCGTCTTCCGACTGCTCCCCTTATGTTCGCCCGCTGGGCTCTTACTAGCGTCCGTTCTCTTTGGACTATCTCTGTGCAGTGATAGGAATACAGCGCTTTCGCCTCATTCAGACCCCCCACTCACACGCACGCTTTCCCTACTTGTCTACGTGCGTTAATTTTACTCTCCTCCTTTCCCCCCGTAATTATTAACTATCGAGCACTCCACTCGTGACATCATCCCCCACCCCAAAAAAATTAATGCAATTAATTTCAAATCGCATCAAGATGACTGTCAACGAGTGAGCGTGAGCAATACCTACATAAAAATGACCTACCAATGCCCCTAGCACATAAAATACCGGAATCAGGGGAAATTATGGGGATCAATATGCCCTGCACTATGTATATATGTATCACATCATCAATAGCTAACTAAACACACTACCTCATACAGAATCAAAAACCAATCAACCTATCAACCATTCTTCATATCATATTTATAATGTCAATATTTTAAAGTCGACTCATTCACACAGATCCTGTCAATGTTCCTGTCCTCCGATGTATAAGCTCCTGAACTCTTCCCCTAGGCTCGACTAAGGTAGTCGGCGATATGATTGCTGGTTCCTGGAATTGGTTGAATAACGAAGGTATACGGCTGCAAAGCCAATGCCCATCTAGACAAGCGTGGGCTGGACGAACGATTCTTCGACAAAAACGTTAGTGGCTTGTGGTCTGTCTGGATACAAAATTCTCGTCCCATGAGATAACGTCCTAATTTCTGGACGGACCACACAATGGCAAGACACTCCCGCTCTATCACAGAATATTTTCTTTCTCTCTGCAATAACTTCCTACTGACATAACATACAGGATGGAGACATTCGTTCTTCTCCTGTAGAAGACAAGCGCCGACACCAGAGTCCGACGCATCCGTTCTGAGGATAAAATTAGATCGAAAATCGGGTAATATCAGAATGGGTGACGATGATAATGCTGTCACCAAATTATCAAATGCTGTCTGACACTCAGACGTCCACTGGACCTTATCGGGTTGTCCCTTCTTAGTAAGGTCAGTAAGAGAAGATGACAAGGAGGAAAAATTTGGAATGAACTTTCTGTAATAATTTAAAATTCCCACTAAGCTTCTGACTTGTTTCTTTGTTTTAGGGATTTGCAACCCTACTAATTTGTCAATTTTTGTTACTTCAGGTCTCTGAACACCTCTACCCACGATATGTCCTAAGAATACTATCTCTGGACATGCCAAATCCATCTTTGCGGGTTTAGCAGTTAACCCAAAATGACGTAATCGTTTAAAAATTACTGTTAGTGTCTGAATATGATCAGACCATGTCGACGTATGACATGCTATATCGTCAAAGAATGACACGACATTAGGTATGTCCTTCAACACCAGTCTCATCAATCGTGCAAACGTCGCTGGCGCGTTTACCAACCCAAATGGCATGACCTTAAATTGGAATAATCCAATGGGCATTTGGAACGCCGTGTATTGTTTAGACTCCTCAGTAAGAGGGATTTCCCAATAACCTTTCGTTAAATCTATCTTGGAAAACCACGTGGACCCGGCCAATGAAGCTATTAATTCCTCCTGAAACGGAATAGGCTCCCTATCGCCTACCGTAATAGTGTTCAATCTTCGAAAATCAATACAGAACCGCACCGATCCATCAAGTTTTTCACGAGGACGATGGGTGATGAATACGGCGATGTTGATGGTTCTATCACATCTAACTTCAACATTGACTCAACTTCCTTTATAACTCTATCTCTCGAAGAAAAAGGCAGCGGATAAGGTCTAAGAAATACTGGCTTATCCGAAGTCAACTTTATTTGGTGCTGGATCACGGTAGTGCGACCCGGCAAATCCGTAATAACATCCGGGAATGACGCTAACAGGGTCTTAAGTTCCCTACTCCTTGAACTCGTAAGGTCAGGGTTAATTTTTACGTCCCTGTAACCTTGTGTCGGAGTTAACTCCGGCAATTGAATTTGTAACTCTTCCTGCGCCTCGGTGTCGCTTACGTCACAGTCCAACTGGTCTACGACCCCCGTACAAGCAATAGAGAAGACAGTCTCCTCTGGTTTTGTCTGTGCACACAGATACTGTGGTCTCTCATAAAATCTCTGTAGCATATTAACATGGAAAACCTTACTCGTTCCATCAATGTGGATAGCGTAATCTACCTTTGAAACAACTCGCTCAATAACATAAGGACCTTTCCATGTCATCAATAACTTATTATGGTCCGTAGGTAACAACAATAGGACCTTGTCTCCTGGCTTAAAAATTCTCAATTTGGAACCTCTATCTTTATAGTCTTTTGCTCTTTTCGAAGCGATACTAGAAGCTTCTTCTGCTATAGTGCGCGCTGAAGATAATCTTTCTCTTAAATCAACAAGGTACTGAAACACCGAAATCTGCTCATCGTCTCCCAATGATGGCGACGTCATCATGTCCCGAAGAACATCAGTTGGGCCCCTAGGACTACGACCATACATCATTTCAAACGGCGAGAATCCCGTTGACTCCTGCCGTACCTCTCTGTACGCGAATAATACTGCAGGGATATATCTATCCCAATCTTTAGGGCGATCAGCAGCTACCTTACGCAGCATCGACTTTAACGTCGAGTTCAATCTCTCGCACATGCCATTAGCCTGCGGATGAAAAGGGGTGGTAGTGATGGGTTGTATGCTGAATAAGCGGAACAATTCCTTCATCATCTCCGAAGTAAATTGCGCGCCCCTATCAGACAAAATTTGTTCTGGTATTCCTACCCTAGCGAAAATTGCAAACAACGCTTCCGCGACTGCCTCAGACGTTATGGTCCGCAGAGGAACCGCCTCTGGCCATCTCGTAGCATTACATATGACCGTTAAGAAAAATCGATTCCCCCTATCGGTCGCTGGGTGAATGGGGCCAACAAGGTCTATCGAAACCTTTTTAAACGGTTCCGAGACCGTGGGGATCTTTTGAAGAGGAGCCTGGGGTGTACGCCCCTTATGCGTCGTCTTTTGGCACGCACTGCATGTCTTACAATACACTTGTACATCTCTGTGGATCGATGGCCAGTAAAAATTTTTAAGAACCCTTTCTTTGGTTCTAGCTATCCCCATATGACCCGCTAATGGGACATCATGTGCCAAATGCAATACTGTTGCGATCAGCAACGCTGGCACAACGACCTGCTTTAAAATGGAGGCCACCGTTACATACTTATGGAACAGAATGCCCGCCTGAACAACAAAGGAAGACGAGCCGTTCTTATATTTCCTCGTTTTCTCGGTTCGCGCTTCCCCAAAACATGGGTTTAATGATGGATCCTCCCTTTGTAATCTCGCCAAGCGCTCTGGCGTGATATCTAGGTTGACCGCTGGCGTCGCCAAAGGTCTAATCTTATCCTTATCAGCTACCTGTCGACGTGTTTCGACCGCGGCACAAAAGTCAATACCTTTTGATTGAGACCATGCCTGCACATTCTCCTCGGAAGGGGAAACTACCCGTGATACATTCCCAATGATGAGCTGGGCGCCTGGAAAACAACCAACGACTGCTTCGACTTCCCCGCTAAGGAAAGGTGTATCTATCACTATTCTTGCCATGGGTAATTTCTCAATGGCCCCCGAAAATTGGATGCACGGGACAGTCTCACCTGTAAGCTGTGAATCCCGAATGCAGTCCCTATGCACTCCCACAACGGTAGATCCTGTATCTCGTAAAACCGAGACCGGTTCGTCCCCAACAAACCCCGGATAAACCCTAAGACCACCTCCTGTATGACATGAATTCATAACGGGGATCTTTCTCCCACAAGGTAAAACACCGGAAGATAATAACTTCTCACAACTGGGACACTTAGAATACTGTCCGCCTCCGTTGTCCGATGTAACACACGCAGCCGCATGATGAAATTTATTAGGGGAACATGGACTGGAGCTACTGTCCACGTTCGCCGCTATCCTACCTGCAGGGCAATTCACGCTGATGTGATCTGCTCTTCCGCCGTTCCAACACTTCGCGGCCCTACACTCGCGTGAAAAGTGACCCACGCGTCCGCAAGTCCAACACTCCGCTCCCTGTGCTGCACTAGGCCTGGGTCCCCGTGACCCATCGCGACCGGAACTAAAGTCCCTATGCCGTCGGTCATCGGCAAAGGTCACAAATCGCCCCCGGCCATTACCGCGACCTAGCCCTCCTGCTCGGTCAAACTTACCGGATCCATATGCAGGTGATTGGTGATAGCCCCTACGCTGCCCCTGGGCTTGCCCACTATAGGCACCACGCTGACGCGACCTGTCTTTATGTCCTGTCGGCGACCCCTCGACAACGGCGACGTACCCAGCATCTTGGACGTACGCCCTCGCCACTGGTTTGGACGGATGTGCCGTACGGTATGCTTCCGCCAACTTAGACGCCTCCTGCACCGTCGCGGGTTCGTTTTCTTTCAGGAAAGCCACCAGATCTTTATGGCACGACGCGTACAGCTGGTCACGGATCATTAGGTCTTTTAATTTAGTAAAATCCGCGCCAACATGCGCCAAGTCTACCCAGTTCGCGAAATATTCCGTTAATCTCGCGACGAAGGCAGCAAAGTCCTCCCTGGTATCCGCACGTGCTCGTCTAAACTGCTCCCGGAAATATTCCTCGGTACGCGCAAATCGGCGAAGCAGCAAAGCCTTCAGCTTATCGTAATCTTGCACGTCTTCGCGCTGTAGCTCTTTAAAGTAGGTTAACGCTCGCCCCTGCAATAGAGACGCCAGGTACGTGGACCGTAATTCCTTATTTTCCCCCCATTGCAATTGTGCGTTCAGTTCGAACCTGTAAAGGAAGGCGTCTATGTCGTCCTTCCGGTCGTCGAACGTAGGGAGCTTAATCCTAACGCCACCTATATTGTGTACCTGCCGCTCAACTGTTTCTGTTGGCGCATTCTTTTTGATTTCCAATTCTGCGATCTTTACTTGCGCCTCTATCTCCTTTAACTTTAACTCCCTCTCCTGCTGCTGAGCCTCTAACTCCTTTAACTTAAACTCCCTTTCCTGTTCCTGAGTCTTAGCCTCTCTTTCTTGTTGACGCTCTTGAGCCTCTTTTTCTTGTTGACGCTCTTGAGCCTCTTTTTCTTGTTGACGCTCTTGAGCCTCTTTTTCTCTCTCTCTATCTTTAGCACGCTCATCGCGCAAATCCGCCTGCTGTTCTTTAATCCAGCCGCGTAGCTCCTCTCCCTCAAGGCCAAGTTCCTTACCCAACTTCATTAGTTGTTGGAGTTCCGCCATTTCACAGATTTATGGTTACGGTATATATTATGAAAATGGCTAACCTGTCGGTATGATCACTAACGACACGACCAGAGACCTGAGATCACACCAGATATAACAATACCCAATTGTCTCAAATACAATTCAGAAATTTACCTACTTCCTAACTAATTCTATATTCATTAAATGTATAGCACTATTAATAATAAAAAAGAGTAGAAAAGACAAGAATAAGGAAATTCAGTAGAAGGACCAGAAGTACGTCAAGGACAACGAACCAGACTAGGACAAAGACCTAAAAAAAAACTATAATGGGAAAAAAAATGCAACCTAACTACGCCGATTACACTATAAGGTACGAACAAGAACAGAGTCTGAAAAAAAGAACGTATCTACAGATAGGTAGAAAGAGGGACAAGAGAATACGTCTTCCTGCAGAACAGAGAAGATATCTACGCTACAACTAAACACTAACAAAGCCCTACAGACTGTTCACCGTGATGAACGAAGTTCCAAGTTTATCACACCTTTTTTTTTAAAGGATAAACTAGGTTCAACACAGCAAACGAAAACAGCAAAAACAGAGAAAAAGACAGATTAAAGGAACAGCCCCCAATCCAGGGTACAAAATTTCAGTTTCACTTAACTTCGAATTTTGAGTTTAACTCCTCCCCTTAATCGGAGCTCTGGTCGCTTGACTCCTCAGGCTGGCACACACACTCTGGAAAGTTCAAATACACATTAGTACATATTCATAACAGTACATGCATCAATACATATTCATAAATATACATAAATCATACCATCATGAAATTTCCATTCATCCCACGAACAAAGACAGCACAAATTCCTACCACAAGATAAGTATTACGTGGACAAAAACTAAAGTAACAAATGCCCACTGAAACTAACTAACTACAACTAAATATTACGAAAATGGACGAGTCACAACGGACGAGCCCCCAATGTCACAAATCCCAGACTGGGAGATGTAATAAGTTATGACAGGACAACAATCACGAACGAACAAGTTTAACACTTAACAGAACAACCCATCAGACTCACACATTTATTTAAACATAATTATACAGATAATAGCGCAATTACATACATTATATTATTGAAATTAACTGCCGTACAACGGCCTTATTCTCACATGCACTCTTCCTCGGATCCACAACCCGGTAGTTACTCCTAAAGGCACTTCGGCCTCAGCCTCTCCCCTCAGGGTCTTAATAGCACATTAATAATTCACTGGCACCGCAGTCTCTCAATATCACCTTCCTATTGTCATACACCTTAGCATTCCACTAGCACCTCAGCAGGGCAATAGCACATTATCATTTCAATAGCCCATCAACATGGCAATAGCACATTATCATTTCAAGAGCCCATCAACATGGCAATAGTACATTATCACATTCACGCTCATATCTACGTCCCTGTCCGTGGCCTGACTGCCACGACTTTATGTGCCTCTACTGTCCTGCACTGACAGCCTCACTCTTGGCCTATGTGTGGCCCCCGGCCCTATGCTGGCCTATCACCGTAGGCGGCGCTCTTTGGCCCGACCTCGGCACCTACAAGAATAACATTACATTGGTATAATGCCATACCATTTCTATTCACTCCACCTCTCCTTACAACCCATGAAGCATACACACAATAGTTCACATTTCACTCACCAAACATCTTACGGTAACACACCTCCATCGGAGTACACAATACTCACTCGTGCTACAAATCCATGAACTCACTTTCATCTATCGCTCATGGCGCACATTGCTATATCCAATATCAAGGACTTCCACATTCCTCACATATACTTATTTACATCATGGTAATAGACGAATATAATATAATACATCAATCATAATTATCAATCAACGTTCTACCTACCAGTCATCACTGGAAAAAACACTCTCATCCGTCTTCCGACTGCTCCCCTTATGTTCGCCCGCTGGGCTCTTACTAGCGTCCGTTCTCTTTGGACTATCTCTGTGCAGTGATAGTAATACAGCGCTTTCGCCTCATTCAGACCCCCCACTCACATGCACGCTTTCCCTACTTGTCTACGTGCGTTAAATTTACTCGCCTCCTTTCCCCCCGTAATTATTAACTATCGCTCACTCCACTCGTGACACAAAGCTCTCTCAGAAAACTTACTAATTGCAAACTTAACAACCACACAAAATAGAATGGTTACTTACATGGAAGCATCAAGTTGTAACATGCAGAGATGCCACCTTAAAAAAACAAAAAATCTGAATCTGGTCCCCAAAAAATCTTAATTCGGGAGGGTGGGTGTCTGAATCGGTGCGAATGACGAACAAAAATTAAATGGTTCTCATTCTAAAGCTACATTTTCATGGGTTTTTTTTCTTGGTCACAACGGATTAAGCTGAAAATCATCTTAAACAACATACACTATTTACAGTTCATTTCAACCACAACTTCTTGTCCCTACTTTGTCTTGATCTTAGCCAAAACTGAAAAAGTATCCTCTCCAGAAAAGCACTGTGGCAAACTTATCTCTGCTCCGGAGCTGTGTTTTTCCTACAAATATGTCAGATATGACCTGTCTTTACATGTTGGGATTTGAGTGCCAAAATGCACAAATGCCTTGCATAATGTTTGCTTATTCTGTGCTGTTAAGTACTTTCCCACTCCCTATCTCTTATTTTAATTTGGCAATTTGTGCCTAGGCAACACCAGCCTTCTCTATGTTCATGGCTTGGATTTAAGAGATCTTGGTCTAGACAAGTTTAAAACCCGATACCTCCTTCCGTCACAATCACCGCCGATTAAATTAATTTAGGCTTAATAATAATACGTCTATCCATAGATCTTGCTAGGTCTCATTCCGCATCCGTCATGGTCGCTGCCAAAAAATTACTCAGACCTAGACTTTGGCGATATCTAGCTAGGCTTAAATTTGAAGGAAGCGATATAAATCTAGCTAGGTTTTGAATCGATTACTCCTTCTGTTACAGTCGCAGCCAAATATAATACTTAGACTTAAGTGAGAGCGAATAGATCTATGCAATTAGTTTCAGAATCGTCACCTTGCAGAACGGTAAAAAGAAAGTAAACAATGCCTGCAGCAAGTGATCATATCCCTGAACGGTGCAAAACAAGCGATAAGAAAGTAGAACTAAAATGATCGCCCTATTCTGATTCAGCGCATTTTGTAAAAGTTATGATTAAAACTAGAATCTGGAAGAATGAAAACGGGAAACAAATGCCGATTACGGAAAGTAACAAAAAATGGAAATACAAGCCTTGCTAATCGGAATTGCCTGTTTTTCAAGAAAAATAGAAATGATTCCAATCAAATTAGAATGGGTGGCATCTCTGAACATGCCAGATCATCTACAGATAAGGACAAATTATTCATTATTCATAATAGTCCACATAATGTTGTGTGGTTACAATGGCGTACAAGACTAAATATCAGCTTGACAGAAAGATTAAGATGTAAACCTGTCCTGTTTTAGTGTGTACGCCCATACTAGAATGGTCCAGATGTGATAACATTTTTACTTGCAATTACTGCATCTGATGTACTTTTAATCCATTTGTGAATTCTAAAACAAAACAAAAATCCATTCCAGATCTGCAATAAATTTCATCCTAGTGAACTTTTCATTAAATACACTTTACAATTCCTAAATGATAGAAAATCTGTCTGCTATGAGATAAGTTTTCTATTTTCAGACTTCTTGCTACTGTCAGGATACAATTCAATCATTTTCAGCCTGGATCTCACAAAGAAACACAACTGGCCACTAATGTGAGACAAAAGTTGGTCAGATTCATTCTGCGCTGTTGCCTCCCCTGGCCCACTCCCTCCAGCAGATGTAAGTGTATTTTCCATTCTCTGGAATTCTTGAAGCAACAATGAGTAGATGGACTTGGCACTCTGGTAAATTAAAATTTCAAAGACACATGTATATAAATATTTTCATGCACATTTCACATAAAACTGTTCACTAGAGCGAATGCAAAAACTGGATTTCTCACATAGACTTGAAAAATGTATTAACCCTCACCCTGTGCACGGTGGCAAATGCCGCCCATGTTTCCCAAGCGCTCACGCCGCACGGGCGGCAAAATTCGGGAAGGTCAAGCTGACCGCGCCACGCGCAAGCCGTATTTTCACGCGTCGGGTCACTGACCCTTTTGAGACATAACCACCGTCTTATTGTTCACTGTATCTCTTCTAAATCAAAAGCATTGTGACATGGACATGTTAACCAGTGAACCACTTGTCGGAATCACAAAGACTAAGCTTTCAAAGGCTCTCCCCACACTTTCAAAAGATGTAACATCGACATGCAAACTGTTGCTCAACAAATTTGCAATATTATCTCATTTTCTCACAAGCTGATCACCATATGGAGTTGTCTGTATCTAAGAACCAATCAGAAACAAGCTCTGAAATAATCTTTGCCCCAAATGCCCACATTGGTTTATTAGTATGTGTCAATCAGGATGAAACCATTTGTGTAGGGCTTGGGAGGGCGTGGCTAGTTATCATGCTTCGTTCTCACGAAAACTACAGCTTGGAATCATAAGTCAGATCATTGGTTAGAGACTGACGGACTAAGGTTTTGCTGTTTAATTCATTATCAAGCATGATAAGGCATAGCAGCGAATGTTTTCATACCGATCAATAAAAACCAAACCACGTGGACAGCGTATGTGGTCATCGCACAGCGGCACGGGTCAGTGACCCCAGATAAGATTCTCCGTGAGTAAGGTCACTGACCATGCAGCGGGCTTTACGGGTAGCGCGCGGGGTATGGGTTAATTTTAAACCGCCATCTAGAATTTTTGTATGTCATGAGAGTTACTGTCGTTTGGCATGTGATAAGACCTAATTTGTCAGATTAATAGGCAGTGAGCACTTTGGAAAGGGAAGACATTCCAAATACGTTAGAAATAGATCTTCATCGGTCTGGCTTATTAGAAAAAAAACCTTTAGCGGCAAGGGTCAGTGACCCCAGATAAGATTCTCCGTGAGTAAGGTCACTGACCCGACAGCAGGCTTTACGGGTAGCGCGCGGGACGAGAGTTAACATAAAAATGCCACACAACAGGCCAATATTTCAAATATTTCAAATCAGTGATTATTTTTCCCCATGGCAAAATCACTAAAGCAATAAACATAAATGACAAACGATTCAAACTGGTGGCGAACACCGATAAAACGAGCATCTGTAAATCCTGCACTTAAGTTTTGCTGAATGTTGAATAATTTCAATCACTTCTTTATGCTCAACTAAATTCATGAAAACCTCTTGAACATACATCTTTGGTCCGCACAATCTGGGTGAATCTTTTCTGACCCAAGAAGACCAGATTGCTGTAGTTCTTCTCTGCTGTGGTCAGCTGGGATAAACATTGTAGAGTTTCTCCCCAGGATGCTGCAAAGCTGAACTTGTGGCCATCTTTCTCGCAGTCCTACAGGCAGCCAGAATAAAACGTCAATATTAAACACACGGTAGTGACTATTTGGGCTTTGTGGTCAAATTGAGATTAGCTGGCAAAGTGAAGTTTCGGGAAAAAGCAAAGGTTTGATAAGGATAACTTAGCTAATTGGCTACTGAAATCTATCCGCTAGCAAACTTAACTGACCATGGCTACGTCTTCAGACACTAGCAATGAATTGGTCACGAAAAAAAAAAGCCTACTTTGACTCTTTGGCCTCATGGCCCAATTAGCCACCATCAAAACAATTATTGTAATTCAATCTGAAACAGATCTGCTATCATTTGCCTAGTGCAGGTTATCAAGCATCTCTCCACTATTGATTTGGCTGCATTGGCAAAAAAAAGTAAAAGAAAAAAAAAATGAAAAAAATTAATTTTTCATCAAGACTCAAATGATTAGATATGTCACTCTAGATCAAATGTGAAATTCAGTATTGGCTCTGTCCACTACATAAACTAACTCATTTAACTGGCTAATTATTTCCATTTTAACATTTCAAGAACAGGAATAATTCAAAACCAAAATTCCAATCCTGTAAATCTTTAAGTAACTTAACCTTAATAATAATAATAATAATAAATAGAATTTCTATAGCGCATTTCTAATAAAATTATTACTCAATGCGCTGTACATTGCATCAATAATTCATGCATACACTTTCCAAATCTCATACTAAAACACGCACTCTCATCCATACAAACTTTCAGTTTCACACACATAGACGCTCTTAGTCATATAACACTAGATCTAGCTTATATAATCAATTGTAACATCAAAGTACAGAATAGAATTTTGAAAATTTAAGTTTCGGAGGAAAAGGTGATGTTTTACGCTTTTCTTAAAGCTTTCAAGATTCGGTGATTCACGAATGTTCAAGGGTATCTGGTTCCAGACAAAAGGTCCAAAATAGTTGAAGGATCTATAGTTTTATAGTTTTTAGATGGGATTCTTAAGATTGTTTTGTCACTTGATGATCTTAGTGAACGAGATGGTGTGTAAACTTGTAAAGAATTTTTGAGATAGCTGGGTGTGGTGTTATTTAAGTGTTTTATAGTTTTTAGATGGGATTCTTAAGATTGTTTTGTCACTTGATGATCTTAGTGAACGAGATGGTGTGTAAACTTGTCAAGAATTTTTGAGATAGCTGGGTGTGGTGTTATTTAAACATTAAAGCAAAAAACAGCAATTTTGTATGTAATTCTTTCTGTTATAGGGAGCCAGTGCAGTTCTTTTAACAAAGGCGTAACGTGGTCAGCTTGTTTTTTCTTGGTAATCAATTTGGCTGCGTTGTTTTGAATGGCTTGAATTTTAGACAGTTTATCTGATGTTATTCCAGCAAGAAGAGAATTGCAATAATCTATTCGAGATAAAATGAGTGAAGTAACTAAAGTTTTGGTAATGGCTTCTGTGAGGAAATTTCGAACTCTGCTGATGTTTCTTAGTTGGAAACGTGTTACTTGGGATGTGAAAGACATATCAGAGTGAAAAAGAACGCCTAGATTTTTTATACACAAAGATGATTGTATGATATGTCCGTTGATGTTCAACTTGATGTTTGGTAGATCGCTTATCTTAGCAACATAGGGGTTCGTACACAACATGACTTCAGTTTTATCTTCATTAAGTTTTAATCTATTGCTGTTCATCCATTCTTTTACTTTGATGATACAATTGTTGGTACAAGAAATTAGATCTGAAAGATGATCTACGTGAGAACTTTTATAAATTTGACTATCGTCTGCATGCAGGTGATATTTCATATCAAAGCTTATCAAAATATCAGTGAGAGGCTAGTGTACATGACAAACAAAATGGGACCTAGGACAGAGCCCTGAGGTACACCACAATCTAAAAGAACCTCATCAGATGACTCATTCCCGATGGTAACACATTGATACCTATTGGTTATATATGACCCAAACCAACGCAAAGCCGTTCCTGAAATCCCAAATGTTGTTTCGAGGCGTTCTAACAAAATAGTATGGTCGATGGTACCGAATGCTGCGGATAAGTCCAAAAGAGTGAGGAGGCAAACGTTCTTTTCGTCCAAACTATCTAAAATATCAGATGACACTTTGAGAATTGCCGTTTCTGTACTGTGGTTTTCTTTATAGGCGGACTGATACTCCTCGTTTAAGTTATTTTTGCTCATGTGCGTTAAAAGCCTTTTTAGAACTATTTTCTCAAGGATTTTTGACAGAAACGGAAGATTGGAGACAGTTTCTATGCATAATAATTTTAAGTCTTCTCCGCTGTGTTTCTATATAAATGAAAATGTGTGTGTGTTTGTGAAGAGAACGAAGAGGAGGAGAACAACGAGAGAAGGTACCACCAATTCCTTCGCCTTGTCATAATTTGACTGACTCAGCAATTCAAAGTAATGCTCTAATAGGGCTTCCTCATGGGGGACAGTTGGTGAGGACAGCTGGGTTGTTACTGAGTCCTGGGATGACATCTTTAGTGCCTGCGAGTAAAATAAATAAACTTTACCAATAGACAGGAAGAAAACTGAAATACTCAATAATAGCTGATTATGCAGATCTGTGTTCTTGCAATTTAGTGTTCACATTTCTATATAGCTCAGGCAACGTGCTGTATGATTTGAAATGAAAGCAGTATTTTGCCACAATAACAATGGAAATAATTTGTTCTACAAAAGTACACTGGCGTAGAGTGTCACCTGCTAAATATTATTTGTTTTCATGAAGAAAAATGAACTTAAACTTTAATCTGAATTGACAACTCGTTTGTAGACATCAATAATATTCAAGTTCATGACTAAAACAATGTTACTATCAGAAACAATGGATACATTTTAATATTACAACTGCTTTTCATTTTCAACTAAAAAACAGTATTGTGAAGTTCTTCGAATTCTAGCGAAGATTTCATTATCATTTTCATAATTAATAAATGCCATGTTGGAAAGTGTGTGACCTTGTAATGGTTTCTCAAAACCTTTTCAACTTGAATTTCAGTTGCCAAATTAAATTTAGTTATTGCTACCAGGCAAGATTATTTACTAACAAAATTCTGTGATGGGTATATGACCATTAAAAAATTCCTTTTCATTTCTGAACAGAGAACTACAGCTTGCATGATGCAAAACCACAGATCCGTATCCTAAATACCAAACAATGCTTTCTGATAAATGTCTTGATCCTTATATAACTCATAACACCAGCAATCTGCAAGTGTTTGACTAGTAAAATCTGAATAAATGTCACACATCTCAATATTTTGTTAAAGACCAGCCAGGCAAGGAAAATATAACCAATAAAAACATTTATATGTCTAGCGGCCATTCAAAATGAGACACTTGTCGCTGGGCTTGAACCAGAGAAATCGGGAGTTGAACTTGTTCGGGGGGTCGGATATCAATTTTTTTTTTTATTGCGGAAATGGAAAGTTTATTCATTTCTGAACTAGAAAATGTTAATGAAATTAGCAGATTTTAAGTATAAAATGATTAAAATCAGGATTTTCTGAGGTAGGTATCTAACTGTTTTGTGTTCAGCCCGCTCTTTAATCGCGATTTTCTCGGGATTTCCGCCATTGTTCAGGGCTCACCCCTCACCTCTTTAAACTGCAATATCTCAGGCTAAAATTAAGCTAGCTCAAAAATTTTTTCACCGCATGAAAGTGCATGAAATAAGCTTTTACATGATACTAATAACTCTATTATGATAAAAAGCGACAAGTGACTCATTTTGACTGGCTGCGCGACATATGCAGATTTAGAACGGTAAAAAACGTACTAAATCTGTCGGGGAAGGGTCAACAATGGTCCATTTTCCAGGCTTTTCTATGCCTTTCCGTCCTGACTTAGATCTTGGCCTGTGAATGACAAAGCCATCAAATAAAAAGTTTGAAGTTTTGTCCCCTCTAGAGGGAGTGACAACAGACCTTTTTGCTGTGAGTGGGAATGCACTATGAGTTCTTGGCTTACCAACACAGGCAGGCTCAGTTTGTGATCAAGGACTTTTAAAAACAGTAAAGAAGGAAGAGGAAACAAATGGAGAGAGGTGAGACAAATGAACAACTTGGATGGACTCACTGAGAAGAAAGTGGGCTGAGGGGATGTACATGCCTGTATATGAGAAAGAGAAAGAAAAAGAGAAAGAAAAAGAGAAAGGAAAAGAGAGGGGGACAGATAGTCAGCTTGAGAGAGAGACAGAGAGAGTCACAGACAGACAGAAAAAGAGAGAGAGAGCATGTTGGCGAAGAAAATTTTTGAAAAATGAAAACAGTGAAATATGACTTAACAGTCAAAGAGAAGAAAGCCACATTCTAGATCATGTTTAAAAATACCTTACAAGACATAAGTAAACAGCAAAATACTGCAAGTATCAATCCGCCGCTCAGTTCGCTCTTTCCACATTTACCATAGCATCTTATTCATACAATTGAGCTCTAGCTATAAATGATTCTGTGACCTCTGAAAATGTATGGCTCCCTTTGCCCAAGACCATGGAAAGGATCAACAGGTTTTGATGTACATGTATTTACAACAACTCCTCATCACAGATCATAATCTTAAAAATTTAACATTACTCACCCAACACTGTCATACACATGTAATAAAAAGTATCAACCCGAATAGGTAGGGACATACAAGAGAAATTATTTCATGAAACATAAAACAATGCAGCCTAGATACACTTTCTAGATGCAAGTGACCAAAAAAGCTGGCAATGAAGCATTATAAGAAAACTGAACATGCAACCCAATCACAACATGAACAAAAGCTATGCCAAAACAATACAGTTCCATAAACACCAAACAATGATAGACATGTCCAACATACACATGCACTTAAACTAAGCCACTCATGGCATGCCCACTGATATGATATGAGATGATAAATCAGAGAGGGCACTGACCCATATATCAAATTATGCCTTTGGCCAAACAAAGTGGAGCAAACTACCTAATGGGTCAGTACATTGGGCCAAATTAGATAATTAAAGAATCAGTAGTGTTACATACAACAGAAATCACATGATTAAAACAAAACCAGCCACAAAATGTAATGCAATGTAGTTTGAAGACAGAGGTACTGTGATGATGTTACATAATTGAACCAGCAGTAGACAGAGATTGAATACACTCTAAATAATTTTGACAAACTAGGTCATCTGAGTTGGGAGGCTGACTACCGTGTATTATTATAATGTTATCTAATTCTCTAACAAGCCTAATGTGGCAAACTTGATCCAAATTGTTGGCTGTACCACTGGACAACTTTATCTACTTTCAAATGGACACTTCTGCTCAATATTAATGTCACATAAATTTTATTTACTGGATTACATTTGATACCAGAACATTGCTTTTTGTCTCGTAGGGAAACAGTTAAGTACAAAGACATCAGTCAAAGTGTGTTTTCCTACAGCGGACCTATCCATGACCTAAGATCAGAGGTAGGGATGCAAAGAACTAAAAGACAGTATGCCTATAACTTATTGTATTCGTTTACTGAATCAAATGTGACTGCTCCAAAATACATGTATTATACTATTCTTCTGCAATGCTGGAAATAAAAAGTGGAAACAAGCTTCTTTTGGAGTTTTGAAGACAGTGGTCTCTTAACATTGTCATATCACACTGGCAATAGAGCAATCCATTTTTTTATATTCCTACCTAGTTACAAGTATTAACTTGTAACAACAAGTGAATCAGCTGGTTGTCAAACACCAGGTTAAAACATTTTCAAAACAAACATATGGTAAGTGGGTATAGCCGCCTACTGTCTTCTGCGTGTGGCACATAGGTCAAGAACAAAATATTAGTAATATTAGAGAATAAGGGACCCTGAAACAGCTGAAATTGTCACAGACAAAAAAATGCATGAAAAACACATTTTCGTCACTTCCTGTGACATTGATGTGACACAGAATTATGCCTTTCAGTAAGTTGATGGGAGTTCATGGATGATTTAAACTGGAATGTTATCCATGGCATTTCTCACTATGTCATCTGGCAGTTAAAAATTATTGGCAACCTCAAACATAAGGTGCTGATCTTCTGTACCAAATATTATCTGAGTGGAAGTTGAGCTTCTATAGTAACTGACTACTTAACTTCCTTTCACTACTTTCAGAACTTTGATTTTGGACATCACAGACTGTTTGGCTTCAAGAACTCAAGCTTGGCAACCTGGCAACTCTGATCAAAACCATGCAAACAATACTGCTGAGCAAACAAAAGAAACTATATGTATTACAAGAGTATGGAATGTTCATTGGAAACAGTATCCACCATGCTGACATTATTATGAAACCATTAAGCAGCATCTAATTCAGACAGCGTGATCCACAAGATGAAAATTAACATCAGCAAATGGCAAGCACCATTAAAATTATGCTATAACATCATGTAAAAAGAAAATGAAAAGGTAACTCACTGACACTGACAAGGAAATGCCATGCACTCATGCACATGCAGTTTATTAAGCATGGAATGCTTCTGACTAAAAGACAGCAGTGTGGTGACCATAGGGAAAAGGCATAGTTCAACCAAAATCAGAAATTTACAACAGCTTCTTTTACAACAGTAGTGCTCAGAAATCACTGATATGATCACTATTATTATTAATATTAAAAATTCAGCCATATCACCTCCCCCCTCCATATCTCCAACAACAAAAATAATGTATATAATTCATTATTAATTATTAAAAATAGGGAGAACCCCTAAAGGCAGACTACACGGAAGAATGCACCTCCTGCAACACTGTTGATTCCACGCATATCGACCATGTCGTTCCAATGGATCAAATCAACACTGTCGAGAGGGGGAAAGTGCACCATGGGGTAGGCACTTTCTCCATACCCACAGCTCAGGCATGCAGCACAAAACTATTTAGCTGCTGACCGTCTGCCAAGACGAAAAGAGCCAATTATTAATATTAATGATTTTCACTGGTCTAACTTTTTAACTGCTTGAAGCACAACAAAACAAAAAGCCAGCGTAACATAAAGGATTCTAGATCTGTCTTTCTCTCTGTGTCAGCAAATGAGTTTTGGTCAATTCTGTGTAGCTATATCAAGTCTAGATCTACATGTAAAGAGTAAGCAAGAAGTCTTGATAAGCATTAGGGCTCCCACTCACAAAGCACAGAAAGAAACAGAATATTTGCATTGATTTCCATTGAAAAAAACACAACAGAGTGAAGTAATGGAAATCTCCTCTATGGCTATGATGTTGTCTGTATTCTTGGTCATCTGTGAGCCCATAGTCCATGGAACAGACATCCACAGTGGGCTGACAATGGATGACGACAAGCTGATTGCACTGGTTCTATCAACAAAGGTCAGGTTTATAATGACAAACCCACACAAATATGCCAAAGGAGATTATGTCTTAAAAATATAGTAGGAAACTGTCTTGAGGAATGTAATCTTGAAGAAACGCCAAATGTGACACTGCCAGTCAGCTTTACAGAAAAGACAGTGGCCACTGTTTGATGTAAGGCCGAACCTTTCTGATACTGCATCCAGTGATACATCAGGTAATTAGGACACAATCTTGGGAAATTCATATTAAAAATTTAGTTTAAAAAAAATTTAATGAATGGAAACAGAATAGCATTTCCCACATTAGTACCAGCACCGGAAATGGAACAAGAAACATTTAATTTTATAAATAAAAGACCACTTGTGTGAACACACAAAAACAATGGGAAGAGTTCAGACTTTGACATGGAAATCTTGAAAGCACAGAGTGAAAGTATCAGACAACACGCCAGGCAAACACGAATGATGTTTTCTGAGACTGCTGCCTGTGGTGAGGACGCTTAACCCCTGGATGCCATTCAGTACAGGCACAAAGTACAGTTTCTACTTATTCAATGTCTCCAAGTCTCTCAAAGAAGATACATGCTTGAGTATCAATTTCAATTGCAACTCAAAATCTTTTGCACAAATGTATGTGTATTGGAAGCAAGGCACTCCATGCAAGGCAGAAATGAAGCAGACTACTGGTACGTTGCACATGGCGTATTCCCCACCGCCTAGCTCAAGCCCAGTTGTTCAAACTCAAACCCACGGGTGTGGAAATTATGTCTAAAGTTATTGCCAACATTATCTTATAATGTATGCTTTTTTCTTTTCTTCACTTTTATATTCATCTGTGCACAATTTAATTGCATTTGGCTTAAATCATTTCTTAAGTTAAATAATAAAAATCATTAGGTACACCAAACAACAGAAAATAACCAAGTTCATTTATTAAGTATTATCATAAACGCTTACATCTGAGAGGTTTTAAATTTAAATATAATAATAATAATAATAATAATAGAGATCATTTATATAGCACCTTATCCCTGATTCGGCTCAAGGCGCTGTACATTTTATAAACACATTATATGCACAATCAGTCTTATAAGCACAGGAAAAACACAAAGCATGTTACATCAAATGAACAAATGTATACCGTCATACAATCAGAAGATCATTTTGTCGATATTAGATGGATGGGGATTGGTGGGCCAGTTTAAACAAGTGTGTCTTTAAGGCTGCCTTAAACTCTGATTCTGACTCGATGTTTCTGATTTCTTGGGGTAGGTTGTTCCATATTTTAGGACCTGAATGGTTAAAAGATCTCTCCCCTACTTTCTTCAATGGTCTGGTGAGAGTTAACAAATTTTGATCACCCGATCTAAGGGAACGTGGTGGGACATATTTTGGAATCAGGCTGGACAGGTATGATGGTGCATTATTATGAAGAGATTTATGGCACAATACAGCAATTTTATAGGCTATTCTTGATCTTATCAGCAGCCAGTGGAGATGGGCTAGCATTGGTGTTACATGGTCACGTTTTTTCTTCTTCATCACTAATCTAGCTGCATTATTTTGGCATCTTTGAAGTTTTCCTAAAGTTATAGTTGGTAAATTAACCATGAGTGCATTACAGTAATCCAGTCTTGATAAAACAAAGGAGGAGACTAAGATTCTCTTTGATGACTCTCTTAAGAATTGTGACATGGCAGAGATTCTCCTCAATTCAAGATACACTTGTCTACAAAGGTAATTTATATGTACATCCATGGAGAGATTGTTATCAAAGTATACCCCTAGATTTTTAGCTTTCTCGCTAAATGCAATAGATTCATTACCGATGACAATGCGTTTTGGTGTTACAAGTTCATTACTCTTGGCGGTAAACATAAGACATTCTGTCTTGTCATCATTCAATTGAAGCTTGTTTGTAATCATCCAGTTTTTAACATCTCTAATACAAACTTCAAACTTTTTTATGAGTGTTTCAATGTCAGATGGAGGAACAGATTGGTAAAGTTGTGTATCATCTGCATACATGTGGTAAAAGATATCATGTGCCTTAATGATGGAACTTAAAGGTGTTGTATACAGAGTGTACAAAATGGGTCCCAGTACAGAGCCCTGGGGTACCCCAAACTTCAATGTGAACACACTAGATGTTTGACCATTGACAGATACACACTGTGTTCGACCTCTAAGGTAAGAACTGAACCATTCCATGACAGTACCCGAAAAGCCAAAGGTGTGACAGAGCCGATCTAGCAAAATATTGTGGTCAATTGTGTCAAAGGCAGCGCTTAAATCTAACAAGGTAAGGATTGAAGTTTGCCCCTTATCCGCTGCACACAAAAGATCATTGTTTATATAGTTTCTATGAGGGGTTTTAAAATTTTACAGATTTCTTCCGTCCAGGCGTGCTTCTGTCCAAGAAGGACACGCAGTTAAGTAGGCATTTTTTCTGTTTTGATTCTAAATTTTATACATTTCCAATTAAAATCCTTTTTCATTATTGTTCTACTGTTTTATCTGTTCGATTTCCCATTTTTTTCTGTTGAGGCACGTTGACAGACCTGCTCCTGTCCAAGCAAGAACTTGCAGTTAAATAAATATTCTGTTTCGATTCTATAGGCCTACATTTCCTATTCAAAACCTTTTTTGTTCGATTAGTTTTATCTCTTCGATTTCCCTTCTTTTTCTGTTATTTTTAATTTTTTTCCTTGAAAAAGGCTGTTGCCGAAATATTTGCCATTTTCTGTCTTCTCTTTTAGTTTGTGTTTCATTGCCTCCTTCGGGTATTATTTCTTACGTGAGGCTTTGCAACATAGCAACTTGTCAGACTTTTCTCTTTTGCCAAATTTTGACATCACGTCCTCGTAGTATCCCTGTTATATGTGACTCAAAAGGAACTCCTCCCGACTTTCAGATTGATTGAAGAAACAGGCAATCCATGATAAGCCTAGCGCTAAACTACAAGTACAACTAATAAATTGTAAGTTACTGTGCGGAACTGCAGCAGGCTAGTAACAACAACCCAACAGGCAAATGAACCCACAACGTCGAGGACACTGACACAATGACAGTATCTATAAAAATGCAGCAAGTAACACGGACCTGTTCGACGCTTATGGAACGACAGACATAAGAGGACAATAAAATATCGAAGACATAGCAGCTAAGCGATGGGGACCAACATTTCAGGTCTTCACGTGGATTTTACACTCTGCCCTGTGTTGATAAACAATGTTGCCGCAAATCGTCCGACTCCCAAATTCCAATTTGTCGACATTGTCGATGGGAATAGTTTCTGCTAATGTCATTACAATAACGCATGACCCAATAACACAGGAATAGAACTCCTTCGAGTTAAAAAAAAAAAACTTTCGTCAAGCAAAGGTTTACCACCTAACTTCCTTAGAGTGTGCCTTTGTGATCCGGTAAATATTAACCTTTCGATGCGCAAACGTTCATTGGAATCAGGGTAAAAGCTGGCGCTAACTGCTGTTAGTAAATGAAAGATTGATATTGAATATTAGTCACAAGTAATGGCTTTCTTTTTAAAAAATGGTAAAACTCATGATTTAACTGATGTCGATGTCATGATCTGCTCAAAGAGCAAAGTAAATTTTCAGTACGTGTCTCTCCCTTTCTCCAGAAGAAATATTTTCGGAGAATTTCCGCTATGCTTAATTTGAAATCACCTAATTATGTCCTCACAAACACACACACACAAGGGCGCGCGCGCACACACACACACAAATTGCCCGTGCTGCATATTATGGCCTGTATTAACGTCTTTATTCTTGATCCTTCTCTCCTATCATTCTCTATCGTCTTGCTTCTTCCTAGCACAACGTGACAGTTATCGTGTCGATGTGCTTTCTCCAAACTAAGGAGCTTATAAGCTCCTTGCTCCAAACTCAAACTTAAACTCAAACGTTCTTCATCCGTGTTATTGATCAAATTTTAAGACACACGTAAAGTCACCACTGCATATTTTAGAAGTTTCGTGAAATATTGAACAAGATAACACTGAAAATCCCAGTGTTTGTGAATGGGTGACTATAGATCTAAGTATTAAAATTTGCTCTCATAGTTTATTGGCGTTTTTTTTATTTTGCTTTTAGAATGACCATAAATAATGGGTGGTTCAAAACAACGACGATTATACTTTTTAATTGACAAGCGGAAGTAACAAGTATAACTGCGACGCGCGTCCTTGTGAACGAAATCAGGAGCTGGATTGTTTTAGGTTCTATGCACAGAAGCCCCGCAACATCAAGATTTTAATACAGCAATTAGAAATTTATTCTCAATCACCACACAGAAAGCACTTTGGATATGTTAGATGTGTTGTCCTGGCCTTTGTGCCAGTCAGATTTTCTAATTCAGTGTTGAAATTTTGAAACCAGTGTCTAGATTCTAGATCTAGATCTACTCTTCTTGATTAGAATCTAGACTAGATCTAGATTCTAGATTTCTAGATCTAGATCTAAAAAAGTTTAGATCTAGAATTCTAGACTCTATATGATTTAGGGTTTTGTCTGAGTAGGCCTACTAGAGATGCGATAATCAGCTCACAGTCCAAGGTGTGATTGCAAGTCAAATCAGCAGAGCCTCTGAAAATCCTCAATTTTTAATATAAAAGTATCTTATGCCGTCTTGGTTTATCATGACGTGTCTATTTAAGTATTTTGGAAAAACTTCTCAATGCGCCTCATCGGCTCATGCCAGAGCAGAGTGGGCGCTTCAAAATTTATGTCCTCGGCGGTTAATCACTTTGCAGTGTGTTAACCATAAAGATGTCCTTTTAATACAGGACTAACTCGAGCGCCCCCTCCCTCTTCCCTACTGCTAAAGTCACATCCTAGTGGAAATCCTTTTAGTAGTGTTAGCCTTAGCGTTTGGAATATTTCGTCACTGGACTGTAAGAAAATCTGGCACATTCAGAAGTCCTCCTTTTCTGTTTTTGTGTGTTTTTGTACTGATATAAGAGTATAAAATGATTGTCAAAGGATTCGTACATTTTTATACACTGAATAAGTCTACATTTTATTTCACTGAAGTTTTCCTTGTCCAGCTGAGTGCAGATCTATGTATTCTTTGTCTTGTATTTCAGGCTTTTGCAGTAAACTCACCCAGTAGGTTTAAGAAAAATGGCGAAAAGGAAAGAGAAAGTTGATAAAGACATGCGAGAACTTATTCAGTGTGTTACTGGTTTTGAGGTAAGTAGGCCTACAGAAGTATGCTCACACTATATTGTGGTTGACACATAATTTTTGGTATGAGTTCTGTTTGTTCCAACCATATTACACTCTTGCACTTCTTTACAGAATGTTTAAATATTTTAATTTTTTTTTCTGGTTGAAAGGATAAGGGTAAAATTAGGTTAGGTTTTTAGGACAGAGTTAGGAATGGGTTTAGGGTCAGTAAGATCGACTTGTGGAGTCGGGAGATACACAGCTCTTCCGGAATTTTTTTTGTTTGGTAATGAATTCTTGTTCCTGTGATCATCATTGTTCATTTTGCTTTCACAGAAGGGATTGTAAACTGATGAGAGATATCATCAATTTTTGTTATCACTGTCAGAGTACAGTAAAAAAAATTTTCATCCTTTCTGATGTTGGAGACTTGCATGTGCCAACTCTTTTCGGTCTTTCTTTTTATTCTGGTTTTGCACACTAAATTTATCTGCTGGAAGTGAACTGGAGACTCAGTTCTATAGTTTCTTCAATATATTCTCACGCCGTCTGGATTGCTGTCTTTAGTCACAGCTTTTCTTCTGCACAGTCATTAATGTTGAAAATCAATGGTACTCACTTTTACTTAGTGCCAAATGATAGTAGTTTTGTTTTCTCTGAGGTACAATGAATTAAGTGCAATAAAGCATTTTTTGAAAAGGTGAACAAAGAAACTTTGTGATGGTCCATAATTAAACTAGGAAAAGTAACAGAGCAGAATAATGCCTCAATTACACTTGTAATCATTCCCTCAGAGTTCTGGAACTTATCAATGAATGTTTGATTTGTGTCCGATCCAGCATATAGTATCATGCTGAAGGTAATTTGACTGAGAATAAATAAAATCAATTGAGAACAAAAGTGGAGTCAGGTTTTAAAATGAGTTGTCACCTCCCCAAAAAATAAGATAAGATAAGATAAGATAAGATAGATTTTATTCGTCCTTGTACAAGGAAATTTGTTTTGATCATTGAATACATAACAATACAGTTACAGAAGCAGAAACTATGATACATAGCGCGCACACACACATATATGAGTCATTGCCAAATAAGAGTAGGTCAAATCTACCTGGAAAGAGGTCACCTTACAAGAATCTCAATAAAGTTATTGAAATATCATTTGGCCGCTCACATTTTGAATTGACAAACAAAGGAATGGTTTACCTATGTTTCCAATCAACGTTCAACTTTATATAAGCCTTGTTTTTCTTTTTCTCGGCGTGTTGTTTCGCTATCACTTATCACACGTTTTTGTCGTCAAAAATTCACAAAATTCAAAATCCATTTCAAGTCTTTTCTGTCGAAGAAATTCGCTGTCAAAATAATCTGTGTTTCTAATCTATATTCTGTAGTAATGAAACATGCATTGTTTTTATCATATTCTGCGTAATAATTAAAAGAATGGGTTCTGCTTGAGGAAAATACTGCATTGTCGTCAAACTATCGTGTGAAAAGTGATAAATTCATGAGGCTGCACCTCTGGGTTTTCTTTGTTCTCTTCAATCAATTTAGTTCCCTATCTTTATGACATCACAGACTGTAACAGATTACCCAAGCTTTTGTTTGAATTCGAAAATGAACGTCAATTTGTTGGTTTCGATTCCTAACACACCCCGTCACGCGTGACGCCATGAGAGAAAACGTGCTGCGGCGTCTCTTTGTCTCGAGTGTGTGTAGATGAGGTTTTGGTACTGACCTCTTCTTTCCTTGTGGGATACAACCTGCTGACCATGCTGTAAGTACATAAGATATATTTTTATCGTCTTTCTATTATTTGAAATGTGTATTTTATGTCAGGAAAATATAGGAATCGACACGTTGTGATCACTAACATACAAGAAGCACCAAAGACACCATGCTTTGTCAGGTTAATGGCGTCAATAACAAAATGTGGTGTGTTAAGTGTCGCAAAACCCAGAGTGAAATCAAAGTCAACAAGCGTTCAGAAAGTCTATGTGCCTAATTGAATTCTGATAAATGTATTGAAGGCTGGGAATTATCTCTTATGCTTTGATGGGAAGAAATTCTGAGCTATTCTTGCTTTGTTATCATCATCACACTGTCGATATTTGGTAGACAAACGTTTTTGTCGTCTCTCTCCCAACCCGTGACGTTAGTGAAACAAAACGAATCGTGCTGTCCTTTTTGGATTCAACTCATCTTGTTAAAGAAAAAAATCACTAACATAAAGCAGACTTTTCTTTTTTTTAATTCTAAATGTGTGTACATATCAGGGAGAGGGTAGTAATCGACACATTGTGATCACTAACATACAAGAAGCATAAAAGACGCCATGGCTTTGTCAGGTTAATGGCGTCAATAACAAAATGTGGTGTGTTAAGTGTCGCAAAGCCCAGAGTAAAATCAAAGTCAACAAGCGTTCAGAAAGTCTATGTGCCTAATTGAATTCTGATAAATGTATTGAAGGCTGGGAATTATCTCTTGTGCTTTGATGGGAAGAAATTCTGAGCTATTCTTGCTTTGTTATCATCATCACACTGTCGATATTTGGTAGACAAACGTTTTTGTCGTCTCTCTCCCAACCCGTGACGTTAGTGAAACAAAACGAATCGTGCTGTCCTTTTTGGATTCAACTCATCTTGTTAAAGAAAAAAATCACTAACATGAAGCACTTTTCTTTTTTTTTAATTTGAAATATGTGTACATATCAGGGAGAGGGTAGTAATCGACACATTGTGATCACTAACATACAGGAAGCATTTAAGACACCATGGCTTTGTCAGGTTAATGGCATCTATAACAAAATATGGTTTCTCAACGCTTTTCTTCATTTTTCTTTGTTATAGTGACATTTTTTCTCCATGTTGTTGATCTCTCCAAGTGTTCATCACCAGCCATGCTGCAGGTCCACATATTTCATGCAAAAATTGAAATTCTTTTGGAATGTTTTTCTTAACACACAATTTCAATAGTTGATTTCAGTTGCTTTTTGTGTGTGTTTCTTTGAGTGTAAAATGATAAGTAGATCTACAGCGTAAAATACAAGAATCAAACAACTTTTTTTTTCCTTCAACGCGTTGATGTTAAATTAAATGTAACTTTCATACATGCAGACATGGCGAAGAAGGAAATACAGTGAAAAATTTGTTGAATGTGAAATTTCATTTCATTTTATTGATCTAATGAACTTAAAAGTTAATTAGGCCTGTTGTTTTTTTGTTTTTGTTTCTTTTTCAAATTGTGACTTAAATAAATGTAATATAATTTTACAGTGGCCTGCTAGAACCTGGGGAAGGTCAAGAGGAAACATGCTAAGACAGCATAGTAGAAAATGTCAACCATGACTTTGCGGCCCAAATCAGCAGCCAGGAAGGTAAGATTCAGAGTGAAAGATTTTGTACAGAAGAAGCTTAACTATCATATTTCTTTGCAGATTTCCTTATTTCCAGATTTAAAGTTTGATTTTTCTTTCTTGAGGTGGGAATTTACTATCAGAAAATCAAAATTGGAATGTGAGGGAAAAATATCCTCAACACCACATCATAAGATAGGCAAAATATGAGCTAATTTCCGACTCTCCAATATATAATATCCAAGAGCCATGTGTGTCGCGGTTGGCGGTGACGCTTAATGTCTGAAGTAGAGGAAATTATAATGGCTTTAGTTTCCCTCCCTTATTATGAACAAAATGAACACAGTAAGCCAAAAAAGTGTTCAGAAATCATGTCAAAACTACAGGTATAAATTGTTTTTGTGAACTGTGATTGTTAAGGCTGGACTGTCACATTTAACTCTTAATTTTTTTTTGCCATTGATCATAGATTGAGGAGCCTTTGTCAGTTTGAAAAATACCATGAATACTTTTTATGTTTCAGAAGAGGTCAGCAGGAATGTGGAGGAAGCTCAGAAGACAGATGCTGAAAATGGCAGAAATGAAGGTAAGATTTAAATGGCAGGTTTTATCCTGAGAAAGTCCTGAATATTTTCTTGCCTAATCTGTATACCAATGTAATAATTGTAAATTAATAAGCAATGCTGCTAAAGCATTTGTTTCCATTTGAAATTGCAACTTAACTCATCCCAACTTGATGGAATCAAATGTGTGTTTTCAGGTGACTGAAAGTGAAAATAAAGACCTGGTGAAGGCAAAGTTGGCCCTCTTTGGCCTGAAACATTTCTAAGAATGACGGAGAGAGAGTTATATCTCACATGTAGTGTGTAAAACAATTTCTTAAACTTTGTCCATGTCTCGGTAAAGTGAAATGCACTGATAATTACATGACAAAATAATTTTTTAAACAAATAGCGAAGAAATTAGAAATAATTAAATTCTTCTGCTTGGATCCCAGACATGCACAGTTGGAGCTTGCTTTGGATTAGAGTAAGTCAATATGGGGTTATTATGCAATTCGCTAGTGTTTAATCTTTCCCTTTATTTTTGTCGTTAACAGAATACTCGTGGTTGGACCACATCAATTTCAAGCCTCAGAGACTGGGAAAACCAAGAGCAGAACATCAGGCTGCCTACATACAGAGGCTAAGGAAGAATCGGAAAAATGGGCCGACCGCAGAGAGAAGCAGCTTCAGATCTATGGATAGATCGATCGATAGATCTATAGATAGATAGATAGAAAAAGAATTGTTGAGTATTATCTGGAACATTCCGTCGATTGGCCAGGAAAGGGGCAGTACAGCAAGAGATTGAAGGAGCAGAAAAAAAATTCTCAATCACCTTCAACTTTGTACAATGATTTTTTTTTTGTTGAGAATCCTCAAATTGAAATAGCAAAACAAACCTTTTTCAGGTGTCCCCCTGCTCATGCATTACCAATGAAATACTCTAAATTTGTTCAGTGCATGTGTGGTATTTGTGAGAATGCAACAATGATGCTTTGTGCCTTATCATCTGTTGGTAGTCAATTTAAGTCTGTCAATGAAGCACTGAATGTCTCACTTTGTCCTATGTCTTTAGGACAGTTGTTGAAGCATACATGCGTTTTCGTCAATGATCATATTGTGGCACAGGTTCTGTTAAGCTGAAAATCATAACAGATTGTGACATCACGGCTTCAGTGAATTACCAGCACTGGGAGTATAATACAAACAAAGTTGGTAGAAAAATCATGAACAGTTGAGTTAGTCTACCGTTTTTCTCAAACTTTTGAGCTTACATGTTTGTACACCCAGGTGGCAGTGGCACCAGTTCAATTTATTAAGAAAGAATCTGCCATGTGATACTGCACTTCTTGTGCTTGATTTTTCAGAAAATCATTCTTGTAAATATCGGTTTGAAGTTCAATCTGCTCACTGGATGTTAAACCAGGTTACTGTCCACCCTGCTGTCCTATACACCAAATATTCTACTTGTGGAGAGCTCCACACTACTTATCATGTGCACTAATATCAGATGATCTCATACATGATTTAATTTTTGTTCATTTTGTTCATGAGTAAGTGTTGCAGCAATGTACACAAACCCGGTTTGTCATCTTCTCTGACAGCTGTGAGACACAATACAAGTCCAAACTGCCATCCCACCACCTGAGTCAACTCTCAACTAAATATTGAGAGATGTTGGTTTTTTTGGGGGGAGAAAGGCATGGGGATAAATGAATGTGACGCTTGTGGTGGAATGGTTAAAGCTTTTCTAACCCAGGCAGCGGTTTCAAACAGGATGATATTGAGAGCATTAAAAGAAATGTTTGAATTTTTAAATTCCTCCTTGTCCCTTTCAGGATCGGCTTGCTCTCACCATGAGAGGCATTTTCATCGTATAAAAACCATCCCATATTGATAAAACTGCTAAGTCATCCAGTTTGAAAACAATGCCAGGCACTACAAAGATTCACGCTTTGAAGATTCTGAGTAAGGAGAAAATAACAATGTTCAAATAACTTGAAAGATTTTGTACTGATCAAATGGCCAAATACCAAGAAATATGTTGATGATTGTGTGAGTACTGTGAGACAGGCTGAAGCTGTGGCAATGACATTTCGCAAAATAGTACCAGTGGTGCACTTGATACTACATTTATTGAATATGAAGAAGAGGATGATGTTGTTAATGATGAAGCTGTTGTGATTATCAGCGCCGGAGAACCTTTTGAGGTTGATTGTGGGAGAGAGTGTGAAACTGTAAATGAATCATTTGCTTATATTTATTTAAGGTATGGTTTAACATCAAGTATTGGTGTATTGTCTGTGCTGATTATTTCGGAATTTAAGGATTTAACTTTCAAGGAATTTTCACAATTAAATTATGCTACAATTGATATGTAACTTGTATTTTACTTTTTCATTTTGTTGTCTATAAAAAGAGAAATAATAGTGTGTTTATTTATAATTATTTAATCAGAAATGAAGTGGGGAATTTCCATGCATTAGAACCTCAAAATATGGGCACCCACTATTATATGTAATTATGTACACAAAATATGTAGTCACAATTGATCAAGGACGTCAAAATGATCGTATTTAATTGTAATAATTGTTGTTTGTTCAACAAGTTTTGTTCTTTGAGAACTATTCATTTCAGCAGACTCTGGGTGAAAGGTATTTATGGTTCTGATTAATGCACACATAGGGCCTACATTTTAAAAATCGGGGGGGGGGGGGGGAAGGGGGGCTTCTTTTACGCAGTGAGATTGCTTGACAACGTGGCAATGTTTGCATGTGACAATCACTGCTCGACAATATTATTATTGCTCCTTTGGGGTGTATCTAGGTACTGGCAGAAATAGTGAAACATTTTTTACACATTGAGGAATGAATAGGCATGATAGGTAAATTGAGGGGTACAACTCCTACACAAGATTCAGCATGACAAAATAAGAACTTCTGCAAACATCACAAACACTGTTCTACTGATCTGCTTCTGGTGGGTTTGTTGATCTATGAAGAAATTGTGAGACGGTGGCAGTTTTGCTGAATGGACACGCACAATAATATTGGTTGATAAAGGGACGTAACTCCTACACAAAGAGTTTCAGTAGAAAAAAAATGCTACATTCTAAGCATGAAATTCAATTTCCTGCAATTTTGCTTCTTTGAAAAGTGTTGATTTTTTTACGGTTTTCGAGATAACTGTGGTTTTATAGATGGTCGGCAGTTTGCAAAACCAAGGGGCGCAACTCGCTAAGCAATTCTTCAAATATTGAAAGAACGGTTATTATCGATTTTGCTTAGTGTCCTCTTCAACTTTCCTTCCTTAAATAGTAATATTTCACAATGATTGTAGACTAAAAAACCTAAAAATACCGCTAAATAGTAGTTAATATTAGCTTATTATGGCAAGGGCAATAACTCCGGATGAGTATTCAATATATCATCAAAAACAACATTTTTCACCTTTTCTAGATGTGACCTACAACTTTGATTCTTTGGGAAGTATTCAATTCCCCGTAATTCTAGAGTTATGATGAATTACAATAATCTTATTTTAGTAGGTAGATTTGACCCACTCTTATTTGGCAATGACTCATATACACACACACTGATAAATTAACTAAATTAACAAAATTAACAGTGCACACAATATGCTTCCCTAACTAAAACACATTGACCTGACACGCAGGACATAATTCAACTGTGCACAGATTACAATCAAGATGACGATCGTATAGATCTAGATGTGCAAGTTTGACAAAGAATGGAATTAAATTGTGAAGAATAGCCCCCGATTTCTGTCACAAACATTCTAAATAATGGCATTTGTTTTAAATCAGGAACAAGATGAAAATTTTCAGCTTTGTGTTTCCTATGCGGAGTCAAATTTCAAGTATCACAGATACCTGAGTCCAGACAGCCATAAAATCCACAGAGCTATTGAAGGGTTAGTATTACTATTTGGTTAGACATTTATTATCAAATTTCTCCAAGTCTATGTGACAAGTCATTAACAATGGCATTACATTGCACAGTCGTATTGTGGTTTTTTTTCACTGGGAAATAAACTCACAGTTACAATATTATATCCATTGCGTGATGATACGACTATTTGGAGTACATAGCCAGATTTGGTTTTTGTCTACACCAGTGGTTTTCAACCTCTTTCAAGTAATAACATGGATTTAAAAGTGAAAAGAACATATAATGTGCTCAAGATAATGCGCAAAAATTTGTCAGATAAATATTTACCTCCAAAACTTCCCCCTTTCACTTTTTCACCCCTCTATTGCTCTTTGGTCGTTTTCACTCCCTTGTTGCTCTTTTCCTCGTTTTTGCCACCCTGGAACTCAAAATCGCCCACATGGAGAACCACTGGTCTACACGGATGACTTTTACGAAGTTTTATTGCTTGTGTCAGGATTACAATTATAATACAAAATACATTGAATCTTGATGACTACATTAATCATTTTGTTATGAAATGGCAAAATAAAATTTTCAGAAATTGATTTCAAATTGAGCTCACAATAAAATCATCACATGCTGAACAGTAGTCCATGTATTTTGGTTGCATGGTCCAAATAGCCACTGTCTTAATTTTTATATCAGCCCTTCAGCACATCTGATCATTTCCATTTATTAACATCATCTTATTCAAGCGTCAGTGATTAACTGCCTCTGTTTTAGGGTATATTTCCACCACTGTAATATTATTATTGGTGGTAATTTCATGTTTAACTTTCTTGACCTTGCACAAAGACATAAAATGTAGAGGGGAGTTTTAGTGTTGGTGATTTGTTCCATCCTCTATCACAGGCTGTGTGAGAAATTTGAGGTTCATTCACAAAAGCAAAAGGCCGTAGATCTGAAAGAGATAACAGCATTGTTCCTTGAGCAAACAGGTCTTGATATGAAAGATGTTGGGAAGGTAGGGTAGGTTTGCCTTGACAGTGACCTATTTTCTTGTGTGCTTTAGGTGATTATTGTTGTGCCTCTGTATCATTATTAAGGCATGTGAGCGTATTATATGTCTTACTGAATCTGAGATGAAATGTTTTCTTCTAATATTTTGTGTTTTTACCCACTAGTTTAACCATTGCTGGAGATTTAATAATGTTGTCTGTTAAAATTCTTTCTTTAAATTACAGAGGAAATGAATTTTTTTTTCTTCTTTTCAAATTCTTACTTTCAGGAATTTTTGTTTCTCTAGTTTCTCTAATAGTCCCCAGCCAGAAGACAAATCTGTTCATACCAAAAATGCCCTTGACCAAAATTTGTCTCCAGTGTATGATTTAGAGGTCAGAAAAGCAAAGCTGACTGTGATGTTGGGGAAATGAAAAAAATGAAGCATTTTTAATTGGTTAATGGCAATTAATTTCTCACTAACGGGAGGCAACTTACCAGTGTCAGTTGCTTCGATTTAAGAACGTGCAGAATAATTAAATCAAAATAAAGCATAACTTTGTGTTCCATTGGCATGGAATTGTTATCAGCTATTTTCTCCAAGTTTTTATGTCAAGCTCAGCAAGATGATGCAAGCCTCAAAAATTTCAAAATCTAGCCAGTCCAAATGTTTTACTTTATTGTCAGTGCTTGATGCATTTATTCACAGAGCTATTGGAGAGTTAGTATCTGTACAGAAATAACCAAATTTCTGGAATTTCAGTTGAAAAAGTTTGTCTGCATTCATTTAAACATGTCATCATATTTAATTTTCCTGTGTTTCACTAGATGGGTTGAAGGAGATTTAAAAATCATGTTCACCTACACAAATGGTAAACTTTTTGTGTACACTGTGTTTTGCAGACTGATGTCCACTATGCCATGCTGTCACTGCTTATATGTTTAGCTGAGTCACCCACAAAACATGATTTTCAGAGGAAACAGAAGGAGATTGCATCAGGTTTGAACACTCTGCCACACCAACAGCAAACAACAGTAGCACATGCATTACATGATCACTCATTTGTAATGTAATATTTCTGTAATGTTGAGAAATTTTTGACAAGATGCCGGCATCCATGCCAAGTAATACTGTCCAGACTTTTTTTCTGGTAGAGCAATGTATGTCAGAGCTACAAATGTTCACATCCCGTGTTTGTTTTCCTTATTGGTGATTGAAAGGTAACCAGTAGACTGCATTTAGTGGATGATTATTAAGAAAACATTGTCTAGGCTTTTTTTCTTAGTTCAGAAAATCAGAGAAAAACCAAAAAGGTGCATCTTTAATGAACAGTGCAGAAAAAGATTCTTTTGCATGAAATACAAGCCAGTTAAGATAAACATCACAAGTTTTTAGAGAGGGCTTCTACATGTATCATGCATGCCATTTTTCACCACTACAAAGGGTTTGGTTAACCAGTAAAAACCAGTAAAATACTTGCCCAAATGGAAAATTGCACATTTTTGCATTGCCAGTCTCAGAGGTCAATTATTTTGCTGAAACTGGTGTGGTAAAATATATTTTCAAAAAGTGATATGATGGTTACACACTGAAATGTGCAGAAAGTAATCATGTGTTTGATAGAACTTAGACAGTCTGAAATAGATGATTGGATCTATAAAGTCTATTTGTTTTAACTGGTGTAAGTTTTCATGAGATCGGCTTTTCACATTGGTGGTTGGGTAGGAGGTGGGGGTGCCCACTCATGGATTCTGAAAATTCCTAATGCAATCATTGCAACAAATTCTTTGCCCATCATGGCATGTCTGAAAAATCACATGTTACTGTTGAAAATTATGCACAGTTATATCTTTAGCTATTGACCAGTACTCTAAGTTTTGCAGTGGTGTATTCTCATAAGAAAAGCATTAGCATTCCTGGAAAGGCATGCCTAGCCATCCCTACAAAAACAAACTGAATACCTGTGCTGGTGTACTCTTGACTCTGCAAATCCATACTGGAACTCTGGAGCCATTACCACACTCATAGACAGCTGCAAAGCCATTATATCCTTCTTGAATTCATGAGAGTACTATTTACTAGTACTAAGCCTTTCATGAAAACATGTTACATAAAAGAGTTCATTTATAATGTTTTTAGAGGAAATTGATGACTTTGACTGGAGGAGTTACCTGCTCGATGACGAGGATTTCAACATTATGTCATTCATGGTAAGCCAGTGGAGTTAGTCAATGAATGTTGGTTTAATTATTTACAGTTGTGTGCCATACAATTGTTGAATATCCAAAATGAAGTAAATGTGGATATATATGATAAGTTTTAATTTGGGCAATAAAGAAATACAGCATTACTTTTAATCAGAGGGCTACACGGCAGGAATTTGAGGCCAGTTGTGAGCTCTGACTGCTGGCTAGAGGTGGCCAGTTTAATGCCAGAATTTACAGTAAAACAGTGGTAGACTGACATTGTCATAAAATGGTGTCAGTAATATTCTGTGTAGCAAATCTAGAAGGTATTTTATATGGGATGTTCCCATCCCACCCTTTTAAAACCAAATTTGATACAGTAGTCTCCGCCTAATAACCCACCGCCTATTAGCCCGCTTTCTGCTCCAATTGTTCATGCCTTGACGTGGAGGAGTGGCTTGCGTGTCCCAGTGATCCCAGGAGCTAAGCCAGCGGAGGCCTCGTGCCCCTGATAGCTTTAAGCAAGCTGGACAGGTCATGGGGGAAGGACCAGACAAGATTGAACAGACCGGCCCTCCAGGTTCGGGGGTTGGGCGTAGGGCTAACAACCCTACCCTGAAATCCTTGTTGGGGTGACCTTACTTGGAGAAACAAAAATCGTTACGGAAACAGCAACATGGAAAACAGAGATTATGACCCTAAATGTAGACACTCCAGCACCAGTGCAAGTAGATGACAAGAACCTCACCACGACGGACAAATTTAAATACCTTGGTAGCATTATCAGACCAGAGGGTGGCACAAAGGAGGACATCCAAAGTAGGCTGGGAAATGCAAGGGCTGTCTTTCAAAGTATGAGCAACATCTGGAAATCGACACAATACGGCATCAACACCAAGATCAGACTGTACCAAAGCTGTGTCCTATCCACACTCCTGTATGGATCAGAGTGTTGGCGAATGACAGAAGGTGACCTCGCCAAGTTGTCTTCCTTCCACACCACATGTCTTCGTAGGATTCTCCGCATCTTTTGGCCAAACAAGATTTCTAATCAGGAACTACTAAGGCGATGCAAGCAAGAAGAAATAGCCAACATCATCACGAAGAGACGATGGAGATGGCTTGGACACGTGCTGCGAAAGGAAGCAAATTCTATAACCAAAACAGCACTTCAGTGGACACCGGAGGGACGGCGCAAGCGAGGCAGACCCAAGGCAACCTGGCGGAGAACAATCGAGGCAGAGATGAAATCCTTCAATCACTCATGGGGAACTCTCGCAAAGATGGCCCAGGACAGACAGGGCTGGAGATCCTTTGTTGCTGCCCTAAGCACCAGTGGGTGCAACAGGAAATAGTAGTAGTAGTATTAGCCCGCTTCGCCTAATAACCCGCTCATTGTGTGAAACCGAATTTTCACTATGTATTTTACCCCTCTAATAACCCGCTCCACAACTGGAACTTCGCCTAATAACCCGGTCTTCTGACCTGCGCCAAGCTACAAAAATCAAACAATTTCAAGAAATCACCGCACAATAAACGTCGCTGAGCCCGTCTCAGCTTGCCAATCGTCTCGCACATCAGTAAAAACTTTACCCACTGCTGTAGGCACAATAGCCGGCAGAGACTGTGCGAACATATATGGTCATCTAAATGACGTAAGCACCGGCACTGTCATAAACAGCACCGCACACCGCCGTCGTCTCGCCTGGCCATGTGGCGCCAGGTATTATGCAATTGAAAGAGAAAGAAAAGATAAACACTGACCGTGAGAGCAGTGTGGGGCGGGTGGTCAATAAATGATGCAAGAACAAACACTCCGCATCACGGCTATACACAAAGGGCACGTGTATGCAGCATTGTGATAGGTGGACTTCAATGATTTTCAACCAATCAGGTCGATTTAATCTTGAGGGTGGTCACATCTCACTCATGTTGTCTCTGGTCTAGTGGCACCACTCGTCACTGCATGCTCAACTTGCAATCATCGATCATTCTCGCTCTCTTTCGGATTAAAAAGAAGCCACAGAAAATGCCTCGCAAAGACTTGGAGAAGAAGAAAAAACTGGAGATTCTGGATGAGATTTTATTGCACGAAAAGAGAGGAAAAGTTAACTTCACTGAAATAGGCAGGAAATTTGACATAGACAGGACAACAGTTGCAAGAATCTCTAAAACTCGTGACACTTGAAAGAGAGCGCATCCACAGGCAACTTATCACAGAATAGGAAAAGGCATTTTAAGGAAGAAGATGTTGATGAGGCCTTGTTTCTTTGGATCAAAGCTAAACTAGAACAAGATGCTCGACTGAACCAGCCACTTTTAAAGACAAAAGCTACAGAACTCGCGCTCGAAATGGGACATGAGTTCACCCCTTCTGAAGGTTGGCTAAATAGATTTAAAGAACGCCACAGCCTAAAGTACAAAAAAGAACATGGAGAAAAACAATCTTTGGATGTAGCAGCAGCGGAGGATTTCAAACGAGACGTTCTTCCCGGTCTCTTACAGCGCTTTGACAAGGAAAATATTTTTAACGCAGATGAGACAGGCCTCTACTTTAAAGGACTCCCTGACAGAGGATATGCGCTTACAGGTGACTCATGAAGCGGAGGCAAGAAGGCAAAAGAACGAGTGACTGTTCTTGTTTGCGCGAATATGTCTGGCACTGAAAAGAAGAAACTCATGGTGATTGGAAAATCAAAGCGTCCCCGTTGTTTCCCCAGAGACCTCTCTACTTTGCCAGTCACGTACACAAATTCAACAAACTCGTGGATGACAGGACAGATCTTCCAAGATTACCTAGAGACGTGGAACACATCTCTAAGATGTCAAGGGCGCCAAATTCTACTGCTGCTTGACAACTGCAGTGCTCACCCCCCTGGCTTGACTTTCTCTAACATTGAGATTTTCTTCCTCCCGCCAAACACAACATCATCGATTCAACCGATGGATATGGGAGTCATCCGTAATCTGAAATGTTTTTACAGAAAACGTGCCAATGAAAGAATCATAGCAGAACTGGACGCAGACGACACAATAAAGGCTGTAGAAGCAACCAAAAAGATCAATCTGTGTGATGCAATCTACATGCTCAGCGATTCTTGGAGAGAGGTGAAAGAACAAACAATCAGGAATTGCTTCTCAAAAGCTGGGTTTCGAGAAGGAACCGAAGACATTACGTTTGCTGAAGAGGAAATCGTGCTGCCACCGGATAATTTATCCCAAGAAGAGTTCGAAGAACTCATAAATCAGGACAATGATGTGGTCACTTACGGCTCTCTCACTGACACAGAGATCGTGCCAGAAGTAAAACGGAAAAAACTACAAGAGAGCGAGGATGAAGACGATGAAGAAACTCCCCAGGCAACAAAACAGGAGCTTCTCGCCTCAGTGAACATTATGAGGCAATTTCTACAACACAGAGGAAACAATGACTTGATGCCTCACTTCAAAATTCTAGAAAGAGAAGTCCTCAAAGCGCTCCATGAGAAAAAAAAGCAAACAACAATTGATGCAATGTTTGCAGTGATGAATGGCTCCCCCAAACCCCCAACGAATGAAACTTATAAAAGTTGAAATTGTGTATGCCTTGTATGAGCCAATGTATAAAGATCGATTTTAGATGTACATGTGTATGATGTCATTTCATTTTTTTTCCTTTCACGACATTATCAGGGAGGGATAGTACCTTTTGGTAGGGGGCATAGCCTGAAGCCAACTGGTTCTCACCTGTCAATGTCATGTCAATTATTAGATGTATATAATATATGTAAATAAATGAATAAAAAAAAAAAAAAAAAAAAACCCCACCAAAATATCATCCTCTATCGACGAATAGGCCTACAGTTCACGCCCGTCGTTTCTGTAAACAAGGGGAAGAATCGAGAAATACAACTTTTTGTATGAGGTTATCTCCCTTGATAATTCGCCTAATAACCCGCTCCGCCTAATAGCAAGTTTTCTTTGTCACCCAAGAGGCGGGTTATTAGGCGGAGACTACTGTATTAAATATTGACATGTACTGCTTTGCCAAGTGGACTAGTGGGTGTGTGTTACAATTAAACTGATTCGATTTTTCGGTACAAAAGCATGTAAAATGGAAAGCTCTATCAGTTTTCAAGTATTTATAAATTTAAATAAATATGACGAGATCCTGAATGTTAACCCTCACCCTGCGCGGGGCGGCAATAGTTGGTATTGACTTGCAAGCGGTCACGCCGCACAGGCGGCAAAAGTCGCCCAGGTCAAGCTGACCGCGCCACGCGCAAGCCGTATTTTCAGGCGTCGGGTCACTGACCTTTTTGAGACGTAACCACCGTGTTATTGTTCACTGTATCTCTTCTAAATCAAACGCATTGTCACATGGACATGTTAACCAGTGAACCACTGGTCGGAGTCACAAAGACTAAGCTTTCAAAGGCTCTCCCCACACTTTCAAAAGATGTAACATCGACATGCGAACTGTTGCTCCACAAATTTGCAATATGATCTCATTTTCTCACAAGCTGATCACCATCTGGAGTTGTCTGTATCTAAGAACCAATCAGAAACAAGCTCTGAAATAATCTTTGCCCCAAATGCCCACATTGGTTTATTAGTATGTGTCAATCAGGATGAAACCATTTGTGTAGGGCTTGGGAGGGCGTGGCTTGTTATCACGCTTCGTTCTCACGAAAACTACAGCTGTCAGTTTGGAATCATAAGTCAGATCATTGGTTAGAGACTGACAGACTAAGGTTTTGCTGGTTAATTCATTATCAAGCGTGATAAGGCATAGCAGCGAATGTTTTCATTCTGATCAATAAAAACCGAACCACGTGGACAGCGTATGTGGTCATCGCATAGCGGCACGGGTCAGTGACCCCAGATAAGATTCTCCATGAGTAAGGTCACTGACCATGCAGCGGGCTTTACGGGTAACGCGCGGGGTATGGGTTAAGCAGTTGTAATTGTGAGTTTCAATATCATTGTCAATGATAATGCCGGATATAGAGTAATAATTTGAATGAGTTTCCTCATGGCAAAATGGTAATGCCACATATTGCAGCCAGTGAGTGATTACTGTGTCTTCCCAGGGCCAAGAAGTTGGTATTTGGAGTTTTCATTGACATGGAAACCCTAACAACAGCCTCTGGTATGAAACAGTGCAAGCCTGCTAACATTTCCTATGAAATTGCTTATGCCGTCAGCTGTGTGGTTAGTGGTCATGTCAAACACATACTCTGTTAACAGGTACCATGTATATGAACTCCATCCATTCTTTATTGTCTAGTCTTCAGACAGTGAAGCTGAAAGCCTTCCTCACAGTTCTGATGAAGATGATGAAAAAGAAAATGAAAGGAAATTATTTGGAAATTTGTTCTCAGAAGAGTAAGTTTCTTTTAAAAAAAACATGCTGCAACTGTTCTATGATAGTGATAGGTATATTTTATTTGATATTCCTTCCTGGTCTAACTTTAATGATTCTGCTGTCATTGTTTTAGTGAGTCACCCATACTTTTGTTTGTTTGTTTTAATAATCAGTAAGCACAGTAGTGGTTCTGAAAGAGGACACGCTTCCCACATGCATTGTTGATAGTTTTATACAATTCCCAATTTTAAGGGAGAAAAACTTTTAAGTGATGGAGATATGGTATGATTGTGACTGGATGCAATGCTCTTATAATCACATTGTTTCCCAAAGGTTCCTGGATAAATGACAGAATGTCTTGTGATTTGTTTGTTCTTTGCTCAAATTCCCAATGCAAGAATATTTTAAGCATTAAAAGCTTGACCCCGAAGACAACCTCCATGGAACATTTTTAATGTGCTTCTAGACTTACTGTCAGCAGCTGATATCACATTCAATGATGAAAATTTTGTCTTTTCTCTTCTACTGAAGTGATCATTTTCTTAAACTGGAATATTTTACCCAAAGAAAATGGTGAGACTCTAGAGTCCATTATTCATTGTTCTAATATTTTTTCAAACACATTGACATGACAGCGCTGATGATGTCATTCCTGACAGCAGACATGTGCTGACAGGCATATCAGAGCCAGAGGTTTGTCCATTGGACCAGTTGTCAGTGTCACAATCTGACGTCATTCAGACAGATGAGTACATGCAGCTGGCCAGGTGTTTGGTAGCCGAGTACTGGAAGGGTAAAGGGCGAGAAGAGGAGACATGCGGGAGTCATGTTGCTTCCAACCTGGCCAGGAATTGGTAAATGTGCTGATGCTGACTAATGTATTACAAAACTATTTATGAATTTTGTTCTACTTTCAGTAGGTTTGATTTTAATATTGTAACTGAAAGTGACTAGTTGCAAATCAAAAACATATACAAAATTCATAGTAAGGAGAGTTCACAAAAACCATTGCTTAGGGCATCTTGTTTGGCCATGTGAGTTTCATCTGTATTCATTTTAAACTTTACTCATCTTCGATTTTCAGCACTTTGAAGTGGAAGTTAGTTTTTGATTTCAATTTTCTGCTAATTTGGTCAAATCATTACTCAATGAATTTTGATATTTAGCCCCTCAAGTTATTCATGGCATTCATTTTGATTTTCCATAGTGCTATTTGAATCTCAGTGAGAGGGGACACCCAAACTAGAGGAACTTTCATGTATGCACATAAGCTATCTATGAAAATATTTTCGTTGAATTGAAGAACACCTGTTCAAGTTTTATAACTTTTATTATTGAAATATAATCAATAGCAGTTGAGGCCAGAGAATGTTGACTTTTGCACTTTGTATCATTTTGTTAAAGTTTATTTCAACAAAACACCTGACAGGTGATTCTCTGATGGAGGACACAGAACTTGAACATTTGCTTGTCTTTCAGGAATCACTATCAATGCCAAATGAATGAATTTCACACTCCGAAGGCGCAGTCACCTGTTACTGAACACCAAGTCATCAGAGAAACTGTGTGGTAGGTGTGGCTGTTAGAGCTGTCTTTAGTTAGAACTGTTCATAGGGAGTGTGGCATCTAGCAGTGCACAGTTTGCTAAAGTGAGGATTTGTGTGAGAAGTGCTGTTGTTAGATCTTGGCTCTCAGAAACAGGATGAAATTGTAAGTCATAAAACTTTAAGTTGGATGCAAGCATTGCAAGAGTAGAAAGTGTGTGTTTTTTTTTAATCTTTGCTATAATTGAAGTAATTATTTGAAGAGTCAATTTTTTTATATTTCAAGATATAGGCTTAAAGATGTCAATGTATCACCAGAATGATACTACTGTATTGTCAGTTTGTTACCAAAATTAAAATGTCAGAAGCTATGGACTTCTTGGATATTTATATGCGGAATTCTTTTGGTTTTCACTCTTTCCTGTTTCGCTGCTCTATACAGTCAACTACGCTTGAGTTGATGTCATTGGGGGATAAAAAAAAAAGATCAACACATCTGTTGGTCAACTCATCTATCGCCGACCCGATGTCAAGGGATATAAGCACTATTAACTTTACATTTAAGGGGGGGGGGGGGTGTCGGTGAAACACATTCAAACTGTCTGCAATGGTCGGTCAATGGACTACAGTTTCTAATCTTGGCTTGCCACTCATAAAATCATCTAGTCTAAGTGACAGTGACACGATACATGAATTTGAGATATTCTTTGTCTGTGCTTAAAACCCCCAGCCTAGGCTGCAGGTCAAGCCCGCTGACCGGATCAGTGACCTTACTCACGAGGGAATCTTGTCTTGGTGGCACTGACCCTTGCTGATTAACACGCTACCACTGTGCACATGGTTTTTATCTGATCGATATGAAAACATTCACTGCAGTGCCTTATCACGCTTGATAATGAATTAACCAACGAAACCTTTGTCTAGTCTAAGCCTCTTAACAATGATCTGACTTATGATACTGACATCTGTAATTTTCATGAGAACAAAGCATGATAGCTAGCCATGCCCCCAAGCGTTAAACAATGGTTTCATCCAGATTAGCACATATTTATGTACCAACATGGGCATTTGGGGCGAAGGTCATTTCAGAGCTTGTTTCTCATTGGTTCTTAGACACAGGCAACTGTAGATGATAGTCAGCTTAGGAGAAAATGAGATAATATGGCAAATGCCTTTGAAAGCTTAGTCTTTGTGATTCTGACCATTGGTTCTCTACAAAGAGAGACCTTGAAGCAGGAAAACTCTATGGAGAGGACTAGACTAGCCTAGCCTATCAGTGTTGTGTAATGGATACATTGCTTCGCCAACAGGGGGAGTGTCGTGTTAGGTAGTTGAGGTGCCGACTCAATTTCATTGGTTGGATAATAGAGATCAACTCATCCGTTTGGGGTTCAAGAATTGGAATAAGAGATGGGACAGGAAATCAGAGTCAACACAGGCGTTGCGACGCTTGAGTTGAAGTCAACACAACCGTTTTATTTTAATATAAAATATGATGTAACGGTGCCGGTTCCACCAAAAAACTCAAGAGAAGTTCAATTCATGCGAGTTCAACTCAAGTGAAGTTCACTGTAATAAGCATACAAAGCTGCCAGCCAGTACATACTAGGTATGTATTTGGGATCCATTTTTGTGGTAAAAAGTATGCATTTGAAGAATATCCCCATTTGTAGATTACATACAAGAAAAGGAAAAACAAAAACAAAAAACTAGGTTTGCATCGTTCGTCAGAAGGCAACATCTAGTAATTCAACAAGTCTGATCAAAGGGGGAGATCTACCGTATTGTGGTTTCTTCACCGTACAGCCAGAGTCACAATTACTTCTCAGCCTCACTCAAGCAAACAATGCTACTGTTGCATAATTATAGCACATACACTTGTTTGTTGACTTCATTATCTATCAGGAGTATGTTTACGGGTTTTGGAAAGTTGGCAGCTATTGTGTATGGTACACTTTGTGTGCATGATGTCTACTGATGAGTTGGATGGTTCAGACAGAGTTCAGCAGTTTTCAGAATTGTTCACTGTGAACCCTGTAGTGCTTTTTTGTTTGTGATTCTAGCAATTCTTCATACAAGTACAGAGAACTTTTGGTCCACTATCTTTCTCTTCAGGATGCTGTCAGGAATTACAGACCTTTACATCTTCAGGTACAATGGCAAAGAATTTTCACTGAATCCAGACATCTATATCATGCATTTAACTAATGTGAGTATGTGCTCTGATGCTGGTGAAGTGATGAATAAACTATTTATGTGTTGTACAATGAGAATTGAAAGATAGATGGATGGGTGTGTGGTTGGGTTGATGGATGGGCAGTTGGTCAGTTGGATGGATGGATGGGTGGGTTGGTAATTGGTTAGCTTGATGGGTGGGTGGATGGTTGGTTGGCTAGATGGATGGGTGGGTTGGTTTGCTTGATGGATAGGTGGATGGTTGGTTGGATAGATGGATGGGTGGGTTGGTGATTGGTTGGCTTGATGGATGAATGGTTGGTTAAATAAATGGATGGGTGGATTGGTGGTTGGTTGGCTTGATGGATAGGTGGATGAAGGGGTACTGGGTGGGTGGGGCAATGATTGGTTGATAGGCTAGCTGGATGATCAGTTGTTTGGTTCAGTGAACGGATAGAAATTTCCTCTGTTACTGGGAGTTCGGCCTCCCATAAGCCCAACCCTGGGTCCTCGTCCCGGGAGGTGGAAACAGGACAAAGTAGGGGATTGCTGGGTTCGGGTGAAGTACGGTGTGACCTTGTGTCACTTAGGCGCTACTTTAGCCGTGAAGGCCATCCCGGGTCACCCCGAAACGTCGCTGGCTAACAGGGCTCTGGTGAAATCCTGGCAGCAGGGGATGGATGAGGACGGAAGGCGACCGAAGGATCTTTGGGCACGGCTTTTGTCTCTCGTGGTTGCGGGCAGAGGATTCCGTTTTTGGAACAATGGCCGGGACCAATGCACAGTATGTGCACTGCGCTTTCAGAAGGCAATGGCAGACCACTGGAAGAATTTCTTGCCAAAAACTACAATGAAATGTCACACCCAGGGAGGGTCGGGACTCAAAAACGACTGGGGAGGGAGAATCCACAACTGCAGAAGGCACCTGTGATGACGATACTGGCGTATCTGACGGTGAGTGCAAGAAACAGAGGTGTAGATACTCCTATTCAAAGAAAAGAAAAAGCAAAAGTGTCATCAACATCGGCACCTGGAATGTTAGGACCATGAAACAAATGGGAAAACTTACACTCCTGTTAGAGGAGCTGAAGGAACTCAGCATGAACATCACTGGACTGAGTGAAGTACGATGGGACAAACAGGGCCTATTCAGGACAGAAGATCACACCATCGTATACAGCGGAAACAAACCCGGCATGAATGGTGTTGCAATTATACTGGACAGACGCTTACGAGACAACATTAGCAGCCATGACGCTATAAGTGATAGAATTGTCACTGTGAAACTTGACACCCAACCCGTGCCCCTGAACATCATACAAGTATACGCCCCTACATCTGCGAGCACAGAAGAAGAAATAGAGCTGTTCTATAATGACCTACAATCAGCAACAGACAAAATCCCAAGCAGAGAAATATGCATAATCATGGGAGATTTCAATGCCAAAGTGGGAGAGGGTGAGGATCTGGAATGTGGGATAGGACCCTATGGATTAGGAGAACGAAACGACCGAGGAGACATGTTAGCATCTTTCTGCCATGCAAATGAAATGAGCATCACGAACACTCTCTTTAAACACCCGATGCGAAGAAGATACACATGGATAAACCCTGGAGGCAATCTCCAAAACCGGATTGATTACATCCTGATTGACAAAAACTGGAAAACAACTGTGCTCAACTCAAAGACAAGGCCAGGGGCAGACTGTGACACTGACCACATTTTAGTGACAGCAAAGCTGAGATTGAAAGCCTATAGGAAGAGCAAGCCAAAACCCACCATCAGATTTGACACGGACAAACTGAAAGACCCTGAAATCAGCAATGCTTTTCAGATCGAAACAGAAAACCGTTTCTCAGCATTACTCAAGGAGTGGTCAGCTGAAGAAAGACACCCAGATACACTGTGGAAAGACATGAAAAGAATTTGGAGTGAAACAGCTGAATCGAAACTCGGGAAAAGAACGAGGAAAACTCCCAAACCACACATCAGTGAAGAAGTGATAGAGCTTGCAAAAAGAAAGAGCAAAGCCAGAAAACTCAGTAAACAAGATGAATATCATGCACTGAAGAAGGAAATCCAAACAAAGATCAGAAGAGACAAGAATGCATGGTTAGAAAGAGAGTGTGCAAACATAACAGAATGTAATACACAAAGAAAGTCAAAAGAAATGTTTGAACAAATAAGAAAAGTAAAAAAGAGGGATTTCCAACCACAGAACTTGAGTCTGAACAACAAAGAAGGCACAACACTGACAAACACAAAAGATGTGCTCTCAAGATGGCACGAATACGGCAAGATGCTGTTTGCGGACAACACCAGACCAGACCCGAGGGACCTCCAACAACCAGACTCACAACAGATAGATAAAGAACCAGAACCTCTCTTGGAGGAAGTACAGGCTGCAATAAAACAAATAAAGAATGGAAAATCCCCTGGATTAGACAACATACCAGGTGAACTCCTGAAACATACCAGTGAATCAGGAATAAAAGCACTCCACCAACTGATCTGCAAAATTTGGCAGACAAATGAATGGCCAACAGACTGGAAGCTACAAGAATTCGTCATGCTATACAAAAGCGGCAATGTCAAAGACTGTGGAAATTATAGAACCATCGCCCTCATCAGTCACACCAGCAAAATCCTGCTCATCATCATACTCAACAGAATGAAATCAAAGGTAGAAGAGGAACTATCAGACTGTCAAGCTGGTTACAGGACCAACAGAGGAACCACTGACATGCTCTTCATACTACAAATAATGATTGAACAGATAAGAAGCAATGGAAACGAAGCCTTCATCACGTTCATAGACTACAGCAAAGCGTTCGACAGCGTTAGGCACCATCACCTGTTCGATATAATGATTAAGATGGGATTCCCGAAACACCTTGTGACCCTCATCGCTGCACTATACCACGAACAAAAGGCAACGATTAGATGGAACAATGAGAACTGTCCATATTTCAACATCGAGAAAGGAGTCAGACAGGGTTGCATACTTTCACCTCATCTTTTCAATATTTATACTGAGCAGATCATGAGAAACGCAGACATAGAAGATATGGGAATAAAGATCGGAGGCCGAAACATCACAAATCTTCGCTACGCTGATGACACAGCTCTTATATCAGATAACATCACCAGCATGAAAAGAGTGTTGCACAGAGTGGATGAAGCGGGCAAGACAGCAGGCCTACACCTAAATGCTAAGAAAACGAAAGTCATGCATACTGGAACAGGGCACCATGAACACCAGGAGATACTAGTAAACAAAACAGCACTAGAAAAAGTGACTGATTTCAAATACCTAGGATCACATAAATCGCAAGATGGAAGCTGCTCAAAGGACATAAAAACAAGGATAGGAATGGCAAAACACAAAATGGTTCAACTAAACAACATTTGGAAGGATAGAGGCACACCAACGGACCTCAAAGTGAACATACTTAAGTGCTTGATCTGGCCAGTCCTACTATATGGTTGTGAAGCCTGGACACTCAAAAAGGCAGACATAACAAGATTGGAGGCAGCTGAAATGTGGCTTTACAGAAGGCTACTCAGAATAAGTTGGACAGAAAGGAGAACAAATACAAGCATCTTAGAACAGCTTGGCACCACCAGAAGAATAACACCTGAAATAAATAAAAGAAGACTTGCATACATCGGCCACGCAGCCCGAAACAAAAGCACGGCTCTTATGATATCAATCCTTCAAGGAAAGACAGAAACAAAGAGAAAACGAGGAAGACCACCCATTACATATCACGATAACATCAAGAAAGTCAGCCAGCTGGAAATAAGTGAACTAACTAGGAAAGCTCAGGACAGGATTGGGTGGAGGAGATTTTGTCGTGACATCCACTGTAGCAGCTAACATCGATGACGATGAAGGTGACAGGTGACTGGGAGTTCTAAGAGACTCTCTCTCGTGGAAGAAGTACCTTAATTGGGGAAACAGGCATGTTGCTTCAGGCTAAAACTATCATTATTGGCTAGATTCTGATTATTATGACAATAACCGCAACCTTTTCAAGAAATGTCTACAAATGTATCCAAAGTTTGTGCAGTGTAACGTCATTCATCATGCAATGGTTTATCATTTACCATATTATTACACATGTCATCCAAGGCTGGAAAGCGAGTGATAAAAAAAAATTAAGGATGTTATTCATTTTGATACTGCCATTGCAAAATTAATGACATCAGTACCCATAAAGGTATGAAAAATACATTTTGCTGAAACCTCCTTTTTATATCATTAAGGTTTTCACTGGCGATATTAAAATTAGCAATGGGAAAAGAATTTTAACAGTTATTTTTGTTCTTTGTAAATCTTTCACCGTTGGAACCATAATGATGTGCTGCACTTACTTTTCATAGGAAAGCCTGGAGAGCTCTCTAAGACCACTGATGCGGAAAGCAGAACAAGTGTCTGTTCTGCAGTCTTTTGTCCACTATGTTGTGTCACAAATGTGTAACAATTTGTCATGTAGTGAGGGTGTACCACAAACATACCAGGCCTTTGCCAGCAGTGTATCTCGGTTCCTATCTGACTTCAAGGGATACTTGAGAGACCTGGAGAAGATTGTGATGAAACAAGGTGAGTCATCACTGCCTGCAGACTGATCACCGGACATGCCAACCAATACATTAAAAGCATACAAAGTGCACACAAGTTTTTGGTGAAGTCAAAATATGACAAAAAGAAAAAGAAAAAGTTGTCTGTAGCAAAAGCTCACATATGAAATAATACAGAAACAACACAATAAAACATTTTCTTTTTCCCTTTGTCATATTATGACTTTGCTTCAAACTATTCTGTGACCCCACAGATTTTCTGGGTTTTTAAAAAAAATATTTGTCAAGTTGATGGTGAGAAGTACATGTATGAAGAATTTCTCTATTTACATAAAGGGGGAAAAAGTAGATCTAATAAAAAAGTAAATTTTCTACTGTGCACCAATGGTTCCAGCCATCCAACAGGCCTGTCTGTAGGGGCCTGTGTACAACTGAACTCAAATAGCTTTCATGCCTCCACTTCATCTTACTCAGTACTGTAAAATGTTGTGTAAGGCATACACTCTAAATGACCATGTAATACAGCAATGTTTCTTTTTTTTTTTTTTTACTTTTCTTTATATTATTTTGCCCTCATTCTTCTTCTTATTTTTTTTTCAGAAGAATTAATGTCCCTGGAAAAGCTGTCTTCAGACCTTCAACCTTGGTTTGCAAAAGTTCAGGCTGTTCATGGTGTGTACATCACTGGCATTGCATCAGTGACAGAGCTGAGTGGAAACAATGAAAACATCAATAATTGTTTCAAAGCGTCATTGTTGTTGAATGTGTTGTATCAATCAGTGTTTGAGTCGGATCTAACATCATTGGTGGATTCAGGAAGCAAAGTGAGTTTTTTCCCTTGACATTTTCTCATGTCCTTACATCTTTAATCTTCAGATGCCCAAGACACCGACACAGGTTGTACAGTCAAAAAATGGTTGTACAAATTGGATTTTAAATAGTCATTTGAATGCAAAGATACAAATTTATTTGGAAAAATGATTACAGTTAGGATTGGAGATCTTTATTTTCAGAGGTACCCTGACCATGGCATTTACACCCTTTTTTTTCTTGTTGTCATTCTCGTTCTTCTGCACTGTTTCAATTTTCATTTTTACTTTCATATCTCAAAAGGGCTGCTTTTGGATTGGTGGTGTGGGGAGGTGGAGATTCAGCAGCAAATTATTTACAGAAGTCTGTAACACATCACATACCAAGTGATCTTTGTTCCAAGTAATCCAAGAGTAGTAGAGAGTTGTATGTTATATGTGAAATGTACATTTGTGTTGGCAGGAAAGTTGTTGGAGGTCAGTAAATTTGGCCCTTAAGTCAGTGACAAGTATGTAAGGCTATATGTTACTCACATGGCATATGAGTTAGCTTTTGAGTCAAAATCATGTTTATGGCATAAAACCTGATAACTTGTTAAACTATTGAATAGCTAGACATGGCCTATATTTTCCTTATGGCATCGGTGTCCCAGAATTTGTTTTGTATCCTATTTTTATAACTGGTAGAGATCAAAGATATTCAGTCTTATGGTCAAACAGGAGAAATGGTCAGGTTTGAGATAGATGGATTTACATAAGAATCAGATGCTCCGTAAATGTTACACTTTTTATATTTATTTTTCTTGAAAGTGTGCTATTATCTGAATGTAAGTGGAATCATTATTAGGCTCATTTTTAAATTAAATTTTTTTTGTTGTTGTTGAAAGTCTTAATTGTATTTCTTGTGATAGTATCTCACATTGAAGCTATGCAGATTATTTTAAAAGTGCTACTGACAAGACTGAGAAGAACTATTACCAAGATCCTGTTTACAGTGAATGTTTTGCGCTAAATGTCATGATTTCTAACTTTCAGTCTAGCCTGATGCTACAGATATTGTTGAAATCAAGTAAGCCACTTATTCAAATCACCAGTGATTGGATCAACAATGGACAGCTCTGTGACCCTGCAGGAGAGTTTGTAGTTCAAAGGTGAACCTAATACTCTGTGAGCTGAGCTTCAAATATTGTGTTATGATATTCATGGAACTGAGCCGGTATGGAAAATCTTTAAGAATATGTGAAATTGTGAAAATGAAGTGTACCAAGTAGTGACTTGACCTAGTTTGTGATTTGTAGCCCTTCAGAAAATCAGTATTGAAATCTGCCATCTGCTTGGAGATGTTAAAAACCCAAGGCACCCGAATACTAAAAAATGGCTTTTAGTGACCACAACAGAAAAACTTTCTTTTCCTCAAACACTACAAACTTTGCAGTTAGTTCAATGTCATTTTCAGCCTTTCATGTCTGGTGTTGCCAGTCCAGCACAAACACATTTAACACACACATATAAATACAGGCGTAGCAGCCTCTTATTTTGACCCCAGGAATTAGGCAGAACACATGACCCAAATGAATCACGATAAGTGTACACGGATCCATGATAGTTTTGTTGTAAGACACAAAAAAGCTTGTAGGGTCCGGTAGAAGGGTTGGGGAAAAAATTAAGATTAAAAAAAAAAAATTAGATATCTTATTTTGCAAAACCCTACATTAGCAACAATAAAAACCTGTGTTATACATTTGAAAAGAAAAATAAACTCTAAATGAAAGTGAAAGGTGAAGGACTGTAATGACCTAAAGCGTGCGTCATTTTAAATTTAAATGTATTTTCAATTATTATTATTTATAAGGTTTTCTTAATAATATGTTACCACTGTTGGTCTTTACAAAATACAACTTCATCGTTTTTTTTGTTAATGTTGTTGTTGCCACTTTATCGCTTGTTGTGCCAAGGATTGACTGTGAGTAGTGAAGTGTTGGCCTTTCATTTTACATAGTCAAAAATCCTGCATAAACATAAAATTTTTTTTAAAGTACAGTTTGGAAAATGAATTGTAGAATACCATGAGGCAGTCTTGTGTTATGGTAAGAAAGGAAAATGAACATGTGAAAACAATACTGTTTGCCCCAGATGTATGAAAACGGACATGGTCAAGGATTGTTACTACATCCTAGGAGATGAACTGTTGGAAAAAAAGTTGATTTCTACACATCAATTTGTGTGGCAGAATTGGTGGGCTCATAACGAGAATCTGCACAACAAGAATCTGAAGTGCCCAGTACTTTACCATGCCTAAATCAGAGACAGCTGAAATTGAGATATATTCAGCAGAAAGTGTTTTCATGCATTGTGTGATGTTGAAAACTACAACTCGAGCAAAGTGCTTCAATGTAATAATAATGGTCCTGGTTTACACACAAGATAGTCTACTTGGTGATCTTTATGTGGAACTGTACTGTTTGTTTTGGACCTAGATATGATAGAGAACTAGCTAACCCTTTCTGCATTGAAACTGTATGTTGTATTCTGCAGAAGCAAAGGTATCACTACTCTCAATGAAACTTTTTGGGACCAAGCCTTTGTTTCAAGCCTCAAGCCCTCAGCACACAAAGTATCATTGTTGGACGTAACGGCATCACAACTGACCAGCCAGGAGGTGTCTAACCAGACAGTCAGCACTGACAGAACCAAGCAGGAGAGATTGAAGGAAAGTTCCCAGTCCTCATTTGCCAAACAAGAATCACCAGAGTCCTATGTCAAATTGGGCCCAAAGTTTCTACAGCCAATTCTTGGCTATGCAATTTTAACAGGGAAATCCATGGAGATGCTCGAAAACTTGGGCAGAATGGGAGAAGTGTTGGATGTTGGTTGTAGTGTCTGTGAGTTGGCATTCCTGATTATCTGTGCCTTTTTAACCCTTTCACTGCCACTTTTAAGTAATAACATATGATGCTAAAAAAATAAAGAAAGACATTATTCTCTGCCTTGACAACAACTCTCTAATTTGTGGGAGCATCGTCGTGAAAATTTATATAGAAGCTCTTCAGATGTTACCCTTTCAATTGTTAATGTAATAATTCCTTTCAGATTTTGTCAGTACTACTGCTTTATGGGTGCACAAACAGGTGAAAGATCAGGAGATTCTTCAGACTGCAGGTCTCCTACATAGCCTGAAAATCTTCCAGGCTGAGCTGGGCGATGAAGGATGACAGTTGTGCTCATTCAGTACCAAGCTCTCTCAGTTTTGCATAAGCCAAAAAAAAGGCACAAACTTGGTCTTTTGCTACTTCAACACTTAAAAATGACTCACTTAGGGAATTTCATGTGGCGTATTGTTTTTTTTTTATTTGTTTAAGTAGGTATTTAGATATACACTTGCTAATTATGGCAAAGTTCAGAAAACAAAATCATTATGGTCTGAGGCATAATGGGCCCAAGTCTAGAATGGCCAACTTTACAGGAGGAAGAAAGAAAACATTGTTTAAAAGCAAAAAAGATAGATAGTATTCTGTTTGTGTTTCAATTGTATTTAATGGTAAAATGTCTTGTAGACATAATGTAGAATGAGGTCCCCTTTAGTTTCCACCAAAATAACAAAATACAAATTTCAGAGTTGGACTGTTCATGTCCAAGACCATCAATTTTCTGTTTGTTTTTTGGTTTTGTGTGCGTGGGGGGGGGGGGGGGGGGGCATAATAATAATAATGAGAATATTTTTATGTATTTTTACAGATGAGCGTCCACCGTCCCTTTTTGAATTATTTATGAGAGATCTGAAACCTAGACTAGGATGTCAGTCTGATTCTGTAGAAAGTAATCAGGATACCGCCAATACATCATCAGTAAGTTGCTGTGACAAGTATCTTTCTTGACTTTTTTGTTTTATCTCTACTGGGGTTTTTCCTCCCTATTCACCACATTTGGCTGTCACTGACATTTGTGCCCATGTTTCTTTGTTTCCTAATTTTGTGAATTGTAGCACTTCAAGGAATTTATTCTGGTTGTAAACTGTTTTATAAAGGAAAGTGTGAATTATTGAATGTTCTTAATATTTAAAAAATAGACCTCTGTGTTTATTGGTCATTAATGCCAGTATTGAGGAGAGGGAAAAAATGCAAAGGAATGTTATTCTGACCAGCTCATTGTTTTTACTGAATATAGTTAGACACGAAAAAATATTAACTCCCACCTCGCGTGCTACCCGTAAAGCCCGCTGTACGGTCAGTGACCTTACTCACAGAGGATCTTATCTGGGGTCACTGACCCTTGCCGCTATTATGATGACCACACACGCTGTCCACATGGTTCGGTTTTTATTGATCGGTATGAAAACATTCGCTGCTATGCCTTATCACGCTTGATAATGAGTTAACCAGCAAAACCTTAGTCTGTCAGTCTCTAACCAATGATCTGACTTATGATTCCAAACTGACAGCTGTAGTTTTCGTGAGAACGAAGCATGATAACTAGCCACGCCCTCCCAAGCCCTACACAAATGGTTTCATCCTGATCGACACGTACTAATAAACCAATGTGGGCATTTGGGGCAAAGATTATTTCAGAGCTTGTTTCTGATTGGTTCTTAGATACGGACAACTCCAGATGGTGGTCAGCTTGTGAGAAAATGAGATAATATTGCAAATTTGTTGAGCAACAGTTGGCATGTCAATGTTACATCTTTTGAAAGTGTGGGGAGAGCCTTTGAAATCTTAGTCTTTGTGATTCCGACCAGTGGTTCACTGGTAAACATGCCCATGTCACAATGCTTTTAATTTAGAAGACATACAGTGAATAATAAGACAGTGGTTACGTCTCAAAAAGGTCAGTGACCCGACGCGTGAAAATACGGCTTGCGCATGGCGCAGTCAGCTTGACCTTGCCGACTTTTGCCGCCGTGCGGCGTGAGCGCTTGGGAAACATGGGCGGCATTGTGAGGGTTAAGTAAGAGAAATGCTTTTACTCTGTTAGTGCATTTGTTTCCATGTGTCTCAATTCTCACAGAATGCCATAATCAAGAAGCAATTGAACATGAAAGGAGAGAGAGACACTCTGCTCAACATTAACTTCACAGCTGTGTTTTCTGATGTCAACTGTGAGTCAGTCAAGAACAACAAATGTACAGATGATGAGTGAGTTTGACATTTGTTGACACAGTCTGTTCTAACTGTTCATTTAGGAAAGTTGTGGAATATATCTTCATTATGATATGTAGAAGCCTAAATCATTTTTAATAATTTTGAGAAAAATGAATTAAAATTACTATTGAGATGAAACATTTCTTTTACGGTGTCACTTTCATAGAGTATTACTAAGGGTGCAGATAGGCACGTTTCCTTTTTGCTTACATGATGGTGTTGGGTTTGAGCTCAAGAAAAATATCAAACGTGAATGTATTCTGGCATAAGTGTCATTATGTGAACACAATGATGCTTTGCCACTGAAGGACGAAGCAGTTGAAGAGCTTTGATTAATTCCACCAAAAATTGCAGTTTTGTCTCATTTTGACTTTCAGTTAGTCATGGTCAGACATATCCATTGGGGGCCCAATGGGAATATTCAGTTGCATGCATAGGGGTCATCAATTTAGCATATCTTGATACCATGCATTTTTTATCATGAAACTGCACAAGTGCAAAGAACTTAATTTTATGAGGGATCAAAAAAATTGTTTTCTTTGAAATGTGTTCATTGTCTTAAAAACATTTTTAGTTCAATAGACAAACATTTGAAATCTTGAACTGTCCCATAATTCATGGAAAAATAAAATTTCTGCAAGAAGTTCATGGTTTATTCAACACAAAAGAGTGGTGGACATCTGCAGACAATTTGTGCACTTTCATGATAGGGTCAACTTAAAATTCTTGTTTTATCCATCTTCTTATGTATGTAAAAACACAGATCCACATAATTTAGCCTTTCAGTTGTGTAAATCCAGCAAAATGAAACTGAGTTACTAGATCTTCAGCCGTTAGCTCAAAAATACCATTGAAACCAGACAGGTGCAAAAAAATTTTGCATTAGGACTAACATTTCTCCAAATAATGTTTTTTATTATGATCTGTATTATATTTCCTCAGGATTCCTACAGGCATAAACAGTGACTTTTCATCTTTACTGAGGTTATGTGAGAATTGCCTGTATCCCCATGTGAGATCGCGTTACCAGATCGTATGTGTAAAGTTGGTGCATATATTGAAGTCAGAGTACCATCTGATGGATTGCATTCATGCCATGCAGGTGAGGAAGAGATACAATCTTTTAATATCATAGGATAATCAGCATAAACTGCTGGAGCTCAGTTATAGCAATTTTTCTATCTCTTCTCTTTGGTCCTGCTTAATGTAGATCGGACTGTAAATTGTGACTTGTTACGACGGTTTGGTCTGAAGGGGTACATTTTGGACATTTGATAGCACTTTGCCAGGTATTGTTACGGAAAAACACATATTGCTCCTTGGCAGGAGGTCCTGCGACAAGCAGAAAGGCTTTGAATAACAATCCTTCACCCCCCAAAAATGCACAAAAACACACAAGAGTTTCAGTATTCTAATTCTGTATGTGTTAAATAAATGCGGTACTACTGTAACCCGGAATCTACCAAAATTTACCGGAATCTCTTCTTTGAGTAATTTACTGAAATCAGCTGGAAAGAAGAATCTGGACCTCCTCAACTTGACACCGCTTGAGCTTTGTTGGTATCAATTTGTTCATGTCATTTTGTCTGGAAGGACGTGGTTTTTTCAGCTCGTTTTCTTTTTATTTGCCCTGGCTTCTTCCCCCCATGTGAGGGAAGAAGCACAGGCCTTGATTCCTGGCTGGACCTCACCATCCTTGATGAGTCTTTTGGTGAATTAAGAAACCTTTTGAACAGTTTATGTTTCTTTTTGGCATCCATGTCATACCATTCGTCTCTTGGAACTAGATTGTTGGCAGATTTGTCATCGAGTTTGAAATCGCCGAGACTAACCATGGCTCTCTGATCTTGACCTCTCTGTACTGGGCTTTTGCCAGCTCTTCAATCTTCAAAACAAATTCCACCAGTTTGAGAGACTTCCACTGTGTTGCTTGTTTTAAGTAGTGATTATAACTCTCAGAGTTGTAATTTGTCCACAGCGGGTGGACCTTGGCCAAGCCAGGTCTCTCACAAGCCCTCACATTGCCAACCAGGTGTGGAATGATGTTTCGCTTCAGGTATGTGCGCACTTGTGGAGACACACTTTCAGCATATATCTCAAGCCTGTCAGACAGCTCTGTGTACTCGATTGTGGTGTCAACCATTTCAAATACATTCTTGACAATGACGCTTCTGTCTTTCTTTGAGAGTCCGACTTTGTCGGCAAGATAAGATTTTAAATTGTTTTGCAGATGTCGTTGCATGAGAACCGATCACTCTTGGGCAATGCCTTTTCCATGGCATGCACCATTGCTGCTTCTTCGTCGCTGCCAAGAGTTGGCGGTGTTGGTTCCTGGCAAAGAACCCCAGCCAAATGATAGAAGAAAAGAAAGAAAGTGTCATGGTCAGAACTTCCATGTAGGAAAATTGGACCCACAAAAATAGGGTGTTCACCAAAATCCCGTTTAACAACAGAAATGTTTGTAAATACAGTTGCTGTAACATGCAAGTCACTTAAATTGAATGTTTTGTCTATTCCCAAAACAGTTGAATCTGCGGAAAGAGGAGTACAGCAGCATCTCTTTAGGTCCAAAATTTGTTCATCAGAATACAATATTATGCATTGTACCTTTTGACTTTGCCTGATGATCAGATTAATGGATGGGATTTTGTGTTCTAATTCTTATACACCTGTAATCTGATCAGCAAAGTTTGCTTTTCTAAAAGGATTTTCGTCCTTTTTCAAAGCAGCTTTTGCAGCTTTTACCTGTTTTTTGTTTCTTGGGCCACAAAAATCATCACCTTTCTGATACACTTCCGCAGGTGTTTTGGGTTTTTAAATCCTCTTTCATTTTTGTCAGCGTCTCGGGTCTAATGCGCACGTAGTCACTGCACAAATTGGATTTTGCTGACCCATGTGGCCTTGTTTGTGGACTTGTCCCTTTATACTCATAAACCGCAAGTTTGGGACTGTTTGCACCTTCAAGCCATGAAACTCGCTTTTCATAGTCTGGTGAGCATGAATGCTTTGTATAGTACCTGTGTAGGACTGTAATATTAGAAGAGGTCGGCTGGGGCTGCAATTGGTCATAAAAGATCTCTTTATTCTTTTGCTTTTTGACGCTTTTTTTTCTATCTAGATCTAGATCTAATTCTAAAAATTGATTTTGTAATCTATAAATTCCATGCCATGATCTACGAATCTTACTCTCGAGTTACAACCAGGTCCTCGCTGCCTTGTTAGTGGGATGTTGCATGACTAATATGTTATTTACAATTTATAAAATGTGAAAATGGTATACATACCTCGAGTTCAATGAATTGCAGCAAAGTATGTATTGAGTTACGGTCGATTAGCAGCAAGTCAAATCAGTAGCGAACACTTTGAAAACCACTGTTATAAACCTTTTCATATTTTCACAAGATGGATCCCGGTAGATTTCGGTAGATTTCAGTAGATTCCGGGGTATAGTAGTATGCAATAAATGGACTGAGAAACGAAAAATAATTTTTTTTGTATTTTTTCGACCCAAAAGTTGTTGTGGCCAATATCTCAATTTGACCAGTGGTACCCTCTGGACTGTATCCCCGCGACCCGTCATAATTAGTCAAGAGGTTTGATATATACCTGTCTTTTATAATCCATTTATGGTGCATTTTTCAGTCTTTGAAGTGGTGACATTGATAAAGTTGAGTGGGTTGAAGGAAAGTGAAAAAGAGAAAGACTGAAATAGATTTAAAATTTGCTAATTCATTTGGAGGGATTGTTTCATGTCATTGGTGTTTTATTGTCATCAAATTAACCCTCATCCTGTGGGAGGCCACTATATTGGTCTCCTCACTTAATGCATGAGACACGCAGGGCCACTATTGTGTCCCACATTTTGCAAACTTGGTCCTGCGGGAGGCCAATTTCTTGTATAGCAATGCTGCTCCTCGTGTTTTGTTTATCAAGTTGCTGCGCCTATAATTTTTTCGCGTTTTTTTTACTAGTTTTGATTGTTTATCTATCCTGTCACCCCTACTATATCTCACAAAATGGTATTGTCCGATTACATTTATTACAATGCAACTATTTGTAACTTTTCTTCATACTAATGTAATGGTACTGATGGTCTGAAGTTTGAACTGGGGAAAATCTTAGGAAAACTTTTGACTTTGATGCTGGTTGTCGTCTACATGCGAAACGAGGAGAAGGGAGCCATTTGCATATTTGAGAAGCCGTTGTATGTCTGTAGTAATGAATTCTGATGTAAAACTATGAGAAATGCTATATAAGGGTGTCTGTCGATAGGTTTCCATCGGGGAAAACTGGGAGAAAATGATCGACTTTGTTGTTGGTCTTTGTCTTTATTTGATATGGTAATTAGGGAGATATTGTGTTGCTTTGATTAAACCACTTTTCAGTACAGATATGTACTGTACGAACGAGCTGGAAATCAAATCTCTTGCTAAAGGTGTGCTAAGAAAACCAACATCATAGCAGTTGAACCTTCACATACTGGAGGAGGGAGAAGGCAATATCACGATACATGTAGTTAGTACATTAAGTGGCTGACTTAAAAAATAATTTGTTCACCTGAATGGCCTGACTTAGGGACACACAAAAAAAAAGCGCAGAGCTCTTGAAAAAAGGATAAAACGTGTGTTAAACGGCAGAAATGCAGAAAATTCTTGATTACGGGCTTTCTATTTAACAATAGAACTTAATGCATTTCATCACAAGTACTTTATCCAAATATTATGGGGGTCGCTTACGATTTATCCACCATTATTGTTGTTACTGCATTCTAAAATAAACACGATACATGTGATCAAAATGATCTGATTGAACCAACGGTTGAGGTTATCGGCAGCATGCGAACGATCGGCTGACTGGCCACTGGGGACACTGGGCGTTATATCGACGAGTTTTACTCAACGCGGGACGAAGGTTAAGAAGATTTTGATTAAACTTTGTCAACATTTCATCTACAGCGCTACTACCTTATGTCATCAGGAGAAGTGATGTATGATTTCTACACACCTATTTTCACTAAGGTAAACATGGGAAAAAAATCCCTTTATTTCCTGAACTCACAGTTCTTCTACTTCCTCTGCTTTGTGACATCTTTCAAAGACACACCCTTTGTGCTCCTCCTCAGCTATCCTTAACCTCTCCTCTTTCTACAATCATATGAGTTCTCTCTCTCTCTCTCTCTCTCTCTCTCTCTCTCTCTCTCTCTCTCCTCTCTCCTCTCTCTCTCTCTCTCTCTCTCTCTCTCTCTCTCTCTCTCTCTCTCTCTCTCTTGCAAAATACACGTAACGAGAGAGAGAGAGAAATATACATTTGCACACAGACAGAAAGAGAGAGGGAATACATCAGTTCTGTCGGTTAACAGCAAAATATTTTTACTGAAGAAAGTTTCCAAGATGATTATTTTTGTAACTTGTCTCTGCTTGAAGTGTTCCAAAAAGAAAAGGTGTGATCTAGAAGAAAGAATGAGGATAATACTAATCTAAAAGAAACTTTCTCAGGTTGGCATATGTTGATGAAAAAACCCTTCATGTGTGTGGATTTTTTCTGCAGATTCAAAACAAGGAACATTGGCGGAACACTTCACTTCTAGAACTGTATCTGCATGAAGCCGTCACATCATGTTATCCAGGTGATTTATCCAGGTAAATTGTTTAGATGCAGAAATACCTTCTTGATAATACAGTCGAGCACGGAAAACTCAAATTCTTTGGGGTGGCTTCATCTAGTTTGAGTTTGCCGAATTTCGAGGAATACGTGAAGGTATCATGAGGTATAACTACTGTATATTCAAGGAAAATAATAGTAGATACAGCTGACATACAACACGTACCATGGATTACCTCCCTTAATTCCCCCACCCCCCGTGGTCAGTTGAAAGAGAAGCAAATTAATTAAACTGACGCGTGTGGTGACAGCGTCACGTGACCTTGTACCCGAGCGCCTTTTGTTTTTCTCTTCTGGAAGTGCTTTGGTAAGAACCGTTTCCAAGTCAAGCTCAACAGCAATCAAATAAACTGAAGGGTAAACACAACTCACCATTTTTGTCTGTTCGGCTTTATTCCCGTTCATACGGCAGCGCTTCCTTTCTTTTTTTGCTATCAGGGTATGAGCACGGGACCAAAAAAAAAAAGTTTTTTCCTGCCCAAATCGATTGTCTCAGGTATTTTAGACGCCGTTTTCATCGGGGGGACTTTATATACTTCTAGGCTCCTTGGATTGCACTCGCAGCAAGAAAACCGGTTCGACGAATCTGTGCCAGTTGGAGGTTCGCGTGAAAAAACTACAAAGAATAATGAGAAATATATTCGGGACCTAGATCTTTGTTCGTGGGATCTGTGATTTCGCCTTATGTGTGTTTGAGTTTCGCGTGCTCGACTGTACTTCTATAACAGACTGCAGTGGAATTGTTCAGATTTTCCCATGGTGGTGGTCATGTGACATGTGGCTATGATAATATGAAACTTTAACTGTTGAAGAAACCAATATCCCCAGTACCTTTGACAGCTCTTCATTTGAGAACTCCTCACATAAGGACATGTCAAGAGCTACCAACTCCCTTGCACGTGACTCAGTGGGCACAGATTCCAAGCAACTCAAATGACACAAAAGTTGGCTGTGCTTTTTGCATGAGCAGGTTAACTGTCTGGTGGTCAAACATAGGTTACATCATTCAAAACTTCTGAATAGTTAGAAACATTAGGCGGAAATCGAAATACTTGTCATTGAGAATTATTGGTTGATAAATTAGAAGGAAGGTAGGGACAGTTGTGCAGTTTGATACCAGGAAATTATCTCGTTTTGGCAAGGGGCTGAAATTTCATCAGGACAACTGTCCCTATAGAAGCTTGTCCAAATTAGAAACTGTTACAAAAATAGAATATTGGGCACCGGATGACGTGTCTCCAATATGTCACACTAGAAGGTATATTCTTCAGAAAATTGTAGTCTGCTCAAATTCGGACAAATCGTCTTGAAGAAAGACATCAAAATATGTATACTGAAATACTCCTCAGGTCTTCAGTGGCTGCGCACAATCCTGACTATTATCATTACTAGCTGACCTGAGCAAGATAAATCTTGCAAATTCTATGTGCCAAACCTATCTGTAGAACTAGATCTAAGTCACATTAATAAAGGGCACTTGGATTCGATGCAAAGACTGATAAAACTTGTTGTTTCACCACAATTTCATACAGAAATATGCAGAGGTTATGGAGTTCACATTCGGCTAGCAATTGGTATCAGAGACGAAGAACGAAATTTTCGATCATGCTTTTCGATTTTACGTGACGAAAATGTGTCTCTATTTTTTCTGCAGCCCAAAAAATGGTGAATAAATAATATTAACCCTAGTCCTGCGGGAGCCTCCCCGCGCGAGACACGGGAGGCCATTATTTTGTCCGACATGCTTAACCGCGGGTCCTGCGGGAGGCCACATTTTTGTATAGCAACGGTGCGCCTCGCGCATTGTTTGTTCGGTTGCCAAGGCTGTCGTTGTTGTTGTTTTTTCACGTTTTTTTTTCCACACAATGTTCGCGTGTTTATCTATCCTGTCACTCCTACTATATCTAACAAAATGGTATCGTCCGATTACGTTTATTACGATGCAACTATTCGCAACTATTCGTCATACTCGTGTAATAGTACTGACGGTCTGAAATTTGAACTGGGGAAAATCTTGGGGAAACTTTTACTTTGATGCTGGTTGTCGTCTACATGTGAAATGAGAAGAAAGGGGCCATGTGCGTTTTTGAGACGCCGTTCTACGTCTGTAATTATGAATTCCGATGTAATATTAGGGCATGCTCCATAAGGGCGTCTGTCAGTAGGTTTTTCATCAGGGAAAACTGGGAGAAAATGGCCGACTTTGTTGTTGGTCGTTGTCTTTATTTGATGTGGTAATTAGAGAGATATTGTGTTCCTTTGATTAAACCGCTCTTCAGTACATGTATGTGCTCTACAACCTGGAACTGGAAATCAAATCTCTCGCTAAAACTAACATTATAGTAAGTGGACGCTTTACATAGTAGAGGAGGGAGAAGGCAATGTCACGATACATGTGGTTAGTAAATTAAACAAATGGCTTAAATAATAATTTGTTGACCTGAATGGCCTGACTTAGGGACAGAAAAAGCGCAGAGGTCTTGGGAAAAAGATAAAACGTGTGTTAAACGGCATGTAAATGCAGAAAATTCTTGATTTGGGGCCTTCCATTTCACAATAAAACCTACTGCATATCATCACAAGTATTTTATCCAAATATCATAGGGGTCCCTTACAATTTATCCACCACTATTGTTGTTATTGCGTCCTGAAGTATACGCGACACACGTGTTCACAATGACCCGATTGACCTGACCGCCGAGGTTATCGGCAACACGCGAACGATCGGCTGACTGGCCGCTGGCTATCCCCGCACGGGGCGTTACGTGGACGAGTTCACTCAACGCGGGACGAGGGCTAAAGACTTAATTTTGTCCAAAACAGATGTGTCCACATAATTTAACATCAAGAACTGAAGCAGTACACTAAGTTTCATAATTTTCATCACGTAGTCACAAAGTTTTAGCTGCTTACATGTTCACCCTCTAGGTCTATTATAAGATACAATGTGAACTTTATTTCAGACTGTCAGTCACAGTATCCCAGTCCACCAAACACAAAGAGAAAAGTGCCATTGGTCTCACAGACTGTATACAACTGAAATATAAGGTAGGAAACAGCTACTGGTACAAAGTTCCGTGGTTTATATTTGTGAGTCCTATTTATGTAGGTTGAGAACCTGAGTGAGGTCAGAGTTCGAAGAAAAGCAGAATAGAAATAGATAAGCTTCACTGGTGCTACAAATAGGAGATAATTCTGCCATATTATGGAAAAAGACAACATATGCCCAGAGCATGCCAAAAACATTTCACATTACACCTTGCTTCATTCTCTGATCAGTTTCCATTTTGTGATGACCAGACAAACCTATTATTGGTACAAAATTACAGCCTAGTTGGAAAGATAAAGCACATTTCATTCCATAAGGTAATATTCAGATGTGAATTTGACCTAGGCTGGTGTATGCAGTCTTTCTCTCTAAAAAATTTGAACTGAGACCAGAAGCAGAGAACAGTTACACTGTTCAGAAAATGTTTACCAGTTTCAGCCTGTATGACGAATGGCTGTCTGTCTATTTGCAAAAGTATCAAGTACACTTCTACCAGCCTTTGTGAGTGGTGTGATAAGCGCAGCAAGGTACATACTTTATAGACAGGGGTTCACAGAAGTCATTGCCTGGTCATTGTTCTGCAGTATGATTATCATCTGTATTTTTATAAACATTTTATTGCCTTTGATTTCAACACTTTGAAGCGGAAGGTACTGACTTTGTAAAGGACCACAAATCACTAAATAGTTCAAATCACCACTAAATATGTTTTGATTTTCAGCTTCTCAGTGTTTAACTACATACTGCCTGACATACCATGTAGCACCTTTATAATTGCAGGAGGGGTCCTGCCTAACATGCAAAATGGCACCATGAGCAGCTATGTTTGATATAGTGTTTTCAGGCGTTCTTGACAACTAGGCTTCTCAATACTGGAAGTAATGCGATGCACATGACTTCAGACCATACTTCGATGTTCTTCTTTGTGAAAACAGAAAAATGCTATCTGTTTTCTGCATCATAGAACAAGTTTTCAAAGTTTATGTTTGTAAGCATGTCATTTCAAGCACTTTTACAATTTATCCGGGAAGTAAGAGATGAAACAAGGACTTCAAATGATGTAGATTTATAAATTGTAGAATGAAAACAACAGTGATGCAGAAACGAAAACAAACCTCAAAAATTCAGATTCCAAATATTTTATTTTCATTTTGAAAAAGTAAATATATTTAAAATTAGAATGGTGCCCATTTGCTTCTAAGGCAATAAAGGTGGTGGATGTGAGCATAAGCTAAACAGTATTGCGTTAATAGGTTGATTGTGCCAACAAAAGAGTGGTGAAAAATGATGGAGATTGTCAGGCATTAATAGAGTAAAACTCTGATGTCCCTTGTGTCCTCAGGTTCCCTGGCCAGTGGATGTTGTGATCTCAGGAAAATGTCAGAGTCTCTACAATGATATCTTCACATTCTTATTGCAGGTAAGGAGTGGGTAGGGCTTAAGGGTGAATGAGTCACTAAGCAGGATCGTAGTGATCATATATAGAGTCCTAGAGGGGTCATTATACAGGCATAATCATATTATTTCAATAAAGCCGAGCACACATTTTATTTTTCTTAACAAAGTTGCACTGTTGAGGCTTTATCAGGCCATTCCATGTTGAGTGATTAGGGAGAGCCTAAAAAAAAGAAAAACGCTAGCAGAGCCTTATGGGAATGAACAGATGTGATTTTTTTTTCTTCATTGTAATCTTGCACCCAGCCCTACTGCAACTTATCACCTCTCTGTGTCCTTCTTGGATGATATTTTATCTCCCACATTGTTTCATGTATGGGATTGTCATGAGGTGGGTTGAATTAGTGTGTGTTGAAGTTGAAGAGCATTCGGCTGATCACATGCTCTGCCTCACAACAATCCATAAAGAAAAAGAAAAGAAAACAACAAAACCCAAGAGATTGTTTTGGGACAAGCCTGCAGGGCTATATAATAATAATTATGACAACGAAGTATAAAATATACAAGTATCATACTACTATGTATAAGATATAATTATGCTCATGACGGGGGCAAGGAAAGTAGTGAATGGACCCTCCATCTTACTAGTACACTTTTCCTACGTTGGACAGACTTATGCCCTAATATATAAACAGAATTATTAATACAATCTAAACTACTTGATGTTCAGGTTCAGCACCAGTGCAAGTCTCTCTACATCAACTCATAATACTAATACAAAGCAGAATTATTAATACAATCCAAACTACTGGATGTTTAGGTTCAGTACAAGGGCAAAACTCTCTACATTAACTCATAATACTAGTAACGGCATGAAGAGAACGGCTTGTCCTCCCAGACGGTGCTCTCTGCTCACGGGTTAGCTTCTGCTACAATGGACTTACATTGTTGCCCACAAAAAGGTGGACGGCAGGCAATGGCACGTGTGGAACTTTCTACTTCGTAACATGACATGGGCTGCTAACTCGGACCTCAAGGCCTGTCGTCAGTACGTGTTACATATAATGGCGTATTATCTTCTGCAATGGCCTCTCTCAGGCAGGGCAAGACGAGCCTCTCAGTGAGTGGATACTGTGTCACCTGAGACTAAAGTCCGTGTGCTAGCTCATGGTTTTTATATGCTAGCGAACCTGCACAGTCATTCTATTCTCGCACATGTGCGGAAGTGTTGTCTCAACACTCTGCACGCCCTAGTAACGGCCACGACTCATTTAATCTAGACTCCTAACAACAACAATTATCGTGAGCTCGGGGCTAATAACTCATGAGGCGAAACTCGATCCATGACAGGGATGTATTGCTTGTAATACAAGGTTTGAAACAACCATGGATAATATTATCACTGATGGAGATGTTCAACCTTGAATGTTTTACAGTGGAAAAGTTACACGAACACCTGTGCAAACACATCTTATTCTGTGCGCATTAGCTGAAGAGTTAAGATTATAAATAACTACTGAAGGATTAGCCAAGCTGAGGACCAGACTCAGTTTGTTCTTCAATTTCAGAGGTTATGCCATTGTCTATTCTCACCATACTTTCCAAACAGTTATGCTATTTTAGCACAAGCTAACCTATTTGTTATTTCACCTTTATTTCCCTGAAATTTTCATGGGCCGGAGAGTCACAACAAATATTGTTAAATGACACATATCACAGCGAATGTACCAAAATGGCACATTTGTCACAAATAAAAATTAAGCATCAAGAACATAGTTATCCATGTGGTGAATTTCTCACAAGAATGAACATTTTTTCAGCATTCTTTTTTTTTTCATCATTTTTCATTTCATTTTCAGGTGAAAAGAGCCAAGTATTCACTAGATCAGCTGAGGTTTGAAGGTGAATAACCTTAACTGGATCTGTTTATGGATTGTTATAATTCGAAGCTTGTCACGTGATTTCCAATGCTTTGTTTTTTTAATACTTTGTAACATATCAGTAAATAATGTCTGGTGGCAATATTTTTTTGCTGTTACTGGTACTTGATTGTTTTAAATAATTTTGTGTGTTGCAGAAGCTTTGAACAATGCATATTTCAAAGACACGGCACTTAAGAGTTAACTGAACAGATCTCAGATCTGAGCAAAAATCATTTCCTGTAAAACACTGAATGTGAAATGAGATAGAGTTATGCATTTTCTTGTATTTCCAGATCTGTCTCGTTATCAAGCTGTGCCAAAGGATGTGGGATCACCCAGGTTGGATAAAGAAACACTGGACGAGGAAGATAAGATGCCAAGAGAGCTGAGAATTCACAGATGCCACATTTTGAGGTTCCGTCTCTTGTACTTTGTGAACAGTCTTCACAACTATATTATGACAAGGGTGAGTAGCCCTACACTCTGCACTGTTCATAGCCTTGATTTAATCAACCTTCCAGAGATGCCAACTAGTACGATTTTTCACCGAAAATACCCGAATACGATTTTTGACAAAGGAAATATGTTTTTTTCATTGTTGGGCCAGCGAACTACGAAATCCACAATGAGATCTTGCTGCGAAGTATGAATTTGACGAAGGAAGTTTCAGTCTTGGTGCCCAGGCTGGAAGCGGGTGGATATAAATGCGATGTAGCCCTGGTACGAACAACATGATGCTTCGCCCTTTTGTGCGAAAAATGAACTTAAGACCTTATTTTGTTTACTCTTGCGAGAGGTAAAGACGAAACTGATTAAGAACTGAACTTTATTGTGAACCTAGAAACTCTTTTTGGTGTGAAAATACTCTTTTTGGTGTCTGAGAGTATTCTTTTTAATTTTCGTGGGTTGGCATCTCTGACCTTCTAGTTTTCTTGATCTCACCGGCAAGTACACTGTGTCAGGAGATTTTCTAGATGAGATAATTATTTCGTTATTTCACATCTTTTTTCATCACAATGAGACTATAACAGGTTTAGTCCCTTATCAGATGTCCAGTGATTAAGGTGCTCTAAAACACCACATGAGTTCTATTGGAATATTACGGTGCCCACCCATACTTCTTCACTGACACTAGATTTCCCAGTTAGAAGATTTTGCACATCCAAATTATGTATGAGACAAAACCCTGCAGCTATCCATAAAGTTCCTTAAAAAAATTCAGCCAGCCAACAATTTTTTCACATATGAATAATGATTTAAGCCATTATTTTAGCAAAATGAGGATATTACTTTGTAAATGAAAAGCCAGATCTGTAGGACTCATGGCCTTATGTTATCATTGCAGATTCTTCACAGTACAGGTTTAGAGTTTGCCTCCCAACTAGAACATGCCACAGATTTAGAACAGATCATCTCAGTTCACAAAGAATATGTTGAGGCCATCCATCAGCGATGTCTTCTTCATCCTCGTCTGTCCTTCCTGAGAGAGGCTGTGGTCAATGTTCTTAATCTCTCACTCACGTTTAATATGCAGTGGAAACAAGGAGTAGATTTTTTGAGGTGAGTTTGACAGTGACCTGAAACCATCCAGTTTAGACCTGTGTTTGTGAATTATAAGTTGATCTAATTAATCTTTATTTAAGGGAAAATCTGAAGTACAAAACAAGAAGCTTCAGGAAATTAGACAACTGCCAGTTTGATGATCATGGAATAATGCAGAAGAAGAATATATGAAGGCGAGTAAAGTGGTGGAAAGTGGCACATAATCAAAAAAGAATAATGAATTTCGTTTCATCAAAGAAAAATTAATCGTCCACATACTTAGGCAAATACAGATTTCATAAGTTGTGATATCATTCATTAAGATAAGATACGGTAAGTATTAATGTGCTTTGCAGAGGGAAATATAAGTTCATATTAAAGAGTTAGATCAGGAAAATAGTAATGATCATTATGCATCACTGTGAACAAGTTTAGGGAGAAAATTAAGAATTTAGATTAAGACTTTCTTGCTTTTCTTTCAACCAGTGGTAGCTCTATTCAGGCCATGGAGGTGGACTTATCACGCTGTATCCATTTCCTGTCAGCTTTCCTGAACAATGTGATCAAGAGGGGATCTTTTCCTCATTGTAAGTGTTTTTGTAGTAGAGGCCATTGGGTCAGGTAGCCAAAATACTCACAAAAGGATCTCTGCCAAGCTGTAAATAGACAGGAAGACATGGGAAAAATGCAAGTAGATGGAGAAAGAAAGCTAATCCTGTTCATCAAAGTGTCCAGTGCTGTATTTTGGATACACTCTCTAATTTATAAAAAATACTTTCCATGGTAGATATTTGAGGGGCTGAGATGCAAATACCAATAAGCGCCAACTGGGCATCAAGTCAACAATAGCCAACAAGTTTTTTCCTTGTTTTATTTTTTAGGTAGATATTGTGTTCGGTTCCTCATTTATTTGTGGATTTGCATCAAAAGGCTTTGTGGATATATCTGGTTTTGCATCAAAGGATGGCTTTCAATAATTTGCAGTTTCAAAAACTTCTAAATGTTTAGTGCATACACACCAGGAAATGAAACCCACTCTTGTACTCTATCTTTGACTGAACCAGTCTGAACGAGACTGAAGCAGACTGAACTAGACTGACTGCTGGCTGCAGCAGCACAAATTATTCCCTGGGTGCGGTGAAAAACAAGGTATTTTGAAGAATGACTAGCACCTGCAGAGTACTCTAATTGCATATCTCCTGCTAGGGTGGAGTTATGATGCCTCTAATGTCATCATCGCGGATCTATAGTGTTAAGTGCTAATTATTGCACCTGTATGATGAAAGTAGTTAATGAGGTAACCCCTATGAGAGAAACCCTTAGTTTTTTATTTATCTGTTTATACATCTCAGCCCCTCAATTACAGTTACAGTTGAGTCTGGGAATTGGATTACTGTTCGATTTACCAAAGTTCTATTTACCTCTGAATCCCACTGTTTGCCCCATACCATACATGTAATTACATCCTCTTGCAGAAACACCCCCCCCCCCCCCCCCCCAAACCCAACATACACACACACACAAAAAAAAAAATGCAAAGGAACCTGTATGAGTCATGAGATCTTTTGATTATTTTTTTCTTTAGAAGTGACAGTACCATAGCAGTAAAACAAAAAAGCAGCATTGAATGGCTTAGGCCTCGTACAACTGTTCCGATCAGCGAACTCGGTTCCCTGTCTCTATCTTGACTGCTTGTATTGTGTGTGATGTCATCAATCGACAAAGACTTTCTCCCGTGTAGGATGTTCAAATACAAGACCGTGTGTAGGCCTACATCGTTGACCCATCTTGCTATCAGTGGCGCGGAATTACTATTAGGCAGTGTAACAATGCCATGTCGTCCCCACTCCCCATCGCATGTCATGTGGTGAATGTGTAAAAACTGCAGCGATGTATTTGCAGTACTGAAGTGCTAAAAACCTTGTGTAAGTGAGGTCTTTGCTTCTCCAGAGCCTTACCATAATTTTTACACTTAATACAGTCATGTGATGCTGTAAAGCTTAGTGAGCGTTACCTATGTTAGCATGATGGACATACAGTGAGGCTGGTGATTTTACTGTGTGTAATTTATATTCTACGGTATACTGTGTCTTGGCTGCTCTTGTGGTTACGTCAGCAATAGATAAATCTACTGGTCATATTGCGAGCACCATCACAATATACGCATGGTGTTGGCTGATATCATTGGTCATTGGGGCAGAATCATGCTGCATGCAGGGGCCCCCACCTGTACCCTTGCGGCATGTTTTTTGCTTGGTCGGACAGACACGTAAGAGGAAGGCTCTGCAGCCCACCCATTGCATCATTTTTGGCACCTCTACCCTCCTGCTCAATCACTTCTAAGACTAAAGAGTTGTTGAACAGTCCCATGTTAGCATGTTTGCAGAAACTGGTTTTTACGGCCACGGGGCTGGAATTCAGAAGTTACATTGAGGATGAGCGCGAACGATCAGTTTGATTTATCAGAATTGGGGTGGTTTGAACTCGAATTAGCAGTAAATGTTTAATACAGATGAAGAAGGAAAAAAAACTCATTTCCAAATCACCTCGATTTAGCAGAAATTTTAATTACCAAAGTTCAATCTACATGGACTCCACTGTAAATATTTTGCATTTAGATGTATTTGACCACTTATAAAAAGCTTTGCATGTTTCAGACATTTTGTCTATGATAGTCACCAAAATTAGTCACTGTCAGGGCACTAGATAGAGGGTTAAAGGGAGATGAACATTTTTTGTCTTATTTCAGTTGTTTAATTTATTTCTTACACAGTGGAATCTCTGGCTTTCTCATTACTGTCAGCCAGTCGGCAGGAGAAGAACAGCTCATAACTGTGATGTCATACCCTTCAAGATGAATCAAAAGTCTTTTGAAATCAGTAAACACTTAACCCTACTACTCCCAGAGGGAAATCGCTGTGCCCTTCCAAGAATTTGATGCACTGCAGGACTTATGGTATTTGAAATTTGCACTGTCTAGGAAGTCCCAACAAAATGTACAATTCTGGAAAGCAAAATCTTTTGCTCCAGTAACACAATATTGAAAAATATGTACCTTGAATAGGTTGAAGACAGGAGTTGGGTTAATCAATGTAATTTATTTTCCTCCGGATTTGACTAAGCCTATTGTCACTAACAATATCTTCAACAATGAGTTGAAACTCATTCCACCCTATTGTGAAAGGACACTGCATCCCAGGGTCCACCATAATGCATATGATGTTATCTTAAAAATGGCCCTGTTTTGCAAGAGGAATATGGTCATATCTCAGTGGCTTCTCGTGTCAAGTCAGAAACTATTTTTTAATAAAATTGGAAGAGTTTCTAGCTTATTATTGTTCTTGTGTGGAAATGAGGGAAGTTTTCACTGTGTTGTAGAAGGCCATGGTGGTTTGATTATAATGTGCAGTCTTGTATTAATTACAGACAATTTAGAAGAAGAAAATGAAATCTGCCTCTTTCTATACTGGTGTTTTGTTTTATCAATATTGCATAATATTTGTATTTTACTTACAATTTTTTTAATCGTATCAAAGGTAGTGTAGAGTTACTTTGCTTGCAGTTCAGCATTAGATTTATGCTAGCCTCCCTAGGCTGGACTGAGTTAACATGATATTTATTTACAAACAATATATTTGACAAAACCCACAAAATTTTGGTTATTTACCTAATTTTGGCGAATTAAGGTAATTCCAAACTCTCCTGAAGTAGAACAGTGGCCTGCTAGTAGTGTTAGACTCAATCTTTTTTTTTAAAGAGTAATAAATCCCTTTTTGAGTGACTATGCTCTCAATTTGACAAATACTCAGTATGGGTTTGTGGATTAAAGTTCTGAATTTGGTTCTTATTAATAAATTTTAAACCCTTTGGTATCCATTCTGAAATGCTGTAGATATTTCAGTGTTTCTGTATGATGTGGCTGTTGGCTTTGCTATAATATATAAATTGTTCTTGTCATTGATGGTGATGGGAATGCTAGTTGTTGATGTGCCAAAATATCAATGAACACCACTTCAAGAACATTTAAAAACTTTCTTCTGTGAGTTAGTGGTGCAGGAATGAGAGAAATGTTCAGACTAAGGAAGCTGGACCATTGTAGCCTATGGGCTAGCGTGGAGTTTGAAAGAGTTCATACTTGTAATGGATGTTATGCTATATATTATCATGTTTAGACATAATGCTGCCTAGTAGGTTAAAATAATTTCCTTTTTGATTGTCATGAATTATATCTGTGAATCTCGAGATCAATAAAATTTTATGCCAGGACATTTTGTTGTATTATTTTCGTTTTTGCTTAGAAGATTTTGTTGTTTGTGTTCTTGCCATTATTTATTTGGTTTGTAGAGTTTGTATACATTTTAAGTATGCAGATCACTTTTATTGTGTTATTTGGTCCGGTTTCATCATAGTCTTTTACCATTGTATCAAGTCTTTTCTTCTGTTTGTTTCTGCTGTTTACTTTCTTCTGGAAAATTCACCTTCAATGCATTACATGATTTGTAGTGTTTTATTTGGTAAATACTCTGTCAACGGCCAAGGAAACTGGTTGTATCTGCTGGTGGGAAACCTGAGAACTAATCACTTAGTTAGTTTAGATTACAAATTTTTTAAAAACCACACACAACACATAGCTGTAGTGCTACAGTGGAAGGTTGAGACTAAGTTTTTATTATTAGGCTATACAATGTTACTGGATTTTGGACCGAGTGTTGACAAAAACGGCCTCGTTTCTGGAAGAGGCTGTCATTTCTGGTGTCTAAAAATTTACGTAATGTATTTGAATCTGCAGTTGATAAACATAGACGTGAAATCTTTGAACGAATCAATAAATTAATGGATGATGGTAAAAAAAATAAAAGAAGGGAAATCACGTAGGCCTACATAAAAATTATAGGATAACAATTTTTTTTCTGAGTTGTATCCCTTAGACCACCCCTCATTTGCGCTGTTTTTGGACTGAAAATGCATTGGCATTGGGCCGTGTTGCCCCTGCCATCTTACCAAAGTTGTCGTTTGTCATTCCATTACTTCCCCCTCCCCCGGAAAAAATCTGTGGTTTTTTTGTGCACCGCTTCGGGCAGAAAGGTCAACACAAAAATTCATCCACCCCTCCCCTCTTTCTTGTCTGTGCCGCTCTGTAGCAAGTGCAAGAAAGCACATAAAGTATGCCCAATGTGTGTGCACGGTAGGAACTCATGTCGACTCAGGGCTGCCGCTCACAGAGTAAGTAACGCAACGGAACGGAACGGAAATTCTGCGACGTATTCCGATGAAAACAAAAAGCTGCAACAGAAAATTCCTAGATATCATCTGCATTCTGATGACTTGCGCGCCCACAGATCACGGAACCGGAACAGAATTTACACTGCATGCTCGATTTTTTCCGTTATCGTCGGTCGGGGGGGGGGGGGGGGGGGAGGAGGAATCACTGATCAACGTCTGGAATAGTGTTAAGGGCACGTAGTCTAATTGCAAGTCAAATAGAGAAAATACTGAATTGTGTTCATTGGTCAGCAATGGCTTGATCTACGCGCTCCTAACAACAACCGAATTTTTATTGCCACTTTCACACTGCTAGCCATTACTATACAATACACAACGACGTACAGCACAGTGAGCTGACAATGGATAACGACGTCTTTGGAGAAACTGACAAAGTGACAGTCAGCTTCACAGAAATGTTTGATATAGGGACATTCATGGTACCATACAATGCACCCCGTGATAATTCACGTAATTTGGGCGCAATCGAAGGACATTCAGATTTAGATGCAGAGAACTATACAGGGTTTATGAAAGGAGTCTTAAAATTTCTTTCTTTCTTTCTTTTTTGCTTTGGATATTATAAACACGAAGACTAAAAAATCAGACGCGCCCTGCTTTCTCATTCTGAATTATGAAAGGTTTTGGTACATTTCACATCGTCTACAAGTACTTCTCTAATGCATCATGACGTTGTTTGAAAAGGAGATGCCAAGATGGGACTTGACTTGGAACTTTGTTTTTTCTCTTGTACTATCACCAAAAGACTAGTTTTAGCTTCCTACTAAATTTACACCATCTTGACAGTTGACTGGCAAAGTAGGCCACTAAATGTTCCGTTGCGTGTCGGGGGCTGTGGGTTTGCTTTTTTTTCAGTCAGATTCCGTCGGACTTAAACTGGATTTTTCTAACCCAGTCTGTGCGTGCTCTATGAGCAGGAGCCTTCAGAGTAGATGGTCTTGCAGCAAGAAGTGATGATGTCATTTGCTCATGTGTTCATGAAAAAGAAAAGATCAGGACGCCGAAATCAGCGACACAAAGTCAACTAAAAAAAAATACTTCTCCACCATTTCAAAAGTCCATAATATCATAAAAGAAATCTTCTACAGGTCAAAAGAAAGCACTTGTAAAATTTGACGCAAATCCAAGCTGTGTGAGAGGCGGTAGGTTGTTAAAAATCCCACGACTTTTCTTAAATGCATATTATTTGATTGAATAATTTGATATTATTTGGCGTAAAGCATGAAGTTTGTAGGCAAACGTTAAAAAAAAAAGGAATTGGAATTCGTAGAAGAAAAAAAACAAACATGGTTAGTGCTGCATGTACATGTACATATAAATTTTTATTAAATACATGTACATGAGCATATGACATCACTTCTTGCTGTGGCATAGGGCTGTTGTTACTTGTACATTTGTACACTTGTTTTGCGCTAGGGGCGCGTTGGTATTCGTACCTATCCCTCACCCCGACCCTGTCCTCAACCCTGAACCTTATCGAATCTCTATTGCCCTGTCCCCTACTTCCTTTCAGGGACCTTTTCAACAACAACAACAACAAAAAAGAAACAAAACAAAAAAAGGAGGAAAACGAACAGAAAATGTGAAAGAATAATTAATTAAGGCCGTTGTTAGGAGTATTTCGAGAGGAGCTCTCTAGCACTGAAATCACAAAAGGATATGTGTTTGGACAGTGATTAAAAATTTTTATCTTGCTAAATGTTTGTGACGTCTTGACGCAAAAAAAAACAACAACAAAAAACGTCCGATTTTGAGATATTTGACTGTCCTGGGTTGACAAAATAGTCGATTTCTTGATTCTCGGCATTTCTGTCATGACAATGTAATTTTTTTCTTTGCCTTCGGCAGTGATGTCTTGACAAATGTTTGGTTGTGTGACTTATGGTAGTGGCATCTTGTATGTTTGGTTTTGTGCTGTCTTGACAAAGTTTGTTTCGTGATCTTCGTTCAAGCTGTCTTGACAAATGCTTGGTTGTGCGGCTTGGCTTTCGGCATTGATGTCTTGACAAGTTACAATTTTTTGCTTTTTTTTTTTGGTAAGTTACGTGGACTTCTATATTAATGCTATTATCCGGACTGCTGGCCAAGAGTCATTGTGGAGACCTCAAAATTTGCCCGGGGGGGGGGGGGTGCCTTACACAGTGTGACTTCTTCAAAAGTTGATAACTAAGAGTATACAGGCCATTTGAAAAATTCATCTTAATTTTTGTTTTAGCTTTTCAGCGCATTAGTACAGTATCTCTTAGTATAAGTTGGAGGTTTCCCCTCTTCCAGGTGCAGAAAACAATGAGATACAGAACAGCCACATACAAATACAATATAAAACAATACACATGTCAAACATCATTAACAAAAGGCAGTAACACGTCTTTTTTTTTTTTCATGAAACAGTGTGTTTAGTGAACCACCCACCCATCCCCTCGTTTTCCTCTCCACTACAGCATCCACTTACAAAGACAAATAAAGAAAGAGCAGAAATGCTTTTGAAACACTGCACAATAAATGTTCTTTGCGTAAAACAGGAACTGAACAAGGGCCATCAACAGCAATACAACAGCTTAGCAGTTTATAACAAAACCAGAACTTTCTTATGAAAGGGGAAAAAAAGCTTAAAAAGATGGGAGGGAGGTCTGGCAGGTGGGGGAGGGGAGGGAGGGGGGGGAGGGGGGAAGATGACAACAAAACAGAGGAGTTCAATGTATTATGAAAATGATTATGAACTTAAAATGATATCAGTATGATCATAGTATGACTAACTAAACACAAAACTATTTGTTGTGATATTACAAGTCTTGGAATACTTCCATGAAAACAATGTATAGTGTAAAATCAAATGAAAACAACGATAAACAATAATAATAAAGGTTTGAGTTGACAAATGAAAGCAAAAGATACCACGTCTTCAGGTGGCAGAAGGAAATCTTTTCTTGACCCTGAGTAGGCTACTCAAAACTATGACCAAAGAATAATTAGGAGAGGGGGTGGCAAGAAACATATGTGTATATCTACTTGACATCCAGGATTCCACGTTATTCAAACAAATCTGACATTTTAAGATGCACCTTCATTAATCTGGTAAACAAAAGCTTTGTACATCTGACTTAAAATGTACCAGACTAGAGCCCCAGTTGGAAAATTGTTGAAATGCTTGCCAGGTACAAAGTTCGATTTGTTTTTTCTGAATTCGTGGGTGTGCAAGTGTTATAGATTGTTATGGACCGGTGTTATTTCAAAGGCCGAAAGCTATGCTGCTTCATACATCTAACTGATTTTGGCACTATCAGACATCAGATGCTGACATCAGGCTGTGTTCAGTCAGGCTATTAAGCTTTCTGGTCTGAGAAAACGAATATCGTTTCCAATTTCAGCTAAACTTTCATCATCTGGATTTCCTTGTGTAAGCTCTAACAATAATCTTAAAGTAAAAAAAAAAAAAAATCCCTACCTTTGTTGCATGAGGGAATCTTAAATTATACAGAGATACGTTCCTCATGTTAACAGTTCCTTTATAGCCAAATCATCATGAGGATATTTTTTTTTTTTTTTGTGCACACTTTTTGTCCTTCAATTTGGTATCAATTTGTTAATTTCTTAACCTCTTCTTTTATTTATTTGTTTTATACAAAACAAAATGATTTATATAAAGCCTGAATTAAGAAGGCTACACACAAAATTTCCAACACAAAACGTGATGAAAGCACGAAACAAAATATCGAACACGTTGCAGGAGGGACTTTGTACTTTGTTACAATAATGCCCATACCAAACCCTGTATCACTGTCGTACAGCTTACAAAACTCGGACATACCCATTAAAAACAATTAATGGATTATATTCGAGTCTTGCACCAAAGTTGTGACAGTGCGCATATATATAATATACAAAGATATGTTTAAACGTCTTTATTAAAATGACAACTTAAATTGTGCTGAAAAGAAGCATGCAAAAGGAAACTATGACTAAAAGTTTGGATGAAACAAAATAATTATAATTTTCAAACTGTACTACTTTTCAACCAGAACAAGATGAAAATATGGCCAGATTTTTTCCTATCAGGTAAAAAGAAAAGTTAGCGTTCTTTAATCTGACAAAATATGGTTGATTCTCTTCACTTCCAACATAAGGAAACTAAACATCAGAATCTCTTTCTCTCCAAATTCTTTGAGCTTTTTGACACCTGGAGTGTTTACAAAAATGTGCAATGTGAAATATAATATGGGTGATTTATTCTTGGACTAATCTTGAACATGGATATGGCGTACAAGTCCACAATAAAATCATCATGTACATATTAAAAACAAATGTGACACAGCATGTTAAACATCGTAACACTAAATAATCGTTTTAATACCACCCAGGCTAGAAACACATGACACCATCAGATATGAAAACCTACAGGCAGGAAATTTTATGTGGAACAAAATGAAATTCATGACCAAATGATCGTTTTTTTTTTCGATTTCAGTATCAGCATGGCCAGACTGATGAGACGCAATTTAAGACGTCATTCATATACTCTATGATATTTCTATGAACCGTCTAATAGAAGTGCTGAGGAGGATATCAGTGGAATTTAAAAACAGTTTCAGCCTGTCATTTTGTTTGGTCGAAACTCGATGCCAGAATGATACTGTAATTGTTTTTGAACAGTGGGATGTATTACATCAGCTTCCCTCCAGGATGAACGACAATGCTGACTTGCTCATAACTAAACGTTTCAAAGAGAACCGATAAAACCCCACCCAGACTGAAGCATGTATAAGAGTACACCCGCCCACTAAGATTTGTACATGTATAGGAGTACACCCGCCCACTAAGACTTGTACATGTATTTCCAGCCCGGTGATCACCCGTATCAGTAAGTATTCTGTACACATTTTACACAAGCCATCAAAATAAAGAAAACGAAAACGAAAATGTCAGACATACAAAATATGAATTACAAAACCTAACTAGACACGTTAATCATCAAATGCATTTAATGTTAAGACGACATACATCACATTGAAAAAAAAATAAAGAAAAGAAAAGAAACTGAAGGAGGAGAACATATGCTGAGGAGCCACCAGTTCAAAAGTACGGCGTTTCAAATTCTACTCATTAAATTGCTTTATTACGAGGCAAGGCCAGCTCTACACGGCCCTTAACCAACGTTATTTCTCATCGTTACTTTTAGATATCATTTGATTTTTGCACTGTGTGTTGTCAAAGTGAATCTCTACTTAAAACAAATCAGATCCCGAAGACTCGAGGGTTCTAAGAAGAAAGAACCTTCCCACTGACTATAGAGATAAAAAAAACAAGGCGACAATGCAATGTAGGGAAACCATAAAAAGAGTTTGGCGTTTTTATGTCCCCTTTCGTGACATTATCAGCCTTGCTGTGTCATGTTTGTAGAATCTCACGCATTCCTCGGCCTGCAGAATTGTTCTGGAATAGCTCCTCTTGTTGATTATTTGTTTGAGAAAGAAACTGAATAAACAACTCGTGTTTGTGAAGCTGGGAATGCTCGGAAAAACGTGTTAAACTTCAGGCGTCTTCTCTGACCAAGATGATCAAGATGATCTACAGACGGGAAATTTTGTTGATAAACCTAATTGATCAGTACATGTACTATATTTGACTAAATATCTTTAAAACTATCATTTAGGCTCAAAGTCACCAAAAAAGTAAATAACACATTTTTAGTACATATACATGATTGTATTATTGTTTTCTTACTTTTCAGAAGGGTGGAGTAGAGCTAGACTTTAAAAGTAAAAGAAAAAGGAGGTCTTTCGTAACGTATTTACAATCGACTGGGATTAGAAATGGACAGAATAGGGGGTTTTACAAAAATAACACACAATTAAATAACATTGAAATTTTTTTTTGTTTCCTCTTCAACATGTACCATCACAGCAAGCGGCACACTGACAAAACAAGCAGCGACTCACAAAGCATTTGTACACATATACATGTCAATATGTGTATGCATTCTATGGCGATTACTTTTTTTTTTTTTTTTTAATTGTTTCAATTTTTTTTTTTTTTTAATAACTGGAATGCAATCCTACAACAATTGAACATAATGGCATACATACATCTGACAGTTGATAGATATTCCGACCACAAGTGTAAAGGCCCAATTATACATCACAAACATGCACTATGGAGAGAATTCTACTTTAATCATTGTTGATACAACACAGTACATACTTTAAAGAAATTTAATGTATGAAAACGCAAAGTACAAACTCACATTTTCTTTCCTTCATCAACTCTCATCCATGTCTTGCCAAGAACAAAAAGTCTTGAAATATAATTATTAAAAAAAAATAAAGGGATACTTTAAATAAAAATACACCCCTGCCCCCACTCCAATCCTATATAAATCTTTCTGTAACTGTATAACTGAATGCTTCATCTCAGCAATCTTAGATTAATTAGAATTTTTACTACATTCAAAATAATTTGAAGCTTTTTGTTTCAATGTTTGCTACATTATACAATGCAAATGGCAGAGTTCAACAAGATTTGGGTAAGCCAAAAATTTGGTTCTTTCCTGCAGCTCCTTCATTTTAATACAGAAGAAATTGAAAGCCACCTCCAAAACAGCCAACAAAATCAGTGGCCGTCATTAGTCAGAACAGTATTCAAAACCACAAATCTACACGTTGAATCACACAGACTTTACCATATGAGCAAACAGAACGTGGCTGGCATATTACCTCTGTGCACTTTGTTTAAAAAAAAGAAAAATCATTTTCTGGAAGAAGTCGTGATCTATTTTCTCCCCTCTCATACTCCAAGCACACATGGCAAAAACAATAAAAATGAGCTTATGAATATAATGATGTACAAGAAGCTATCAAGAATATGCCACATTTTATTTCAGATACTTTGTGAAAAATTCACAGTATTTCTGTAAGGGCCTACCCAGCATCGAAGTCGCAGATATATGGCCAGATTTTTTTTAATGCAGGTTTAACAATTTTATTGGTAACAAAAACACGTGGAACATGACATATTATTGGCGATGCAAAGAATATTGTTATCAATTAAAAAGATATAATAATAGTTAATATATATAGTATATGTAATATATATATATATATATATATATATATATCACACTTCTCCGTTCATATTATGGCCTGAGTGATATTGGGAACAAACAAGACATATGAACAAAACCCGTAGACACGTGCCATAGATTTAAATACAACAATGGCAGAGACATTGAAATGGTACAGAGCTAGATCATTGGGTTTTTTCCTTTTTTTTCTGATTTTTTTTTTTCTGCAGATGGGGGGAGGGGGGGGGGGGGTCACCTCGGATGGCTGGAGTAACATTAATTACTGACTCCATAATTGGAGTGGCCTTGTCGGAATACATTCTTCAAAAGCAAAGATAATGCTGTTAGAAGCGCAAAGATAATAAATGCATATTTGGTCAGTTTGAGAAAACACGTCATAAACAGTTTGTTTCTAATCTTGGCATAAAGTATCTTCTTTTTCTTACTTTATTTTCTTTCTGTGTGCAATGGGTTGACCAGTTGTACGCAGACACAACAGCTGAAACTTTTAATGCGCAATGTTTCACTATAAATGATGTCACAACCTTCACATACAGAAATATTACATGCAGGATTGGCAGCCGATGAAAGTAGCTGGATCTAGAGCTAGCGACCTTCTTTCTCAACGAACAGTACGTGCACATTTTGTTATTTGTAAATACTTGAAGGGCTTAGTTCGACATCGTGCCAGAGACATAGAAAGCTAAAACTGAGATACTGAGCAAAAAAGTATTCTTCACACATGGTATGAGACTTGTTACCAATCTCAGCTCTTTCATGTTGCCTTGCTGTGTTAACAACTGTTGCGGGTTAGTGTTATACACAGAGTACCGCATACTCTTTGATCCAATTTCACATCTAAGCTGTTTGTTTTGGAGTGTGGACTCGGGGCATGGTATATAGAACTACTACTTTGAATTGCCTAATCCTGCACATTTCTTAATGACAATGTGACGGAAATTGCTTTTGGGGATTGAATTGCATTCATGCACACGGAATTTGTACACTTCTAGATTCTATAGCCAAGCCGAAAATAAAAGGGAAAATGGGCGTGGCAGGTAATGTCTCATATAGATCAGCTCTACTGGGTTCTATTCAAAGATCACCTGCTGAGTTCAAAACATGACAGTCATGCCTTTCCTGCTTTATTTCAACATCTCAGACCAATTCCTTGAAATGGGGATATATAAATGACAGCCATAGGGAGCTGACTGAAAAAAACTGGAAACAGTTTTTGCATACCATAATTAATTATTACATTAGGAAATATTGTTTTTTTAAAGCCGGGGTAACTAAATGTGCTTCTGTCACTGACATCATCTGAAGAAATGAGAAAAATTGACTGAACAGCGACCAGTTACACAAAACGTTTATGTCCATTTTATGGCCTTTCAAAATGTTCCAAGAATGTTTCGTGGATGCAAGAAAGCCCGCAGAAGTTTGTTCATTCCGATCCCATATTCCTTCCTTTTATAATACATAAACTCATAAACTTTATTTCAGTGGACTGATTTTCAACACTGTTTGAGACATGCATGTGAACAGATAATTTCATTGTGTCGTTCTATCTATGTATAACCTACAGACTCAACCAGACCGCTCTGTGATTTCCACACGGACAATGTAAATTAATTTTTCCGCCTTCTTGGAATGCAAGAAAACAATAGTTACGACAAGAAAGGCTCAAAATTTAAATAACTACGCCAAATGTTTATATTTAGAAAAATAATAATAATGAGTCCATTATCTCCCCAGAAAGAGGGGGAAGAGGAAGGAGGTCATCTTTCATGTCCGCCCAGTAACTTAGCGTCAAATATATCCCCATCTGAAGCCTTTAAAATATAAATAAATGAAAAACAGCGTAAATTTTGGCTTTAGGGCTCAGAGTCCCTTTCAGCCAGTTCAAGACCCTGAGTTATTCGATGAAATGCTTGAGGTTCAGTTCATCACTGAAGAGATAAATATTATTTAGAGTATCATCAAGAAACCAGCAACTTTCATGTTGTTCAATAACAACAGCATCAAAATATTATTATTTGCAAAGTCCTGAGGGTCGGCAATGATAACACAGTGGTATAAAATGGGATAAAATTCTCATACAAATTTGCAATATCCTGAGAGTTGTGATAACACATTTGTTTTTATTTGTCAATAACTTTAAAACAAAATAAAAACGTAAGCTCCTGAGCATTTGGGTGCAAAAAATGAAAGAAAAGAATCTAAATTAATATGTGTTCCTCATTGTGGCCTGTGTCTTCTGTATCATAACACTGGCGTTTAAATAAATATGTTGACCGAGCAGAAAATATTTTGGCTTGATGTAGAAGAATCTAATACAGTCTGACTAGCGCCCAAAGCTGTTTACATGTTTAATCATAAGGCCACCTAAGAGCGGTGCCTCTGACTTCCAACTAGATCTGGCCTCAGAGCATATGGAGGGGTGCCTGCGTAAAGACCGTATCGCCAGTTTTGTAAATTTTCCAGAAGAGCGATTTGAAAGTTTGACATGAAGCCTCAACTGTCTGTACCTTTACATCGTCATCAATAATTAGATCAATTAATTCGATAATGGAATTCGCATTATGTCAAAAACGTAATACTTTCCAAGGCGAAACAGAATATGCAAGAACTCCCCCCCCCCCCCCCCCATCCCCCCAAAAATTGTAAAAATCGAAAATGTTCTGGTTCCGGTGTTTGCGATATTTTTCTGCCCACGCCTCTTTGAAATTGAAACTGAAGCCCATGCCCTATATTTACTAGAACTTGTATTTGGCACTACCATCAGCAATGCGTAATCTTGAAAGTTGACAAATCAGGAAGCAGCAAAACACCCTATAAACTGCTCAATCTAGCCGATGTGGATCGGATATGATTTGCCAGGTGGGTCAATAAATCCGGACAGATATCAAGTCAGGTTTAGAAGTTTGGTGCAGTACTTTCAACCAATCCACTGGGCGGTCAATTATACAATATATATTTCATAGTAATTACATTCTGCAACAAGTTTTTATTCTTTTCTCCCGGTCGACATATATATCAGAATCAACCAGCAGTAAGACTTACAGAGCCACGGTTGTAGAAACGAACAAGAAACCAGCGTATTGAGGTAGAAAACGTAGCTTTTGGTGACACTAATGCCAAATGGGATAAACCGCTAACAAATATTACATGAAATATAATCATAACATATCTTTTTAAATCAATAATTCAGAATGGTAAATGTTCCATATAAAGATGATGAAGGTTTTTAAAAAAAAAAACAACCTAACAATAACAACAAAACATTTGTGAGGTAGGAAGGGTATATATGCAGATATGTACAAAAATATAATGCGGTTGTACCACCTGAGCTGTATTTCCTGAGTTGTATTAGATCAATGCATTATCATGGCATGATGGGGGAAAACGATTGATGTAAAATTCGCATACAATTAACATTGTAAAACATCATACATGAGGTCACTAATCTTTTACAAAAGAGCTTTTCTCCTACTACAGAACTTGACAACAAAATCTTTCGAACACATCCAAATAAACAGTTTTCTTTCCATCCAACGTGCCAGAGCATAAAATCTTCAAGTTGGGGTGAAGAACATCAAATTGACAGCTATTTCATCGTTTGGACCGCTCACGAAGGCGATGTGGAGTGCGGAATTTCGCAGCCCTTTTTTGTGTTTAAAGTCTTACACCTTCATAAGTTCACTATAGAACAGACAAACGTGAATACTTATATTCTTATCAATGTAAAATGTCTTGATTTTTTTTTTCTTTTCGTTTACAAACTGACTGCAACAAAAAGAAAACAAAATGAAACAAATAGTTCACATGCTAAAACTTTCAACAATATGAGATACTGGAACCATTTACCCGTATACCGGTAGTTCTCTGTCAAAAATGAAACGTTTTATGAAAATATAGCAATGGAAATAAAGCTGCAAAAAAGTTATTCCTGAATTGGTACAAAGCTTTTCTTTATTTGAAGAAAAAAAAATCGCATATTGAAAAATTTATTGTAATGACATATGAAACAAGTAAAATAAAAGCCAAGAAAAAGTAATAATATATTGTTTCACCCGTATTGTCCAACGTGATTTCTTAATGTGGCTGAAATAGGTACATGGCAACAGCACACTATCCCTCCAAAGATAAATGATTTATATACAACTACAAAGACATAATGGTGTTATTTATTATTCACAAAAGTAATGTGACGCAAATACGTAATAAACAAAGGGGGGAAAAAAAGCGCATGACACTGATTAGCGTCTATAAAATACCCGAGTTACAAATAAACGTAAAAATGTAAGGAATACAAATATATTAAAGTTTTCACTTTTCTCTCCTGAGTTTGAAACCTGCCAAAAGAAAAAAAAACACATTTGGCAGGGGGTTAATGAAAGTCCATTTTGAATGTCCTGTTCTATGTTCATTTTTCTTTCATTTGCTAATTATATAGTATAATTTGGCAGTGACAAAGACATCATAGCATTTTGTACAAACAACAAACTTACATACTCTAAGGAATATTTTGCGTAAATAATAATACAAAAAAAAAAAAGATTAAAAGCATTGTAGAGCAAAGTATCGAGTCACGTCATTACGATGATAGACACTGTGATAATATAATAATTATATGTACCGACGAACGTGCTCTGCGGCACATTTGAGAGTACAACTTTTTTCATTATGAAACATTGAGGTAGTTAAGGTGTGTAAACAGTTAGTTTACGAGAAGATAGATTGTCGACAATAAAGCTTAGATAAAAAGTGATGCAATAACAAGTACATGTTAAGAAGGATACGGTATCAGTATAGATCGGTATTTACACACACACAAAAAAAGACTTACACAGAACTTGACTTTGATGATGCTATAGTGAATCGTTGTAGTGATGAACCTGGACATTTTGAAACTGATATTGCCAGAAATCAGTAACTGAGACCAACAAACAGTACCGAAAAGGAACACTAAAGTCTATGTCAGACTCTCAGAATAAGTCCCAAGTTAAGACCATGTTTCTATAATAATATATTTTTGTTCCACAGGGCTCCGCAAGGGTGCTGTTGCCCCTAACCCCCCCCCCCCCTCCCCACCCCACCCCGCTCACCAAACCAATCCCACCTTATCCCTCTCCAAAACCGAAAAATGACTGACATTTAACAGAATCGATTAGTAGATTTTCACGGACTGCCAGTGTTGTCAACTTCAGATACGTTATGCACAGATACAGATACAGGAAACAGAACACTCATGTCTGTATTTCCCCACTGCGCTTCCAATTATAATATTGTTAATAATGGTCCCAGATCATTTTTTTTGGCTCAAAATTTCCTAATGAAACATTCAAACATATGATGAAAGTTGGGAAAATCCAACAACTGTGAACAAAATGACACAGGCATGAAAAGTTGAACATTCTTAATGCTTTAAGAGAAGTGAAAAAAAATTCTCTTCAGCACAAAACCTCGTAAAGTTGAAGTACCCGTAAAAATCACATAAAATACAACGAGTATCGGATGATGCCATATTGAATGAATTACTGTATTAATATCGATGTCAAACATCAGTCGTCGTCATTGTACTTATTGTAGAGCATTGTGTAATGACAATAAAATGCAGCATGAATTCCTTAATGCTCTCATTCTCGGGATTCATAATATGCGTAGCCCTCCTTCAGCGATGCCGACTACCAGCACTCAAAGGTATCATATAGTATGGCAAATCCAGACATGGCCAAGTTCACTTTGGCACGTGTGTTTAGAATTAAATACTGCTCACGTTCTATTGGCTTTGAGGATCTCTTGTGTGATACTGCCGGACAGACCTTTACGAACAGGCCTTACCTCCGCTGCAAAAATGGCTGTGATATGGTTTTGTTGCAGTCCACAGATCAGAACAATTTCAAATGTTTTGGCATTTACAGTGTCGTTGATCCACACCAGATTCTCCAACACAAACCTGGCAAGTCAATATAAATAAGGCCCCCTGGCCCACTTGGCTAGTTTGATGATGAACAAAGTTGACATAGTGAGTCTCATTCACAAAATTGCACGTACCAGAGTAAAGACCCACAAACAGCGAGCAGAAATCCACCTTAAGCTAGTCCAGCTTTCGTCCCAAGTCCCAGATGTTCTGACAAGTGAACAGTGAAATAAGTCTTGTCTTTGCAATCTTCTCCACAGACTGAGCACAGAAAGGGACGAGCAGTGTCACACTGGTGGTATTTCTGGTGTAGTCTGAACATGGCATATTCTGTGAAATAAATATCACAGAAGGAACAGCGGAACATCCTACCAGAGGTTAGTAGAGACAGGAGCAGTTCTTGCAAGTGGTTTTCACTCATGTTACTCGGGCTCGGTACCGAGTTCGCCGAGTTTGCTGGACTGCTGTGGTGGCTTATGCCCGAAGGACTGGCATGTGCTTGGACATTAGTATCGTTACAGGAGGAGGAGCCCACAGGACTTCCTGTCGCTGTCTGATGCATGGGGGTGGTGGATGATTGAACCAGGGGACTCGGGCAACATATATTAACCTGAGCAGCAAAATCTTCCGTTGAAACTTCCAGTGACTCCTTTGAGTTATAAGCGACTGATTTATTCTCATGAGGTATATCTTGGGTCCTTTCCTTTTGGGGGGAAAAATTAGGAGAAAATGGGTTAGGATCTTCTCTTTTCGTCATCTCTCCTGGTTCTTGAGCTTCTACCTTTATAATCTTTTCTTGTATACCATAAACAGATTTGTTGGTTGGGCTCGATCTATCGTAACTAGTGGAATCTCTTCGTAAAGGTTTTTCCCGCATTTTCATGTCCTCGTCTTCGAATGGTGATTTGCGCTTCCCAAGACTCAGATTCAGAGCGTCGGACTGGACTGCTTGTGAGCCGTGGTTTGAAGCATAGGCGGAGTAGCTCATCAGCTGGTTGGTGGAGGCGTAGAACTGATACAGATGTGGAGCGGCCACTGCGGTTGGATACCCAAACAAATTTGCCGCCGCTGCAGCAGCGAGTCCCCCCACCATTGGCGGCGCCATGGCTTGAGTGGTTAGGTGAGTGGACGACGCCCTTGGAGATGCCAAACCAATAGGAGACGTACGTGGAGGAGTAGGACGACCTGCTGTGGAGCCGTATCTATCATTCTCCATACTAGTGGTGGTAGTTGGCAGGGCAGTTCGACCGTGGGGCAGATAACTGAGAGATTTAGCTATCTGTTGATCTGCAGCTGCCATCCTGTTATGCTGAGCATACTGTGAGTTGGCAACAGCTGTAGCGTGTGTAGTCGCAGCGGCAACAGTCTTATTGACACCAACTGCTCGAGTAGGGCCGGCGCTGTGGTCATACAGTACATAGTCCAACATAGAATTCCTGGAGATGTTGTGACGTCTCCCATGGCGCCTAAGGGTGGACCCTCTAGTAAACCGAGCACCGCAGATCTGGCACTGATATGGTTTGAGACCTTGATGAAGCTTCATGTGTGACTTCATGTTATTTTTATATCCAAATCGCTTATTACAAATGGGACATTCATATGGTTTCTGGTCCGCATGAGCTCGCTCGTGGAAGCGAATAACAGACCTGGCAAACGATTTGTTGCAGACTTTACAAATTTCGGTCTCTTCGTCGCTGAGGCTCCCGTTGATCATGCTGTCTTTGAGTTCGTTGGTTCTAAGTGACTTCGTTGTTTGATCTGAATCTTTGAGAACATCTGGCAAGCTATCAGCACTTCGTCTCTGCGACTGACAATTTTTCTCTTGTATATCTTGTTCGCTATCAGACACGGCCGAGTGGGGTCGGCTGGCTGAGCAATCCGAGTTATCCAGTAGAGAGAAATATTTGAGGGAGCAAGTCTCCTGTTTTGGCAGGGTATGCTGGGACAAAAGATGAGATTTTAAAACCATGATCTCGTCGAAGACCTCTGGACACTGCTTACACTTGAAAGGTCCTTCATTGTGGTGACGTAAGAAATGGATTCTCAAACTGTAGGCGCAGTGGAACGCTCTCGAACACAGTGAACAGCCAAAGGATTTTGTCTGGGAGTGTAGTGCCTCGTGAGCTTGTCGTGTAATGGTGTCATCAAATGATTTCTTACAGAACTGGCAAACTAGAGGGTTGTAGGCCGAGCTTTTAGTGAAACCAACACGGACACCGTTTTCTCTTGTCTTCTTGTCATCATCGTCACCCTCTGAATGAAGAGTTGCGTTTTCATTGAATTGTTCCTCATCTTCCTCTACCTCTTCTTCGTCCTCCTCTTCATCATCTTCATCCTCTTCTTCATCATCGACCGGCTGAACAACCATGTATTGTTCCTGAGCTCTTTCCATTCTTGCCTTATTGTTCCATAACAGGGGAGGTGGGGAAGAGGAAGATGGAACTTTGAGTCGGGCCCCAGAGAGGTTGGCAACTGTAATTTTGTCTGGGTACTCTAATTTTTCACGGTTTGGGCTTGACCATTCTCTTTCTCTACCAGATGTTCTCGTGAAATCCTGTGGACTGGTAGAGTTCCGCCTGTCGTTAATAGCAGAAGAGTCACATTTGGTCTCCCCTGGTTCTGGCGAAGGCGGGGATCTTGGCGCCTCTCGCAGTGATGTGGGTGGGAAGACGGGTGGCTGGGACCGAATGCTGAAATCTGCACAATATCTGGCAGTGAGGTCAACACCTGACTCGTTAGTGAAAGCTTTGGGCAGGGAAGATGTACTTCCCAGGATGGATGAACTACTATGGTCCCTCGCCTTTGAGGATGGTGATGGCGATGAAGTCCAAGACCCATTATCAGACTCTTTCTTTGACTGCAGAGTGTTGCTGTTTTGATCTAGGGAGGCTAGAGCGGCAGCTGATATGGAGTTGTAGAAATGAGACCCGTACGAGTGTGCGTAGTTGTACGCAGCGGCGGCGCTTCTGGAGGGGCTGGAGCCTAATGCTGATGTAGGAGGGAAGGAGGTGGGATATGCAGGGTGGAGACTAGGGGGTGGCGGGGAGGCAGGAGTGGGGGCTGAGGGAAGGGTGGATCCCGCTTGAGACGATGATGCGTTCGAGATACTTGAACTGGTGCGTGGAGCTGACGGTGGAGGGTTGGATATTGCACTGGTGGCATCTTTATGTCGTTGCTGTTGTTCTTTCAATGCGGCTGCAGCAGCGGCTACTGTGCTGTTTTCTTCACTTTTAGCCAGGCTGTTGGAGGCTCTCAGAAGAGGGCATCGCCTTTCATGGTATCTTCGCGTAGTTGAGCGTGTGAAAACTTTGTTACAAAATGTGCACATGCGCGACTTTCGGGGAAATCCGTTGCTGACGTAATTGTACAACTCTGAGCCAAAGTTATAGGTGGGCATTTGAACCCCAGACAGACCGTAAGGAAATTCGCTGACGTTCGGGTATGCCAAACTGAGAGCGGTGCTTGCTGGTGACGGCGGGGCTCTATTGTATGCTGTACCATCTCTACTCCCACCAACTCCAGAGGCCGATCTTGGAAAAGCATCATAGGAAAATTCTGGCGGGCTGGTTCGGGAGTTGGACCCAGTCCCAACACCAGCTCTCGATACTGCCAGAGATGTATACCCGGGCAGGAGTCGATGTGGCCCGCTCATATAGCTCCTGTTGGCCATTTCGGAGGGGGGCGTGATGAGTATAATTCCTGGGGCGATATCCTCTATAATCAAGCTTCAACGAGTGAAATCTGTGGCTGCTGTGTTTTTGTTTGGGAAAGGTCGAAAATGGACTAAGATGGCCTTCTTTGTAATCAATCTTTAAGCGTAAGGCAGGATCGACGATTTTCAAGTTATATTGGAAGTAACAGCTGGGAGCAAGGTGAAGTTCTTCTCCTAAATGCATCTCGGACACCTTTGCCCTTGCATCGGCTTCACTCTGAAAAGATGAAGAAAATGAAAAATTGAAAACTTAACTTTGTCACCGAAAGGATTTCAAAAAAAAAACTTCTAAAAAACACTCTTAATATTTAAAAAAAAATACAGTGCTGGGAGTATTGCATTGTGGTGCAATTTGCACAGAGGAATATGGCTGTGCTCCCCCCCCCCCTTTTTTTTTTGCTCCACGCAACATTTTGAAAGACAGTTGCCCAGCGCACGGGAGACTATTTGACACACGTGTCCATTGTCAGGGGTAGAGTTATGGATGTCGTGCTGGGTCACGATTAGAAGAGACCTCTTGAACTGTTTTCGTGACAGTTTTGTTTTTGTAACGCTTTTTCTTAGAGATGGAAAGAAAGTGGGGCAAGATAGAATAAATGGATAAGTTAGCAGTGACGGTGCAATTCTCGACCCAGTGATTTTGATGAACTCTAACAGGGGAAGAGAAGGGGTGAGGAAAGGGAGATAGTAAATTCGTACATAAAACGTAGAGGGTTTGGAGACTTTAGGAAGGGTTTTGACATGTTAATTTGCAGCCGGCCGCACAGTATATAAGCGTGGCCATTCCTATGTTTGAACACTCCATGCAGAAATATCCATCTGTGCAGGCGGTCGGCGGGATTCTGCCAGAAGAATCAGAAGACTGTTATATTCATGTCTATGTCCATTATAGACACTGAAATGAGACCATATGCTCTTTGTGAGATTACCCACTGCTGTTATCTACTGTTCCCTGATTTCTGATCAGGGACCAAGTGTAAGTGTCTGCCTGTTGATTCAACAATGAACGTGAAGCTGACCTTAATTTTCCAGTAGGAGTGCTACCGAAGAATGCAAGACTTCCATGTATATTAGCTTGCACTAGATCTAGCATGAATGTCTGGCATACACATTTGTAAATTGAAATTGATGTGTCTGGATGAGGCTGGGGATTGCCAGCCCATCCTAGAGCAGATCTAGATCTAACTTAACTACGTCAGTTTGTATTGACGAGTTTGATCCATTATAAGCGGTAGGCACAAATAACTGAGATAACATTGTCGTCTGAGACATTAGAATATTATTTGTTAGATAGTAGGCAGACTATATCTGAGAAATAGATAAGTAATACTTAAATTGTGAGTGAGACAGAATGATATAATCTTTTAGGAATCTAGAGGAGACTTCTAGTGACATAGTATTGGATTTTCATTTGATGCTGCTGATGTTGTCTTTTTAGTATGTAAGAGCTAGACGAAATTGTTAGGGAATAATAAGTAAATAAATTTGTGGCCCTGCAGGTCTGTTGATAACAACCATTCAGATTGTTATTAGTGTAACAGGGCGACAGACAGGCAAGGTATAGCTAGCGTGGGAAGATAGCTAACGGCGGGGAGACAGAGTTATTGTAGGCCAGAGGGGGAAAGTAGCCGATGCAACTGAAGCGCTTTGACACCCGAAAAGGGTAGTGTTTACTTGACCGCCGTACTTGTCGATCAGATCACCTGGGAATTGCTTGGGGGGGTAGAGCTGTTTCAATAGTATTTGACGTGGAGTCGACGGGGGTGGCTATTAGGAAAACGGTGGGCGTCTTGGGACGCTACCTGACTGGGTATAAATCCCCGAACGCTCCTTCCAACTTCAGACCGCTGAGAGCACTCACCAGCTTCGTGCCGAAGAGGAGACCACAACTGCAACTGTAACTTTGTACTAGTCTTGTGAGTGGGGAAGGTCAGGGAACCCGCAAACATCCTTTGTCAGAGCGTGGTATCTTTGGTATCTTGTCGGCATTTGGGCTGTTGCTGAGTGGTAAGTTAATTGTACGATGTATGTGTATTTTACTTAATGTTCATGATTGTAGAACCTAAATCTAGTGGGTTTACTTTGGTATAACTACTGCCTCTGAGAGAGTCACGGAAACGCCGTTATATATATGTTACGAAACCTTATAGGATGGGGTCCGTTAGAGAGAGCGTTATTCTTCGTGGGGAACGTGTAAATATCATTAAAACTGTATTGATCGTTTATTCTATTGCCTATATGGGAGCCTATGGAGTATGGGAGCTGCAGCCTGACTTATAACAGTGTCAGCGGTTAAAAGTGTTAATGATGAATATCCGTCATGGAGTAAGTATGGAAGTCATGCCTTCCAGCAGTAGATTAGGACTTTGCGATTGTTTTTCTACAGAGGAGGAAGAACAACACCTTCTTGGTCTCAACTTCTTGTACTTTGATTTACGACATCGTGGCTTCTTGGCTTCCCGACCTATTGGTACCTGCCGATACCTGTTGATCTAACTGCGCAGTCAAGCCAGGGTAGAGAGGAAGAACCAGTGCCCAGATAGCGCCATACACCCCTAAAGGAGAGGTTTCCTTATGCTGAATGTTCCCATGTGTTTTATAAAATGTGCTAGAGATTGAATATTACGAAGCCATTTAATTAGCATGTACTGAATTGCATCAACTTCATTCCATCGAAATTCACATGAAATTGTATGACCTATGTTCCTATTATTATTGAATGAATTAATAATTATTGTATATATGTAAGCAATACAGATATCGTTTGTTATAACTTATAGAAGAGAGATAGTCGATTATTTAGTGTGTTTGTGCCGTGCCCATCACGGCTGGTGTCAGAAGAAAGTTAGTGAGAGAAAGTGGAAACATCACAATGGTGTCAGAAGTGGGATCCTGCTAGTAAATAACATTTAATTTTGATCTTGGTTGTGTCAAGAGGCTATTGTGTGATTGTGTGGACAGGTCATCTGCCCTGAGGCGAGTGAGAGAGATTGACATTTACTACCTGCGACATGCTCTGATTTTACCTGTGCATTGACTGTTCAATTTTGTCTTTTGTCACAGAGAGAATTGTTGTTTGCTATTGCAGGAATATTGTTGTTAACTTCACAGTTACGATCCACGCTTTATTGTTAGCTTTGTTTACAGGTCAATTGCTGATGGACTATCTGGGCGCACTGAAGCTTGCCAGACAAGAAGGCATTAGTGATGAGGAATTCAAAATTAGGTGGGACGAAGAGAAAGCCCAAAACCGAGAACAAAGGGCTATCGAACGAGAAGAAAAGGAGCGCGAACGAGAAGAAAAGGAGCGCGAACGAGAAGAAAAGGAGAAGGAAAGACAATTTGAAAGGGAGAGAATGGAATACAAACGGGAACTAGCCAAAAACGGGTGTCACAATGGTAAAGGGAATGGAAAATCTGCTGCCCCGAAGGTACCCAAAATTGCCATTTTTGATGACTCGCGCGAGGATCTCGACTCGTATTTGAAAAGATTTGAAAGGCTCGCGCAGGCAAATGATTGGGAAGAAGACACCTGGGCAGACATGTTAGGGGCATTGTTAACTGGCAGGGCGTTAGATGTTTATTCCGGTCTCAGCGATGAAGACAGTAGGGATTACGAGAAGGTAAAGAAGGTGTTGTTCAAGAAGTATCACCTCACGGCAGAGGGTTATAGGCGTAAGTTTAGGGAGAGTCGTCTAGATAAGGACGAAACTTATACGCAGCTGTCCGTGAGATTGCAGAGATATTTTGAGAGGTGGGTAGACCTCTCAGAGGCAGAGAGAACTATGGAAGGGATTACGGATCTGTTAGTCAGGGAGCAGATGTTGAAGATTGTCGACTGTAATCTTTCCATATATTTGAAAGAGAGGGACCCCAAGTCCGTGCATGAGTTAGTTGAGATGGCGGACTTGTATAGTGAGGCTCATCAGTCGAAGCGAGGGCTGGAGCAACAGCAGAAGTCAGGTAAGAGGGTTGAGGAGAGCAGAAGTAAGGGTTTAGGAGTGAGTAAACCGGTATGCTTCAACTGTGGCTCTCCCAATCACCTGAGTAGGCAGTGTGACAAGGGCAGGACGAAGAAGGGTGCTGCTGCCACTGTCGAGGACAACCGAGGTAAGTCACAGCGTGAGAGTGGGCGTGGTTGTTTTGTGTGTGGGTCACTTCTCCATATTGCGAGATTCTGTAGGAAGAGACAGAAAGAGACGACCGCAGTCGTACTAACCAGCGATGAGGAAGCCGATGACAGTCAGTGGGAGTCATCGGGCAGGGCGAATACTCAACCAGGGGCTGAGCAGGGCGTTGGGCCACAGACCTTCATTTCTTGGGAGACGGAAGGTAAGAGTATTGAGTTAGAAGGTTCGACAGAACATGAGCCCGAAGACGATGTTCCGGAGAATGATTTATCCGCTCCATTTTTGGAGAAGGGGAGGATAGGGGATAAAGAGATTACTATCCTTCGTGACACGGGATGCACGTGTGCGATTATAAAAAGGGACAAACTGCCTCCTAACAGCTTAACTGGGAAGAACAGGAGTTATGTCCTGATGGACGGGACGAGAAGGTCTGCTCCTGTCGCGGAAATGTGGGTAGAAACCCCATTTTATACTGGGCTTCTCAAAGCGCTAGTAGTGGAAGACCCAGTGGCCGATTTGATTATAGGAAACATAAAGGGGGCGTCTCTTGAGAAGATAAGTGTGGTACTCACGCGATCTCGCAAGGTGGAGATTGACAAGGAAGAGCATGAGTGTGAGAATGCGAGTGCGAAAGTGAGTCAGACCACAGATAATGAGGAGGCCAAGGGCAACTCAACGGAGGAGGTAAGGGTAGGGGCCAAGATAGGGGAACTCACACCAGGTGAGATAGCCCGGGCCCAGAGAGAGGACGAAACTTTGAGAGTTTTAAGGGAGAGAGCCACGTTGGAGCAATCGGCTGAGGTAGGTACTCACATAAAGGAGAGTAAGGGAATTTACTATCGGGTAAAGAAGGCCGGGGCTGGACGTGCTGATGTGGAGCAGTTGTTGGTACCTAAGCAGTACCGAAGTGAGCTGATGAAGATAGCTCACGAAGGAGTGTTCGGGGGACACTTAGGAATTTCGCGCACACAGGACAGAATAATGCAGTCGTTCTTTTGGCCTGGGATAGGTGCGGACGTAGGTCGTTTCTGTCGATCGTGTGACGCGTGTCAAAGGACATCCAATAAAGGTAGGGTGACAAAGGTACCCCTAGTGCCGACACCCCTGATCGACACGCCCTTTTCGCGCGTCGCCATAGATTTGGTTGGTCCACTTCCGCGTACGGAACATGGGAGATCGCGTTATATTTTGACGCTAGTAGATTATGCCACGCGTTTCCCGGATGCCGTAGCCTTAAGGGGGATATCAGCTGAGCAGGTCAGTGAAGCGTTAATGGAAATATTTTCTCGGTTGGGCATACCAAAGGAAATAGTTTCAGATAGGGGATCACAGTTTACCGGTGAGCTGATGAGAGAGGTCAGTGCACTTCTCAAAACGAAACAGATATTCTGCTCGCCCTACCACGCGATGGCCAATGGTCTGTGTGAAAGATTTAACGGAGTGCTGAAGAATATGCTTCGCCGAGTAGCTCATGACAGACCCAAGGACTGGGACAGAATGTTGTGTCCACTGCTGTTCGCGTATCGCGAAACCCCACAGGCCAGTACAGGTTTTTCGCCGTTTGAACTAGTGTTCGGTCACCCTGTGAGAGGACCACTTGCAATACTGAAGAATCTGTGGACTGGGGAAGCGGAGTCAGAAACGAGGTCATCGTACGAATACGTGGTAGATATGAGGGAACGATTGGAGGATGCCATGAAAGTCGTAGCCGAGAACAGCAGCGTCGAAAAACACAGGCAGAAGAAATACTACGATAGGGGGGCCAAACAGAGGAAATTCCAAGTGGGCGATTCCGTCCTCATACTTCTCCCAAGTGACGGATCGAAACTACAGATGACTTGGAAAGGGCCTTACAAAGTAGAAGAGCAGAGAGGGTCAGTGAACTACATGGTGAACGTCAAGGGGAAGAGACGACTGTATCACGCGAATATGCTGAAGAAGTATATTGAGAGGGAAGACGAACAGGAAAACACAGAGACAATAGCTGCAGCTATAATTGACGAGACCGATGAAGGAGAGGAAGCGACTTCGATGCCTCTGGAGACAGTCATGCCTAGGCTAGAACAGACCGAAACCTACAGGGATGTACAGTTAGGGGATACGCTAGATCAGGATCAGAGAGAACAGATGCAAGAGCTCATGGAAGAATACAAAGATATATTTACGGATGTACCGGGGCTCACTGACTTGATCAAGCACAAAATCCCATTGCTAGATCAAAAACCTGTGAAGGTAAGACCCTACCAACTACCGTACTCAACTAGAGAAGCTGTCAATGCTGAGGTAGGCAAGATGCTTGCGGCCAGAATCATCGAACCGTCCGAGTCCCCGTACAATAGTCCAATTGTATTAGTTAAGAAGCCCGATGGTCAACATCGTTTCTGCAACGACTACAGGCGGCTAAATGTTGTGACTGCCGATGACGCCGAACCGATGCCTGAGGTAGAAGCCATTATTTCCAATCTAGCGGAGGCAAAATATTTCACCAAGCTGGACTTGACAAAGGGCTTTTATCAAGTTCCGATGGCCGAGGAAGATAAACACCTGACGGCGTTCGCCACACCGTTTGGGCTATACCAGTACAGGGTCATGCCGTTCGGGTTGAAGGGATCCCCCGCCACATTTAACAGGCTCATGAGGAAAGTATTAAAAGATGCTGGCGAAGGGGTAGATGCATTTGTAGACGACTGTCTTATACACAGTGCAAATTGGCCTGACCACTTGGAACGTTGTCGGAATGTCTTCGAGCGACTGAGACGGGCAAATTTAAAAGCTAGACCTACCAAGACGCTAATAGGGATGACAGAAGTCGAGTACTTAGGCCATAAGCTGGGACAGGGGACTGTAAGACCGCAGGAGAGTAAGGTGCGAGCCATTGTCGACTGTGACCGACCGACGACCAAGACACAAGTGAGGAGTTTCCTGGGGCTAACGGGGTACTATCGGAAGTTTGTACCAAATTACAGTGCAATCTCGGCGCCGTTGTCAGACCTCACAAAGAAGTCCCAGGGCACAAGGTTCGCGTGGGGACACGCGCAGGAGAACGCGTTCAATGCCCTAAAAATTTGTTTGAGTTCCGAGCCGATACTACGGATGCCAGACTGGAACAAGGAACTGATTCTCCAGACAGACGCATCTAACCTTGGAGTGAGTGGCTGCCTACTTCAAGAAGACGAGGGTACGAAGTATCCAGTTGTATATGTTAGCAGAAAGTTGAAACCCGCGGAGAAGAACTACTCAACAATTGAAAAGGAATGCCTGGCCATAGTTTTCGCCGTTAGTAAGTTGCAGGCGTATCTGTATGGGAGAAACTTCGTGTTAGAGACGGACCACCGACCTCTAACTTGGATGCGAACTAAAGACCAGAAGAACGCGAGGGTAACTAGATGGAACCTGGCGCTGCAACCATATAACTTTCGAGTCAGCAACATCAGGGGGCGAGACGCTCTATGGGCCGACACTCTATCTAGATTACCAGTAGATTAATAATTTTATTAGCCGATTTTGCCAGGGAAAATCGACTTAAGTGGGGGCGATTGTAACAGGGCGACAGACAGGCAAGGTATAGCTAGCGTGGGAAGATAGCTAACGGCGGGGAGACAGAGTTATTGTAGGCCAGAGGGGGAAAGTAGCCGATGCAACTGAAGCGCTTTGACACCCGAAAAGGGTAGTGTTTACTTGACCGCCGTACTTGTCGATCAGATCACCTGGGAATTGCTTGGGGGGGTAGAGCTGTTTCAATAGTATTTGACGTGGAGTCGACGGGGGTGGCTATTAGGAAAACGGTGGGCGTCTTGGGACGCTACCTGACTGGGTATAAATCCCCGAACGCTCCTTCCAACTTCAGACCGCTGAGAGCACTCACCAGCTTCGTGCCGAAGAGGAGACCACAACTGCAACTGTAACTTTGTACTAGTCTTGTGAGTGGGGAAGGTCAGGGAACCCGCAAACATCCTTTGTCAGAGCGTGGTATCTTTGGTATCTTGTCGGCATTTGGGCTGTTGCTGAGTGGTAAGTTAATTGTACGATGTATGTGTATTTTACTTAATGTTCATGATTGTAGAACCTAAATCTAGTGGGTTTACTTTGGTATAACTACTGCCTCTGAGAGAGTCACGGAAACGCCGTTATATATATGTTACGAAACCTTATAGGATGGGGTCCGTTAGAGAGAGCGTTATTCTTCGTGGGGAACGTGTAAATATCATTAAAACTGTATTGATCGTTTATTCTATTGCCTATATGGGAGCCTATGGAGTATGGGAGCTGCAGCCTGACTTATAACAGTGTCAGCGGTTAAAAGTGTTAATGATGAATATCCGTCATGGAGTAAGTATGGAAGTCATGCCTTCCAGCAGTAGATTAGGACTTTGCGATTGTTTTTCTACAGAGGAGGAAGAACAACACCTTCTTGGTCTCAACTTCTTGTACTTTGATTTACGACATCGTGGCTTCTTGGCTTCCCGACCTATTGGTACCTGCCGATACCTGTTGATCTAACTGCGCAGTCAAGCCAGGGTAGAGAGGAAGAACCAGTGCCCAGATAGCGCCATACACCCCTAAAGGAGAGGTTTCCTTATGCTGAATGTTCCCATGTGTTTTATAAAATGTGCTAGAGATTGAATATTACGAAGCCATTTAATTAGCATGTACTGAATTGCATCAACTTCATTCCATCGAAATTCACATGAAATTGTATGACCTATGTTCCTATTATTATTGAATGAATTAATAATTATTGTATATATGTAAGCAATACAGATATCGTTTGTTATAACTTATAGAAGAGAGATAGTCGATTATTTAGTGTGTTTGTGCCGTGCCCATCACGGCTGGTGTCAGAAGAAAGTTAGTGAGAGAAAGTGGAAACATCACAATTAGTATGTGGCATGGTATGAAAGAGTAATTCCTAAATACCTCTCGATTTTTAATTGCAGTCGTAACACTTATAATTCTTAATAACCCCATTAATTCAGAACACCCATAACCCAACTCGTAACATCCATTTAGTGCGTACTGCCCTGGCGCACATGAGTTCTGAAGGAAGACTGCAGATTACTATGGGAACTTTCTAGAGAGAAGGAGAGAGAGAGAGAGAGAGAGAGAGAGACACTCAAGTCTATCCCGGGCAATTCTAGGTTCCTGGTACCTCATCTAGCAATAAAATTAAATAAATCAAAAAAGAAAAAAAAAATTCAGAGGGGCTATTTTCACCATGGTGAAAATACATGTATGTGTTTGCCAAACTGGTGTTTTGTAGAATTACTAGATAAGAAAAATAAAGCAAAATTGATGGCGGTTGTTTTAACCACAGTGAATACGGGTGTTTGTCAAACTGGTTGTTTCGTTTGCACACAAATTTATTTTTTTATTTTTTTTTAAACTTAGGGTTAGGTTAGTTTGACTCATAAAGTCATATTGACCAACAAAAACAGTTTCGTTGGCGGGATAGCCACAATAGCTTTTAATTTTGTTTTACTGGCCACAAAAAAAAATTGATATAAAAAATCACATAATTATTGTATTTTGGCTGCATTGTCATAATAGCTTCTATCAAAAGAAACACACACACACAGTCACGCACATACAAACACACACACGCGCGCAGGTACACGCGTTTCCATGAGTGTTCGATATAATAAAAATTATAGAACATCAGAAACGTTACTTTTCGCGGATCTGAATGATCAAAGGCTGTGCCCCCCGCAGATGGGGAGAAAATGCGACATTTCATCTTGTCATGAACTCTTTCTTAATCCAGATGATAGCTTCGCCTGCATCAGATGGAAAGGGTCATGAGTAAGCGTGAAATAGACAGTCCAAGTCATCTTCTCAACTGATGAGTACGGCACCAATCTGAGATGACGAAAAGTGTGGCATCTCCTTTCACAGCCACACTTTTTTTCGGGGGGGGGGGGCGCATATTGAGACAAAAACAATCCCTCATCACTGAATTGAACTGATTGGGTGTCAACCAAGGGAGGGGGGTGAGGGCTTGGGGATTGTGTCGTCATGTTTTATTTGGTCTGTTCCGACAGCCATTATATCGGATGGATTTAGGTTGTTTTTCCCTTTTTCTTTCGGTCTCACAATTTCACGAGGGCACTTTGATAAGACATAGCCATTCTCATCAAAACTGATCCTTCCTTCTTCATTCTCTCACTTCTCATTGTCGGCGAATTCACAACTCTTGCCTATAAAATGCCTCTAGCCTCGTCATAAAACCACAAAGGAGCAAAGAACGTAAATATCTCGTTGAGGACAAAACTGTTTGACCTGACATATTATTATATTATCTTACCTTAATTAAATTCATTTTTTTTAAATTTTCTGAAAAAAAGATTTGAAATAGTGTGCGTCCTTCTTAATCAATAGATATAACACAATAAATTCTTCCCATGAATTCATACGATTTTTGGCTAGGAAAAAAACAACAAAAAAAACAACCATTGTTGTTCATCTTCAAGTGTTCGAATACAATTTACGGTTTCTGGGTGGGACCTGAAATCTATTTTACATAATGTGCATGCTTTTCATCCAGTGTTCCAGCAGCAAACAAAGAGAAGGTGGAGCGCGGCAGCAACGTCCGGGAGGGGTTGGGCTGGAGGTGGTCGGGGGTATGGGAGGTGGGGGTTGCGGCCGGAAGCAGCCAGTCACACACAGATCACACACACACACACACACACATATACACACGGACTTTATTTGATTGACTGATGGACTGATTGAACAAAGGGCAATCACTCAGGTGAGTTACGACTTGTCTGCACGTCATTATGCACGCGTGTCGGGGCAGCCCAAAGTTCTTGGAGTACACGTTTCTGCCGCGGTATGGAGGAACACTGTATTTGCCAAATACAAAATTTTACATGAGACACACAACAACAAAAAAAAAAGAAACGACCGCATTTCCAGTTGTGCCACAGTTTTGAGTACGTCATATTTCTGCTATGTTGTGGGAAAACACTATACATCAAGAGCAAAAGTTCGCAAGAGGCGCATGGACTGCCTTTATGTGAACAATAGTCGAACGCTCCAGAACCATAGTATTTCAACTGTTTCTCAAATTCTGACATCACTGTGGCTTCACAGTAGGCCTTTTGTAATATCACAATGAAATGTACAAGGGAGTAATCATTGTATGTTCCCACCCCGCCCTTGCCGATCATATAAAAAATTCGCCTTACGTCCTGCTATATTCTATGTTCAACTTCCATTTTATGGTGACCAAGAGAAACTACTTGCCCAACAAAACTATAATCCAGATAAAATACCAGCACTTTATTTCATTCTTTAAGATGGTGTTCAAAGTAGATCTGACCCACACTCACTGGCGCATTATTATGATCTTTTTCTGTAAAACGACAAATATCTGAATTTTGTCTACGCTAGCCACCACCCTCCACGCCAAGTCCCTTCCCACTTCCGCACGCCTAACCCCTCTATCATTAGAGTGAATCAGCTTGAAAGAACTGAGGTGTATAGAGAGCTATCATGCCCGAGGAACAGGTTTGCTCACCATGTCTCAATTTCAGCTTATCGTAACTTTGCCACCGTAAAGATCTAAGCCGTTCTTTTTCAGTCAAGACATTTTCTTAATTTCGTTCTGATACAAGCCTGAAGCAGCAACAACAGGAATGAAGATTTTTTTTTTTTTGTGCTCTCTCTCTCTCTTTTGTCTGACATGTTACCTAAGGTGAATAGATTTTAATCCTGACCCGTCGAGCGCGCTTCAATGTACTTGAAATGCGCATGCGCATGCCACCACAGTCTGCCTGCAGAAACAGGTTCGCCAGGAGACGCCAGGGACCTGAGGGTGGAATGACCGCTGTCTGACACGGCTTGCCGTAGCCACTCATATTTTAATCTTTCATGACGCTGTCATACTTACAATAATGTCGCCTATAATGGTGGATCGACATACAACACTGGCTAATTATGTTAGCTGATGTTTTTGTTTTTATCCTGAACTTATCACTGTTATAATTATTGTGAAGTTATCGAAATAAATACATTAGGAACTCGAGCCCAGGGTAAAAGTGAAAGTGCTACATGTACAACTATTTGAAAACTCTGCTGTACTATCATCATGATCATGGCGCATCTGCAACTGGTCTTGGTCTTCATCTAGCTAATCAAATACTAAAAATGTCGACAACTCTCTCTCTCTCTCTCTCTCTCTCTCTCTCTCTCTCTCTCTCTCTCTCTCTCTCTCTCTCTCTCTCTCTCTCTCTCTCTCTCTCTCTCTCTCTCATAAATATCAACTGATAGTAAAAATATCTTCTTCCGGAGGTTTCTCCAAATTTTGCACTAAAAAATAAAGATGACGTAACTACCTATTTCTTGCCCCTTCTATTGTAAAGACCACCACTACTGTCTCTACCACTTTCGGCAGAATCCTTACATAGCAGATAGCTTATAGACTAAATCTGGTTCAGCACCTTACCAAAATGTCACCCATCCACATATAGTAATACCAAAGGCTCATTGTTACCTTCCTGACTCGGTACCAAATGTCACGGTTCTAACAATATTCAACAAAACCTCAACTGGCTTTTCTTCACGTATTTGGTATTCCTGCAAATTCTACTGACACATTAGGAGAAGGGGTGGTCAGTGAAATTGTTCTTGGAAACTGACAGTAATTTAAAGTAATTTATTCGATCATTATTACTATTAGTCTTGTTTCATGTCCTTTCCCACCTCTCCCCACACTCCCCAAAACTTCGCCTCTACCGACCCAGTTCTCAAAATATATAATAATAATAATAATAATAATAATGGCTGGCATTTATATAGCGCATATCCATTGCCATCAGAAATGCTCCATGCGCTTTAGAGAAGCTCTCTCACTCGCTCTTTCTTTCTCTCACCCTCTCTCTTCCTCACTCTCTCTACCTCTATCTCTCTCTATCTCAGTGAGCTCAGAGCAAATTGTAACCGCAGCCTGTTAGGCGCAGTTCACAACTCACAAATTGTATTCTTAAGTATTATAATAATATTTGAATATCTATTAATATTTATTTAATAATGAATTATAAATTTTTGTTGGTGATTAAGGGGGGGGGGGGGTGGATGTGATATGGTTAAATTTAATCTATTAATTTTAATTTCAATTTTGCCCAGGCAGCGGCCTGTACGGCCTGCTCTTTACCATTTCCAACTGCCAACGTGCACAAGGGCCCTCCGAATTTTTTCGTCCTTATCCGAGAAAGGTACTCAATCCTACCCCCGAATAGGATCAGGGACACGAAAATATGAGAAAAATCCCAATTTCCAACATGCCTGCACAGCCCGGGTTTTGAACCCGGGACCCTTCGCATGAGAGGCGAGCACCTTGCCTCTAGACCACCTTGTCCCTCTAGGAACATATGGATAAGTAAAATGCATCGCTGACCCTTAAACCCCACAAGTGTATTGGCAAATTCTTTTGGGCAAATATTTTTTTCAGCTCCGTACAGTTTTTTGTTTTTTTTGCTATTGATTAAAAGGGAGCACAATAATTCAAATGCTTGGCTTTTATGTTACATAACCATATTATATATGTATTTAAAACACTTTTCTATCCTCTCATATAAACTTAAGTCTTTCCAATATTTGCAGTTTCAAGATAAGGCCAGCTATCTGAGCTATACTTATTTCCTCGGTCGGTTCCGATCAGCTGAGTGTTGACCACAAGGCTTGTCCCTGTGTGTTTACTCTAACAAAGGTAACCGCTAGGTGGTCACTACTGCAGTCAGCTGTTGAGTACTGTTGCAAGCAGCTCCGATCAATATACACTTTTTAACGCTGGAACAGTGGCCATTGGCTGACTCATAATGCGTGTAAACCTGGTAACAAAATAAACACAGCATCGATTCCCAGCAATGTACTTGGCGGGTGGTAAGCACGAGTATCAATCTGCAGACAAAACAACCATGAGTAGTCTGCCTGTTCCAGGTGTTCTTTTGCATATTTCATCTGCTAGACTTGCAGTCACGGATTTTTTGTACTTTTTTAGTCACTTAGGCGTGGTTATTGCTGGTGGTAAAAACACTGCAGTGTGTGACTGTACACCTACATTCACATGTACACACACACACACGTACCCCTGTACACATAAACACATTTGTATAACCGCACAAACAACTGTATCGAATAAACTGTCATCTAGATCTGCATTTTTTTTTTTAATGTAATTATGTTTTATGCCATGTGTAGCGGTAGTTTTCTACTGATATATCTCTCGTTTAATATTACTGATATCAGTTTATAACCTCTTGCTTAATATTATTGATATCAGTTCATAACTAAAATATTGAAAGAATATCATGATAACATGCGTAATAGCAGTTCATAAATAAATGAATAAATTAATTAATATTTAAAGTATTAACGTTAATATATAAAAATACTCATCTTGTGTTTGCATTATAAAAGTCGAATTATAAACAAATACCACACATTTTCTTGGCTTCGGTCGAAAGAATGAGCGGACATTGATAACTTTAGCATCTGTTTGTTTTATACACATACAATAAATCTTACTGGAAAACGCAAAGTTCAAGTCTGATGGTTATCCATACTGCAGGCATGATTTCGGCTGACAACACAAGGGTGGTTCAATAAGTTGGTTATGTGACAAGACGTGTCACCTGCACACTGCACAAAGCGAAGACACCATGTCCACTCGACAATCTTCCAGGGCTGTGTGTCTCGGTCTTGTATGACCATCATTTTTATTTTTGTGTAGGTGATGAAAGAAGGGACGCCGGTCAGCGGCGGGCGAGTTCCTTCGATCGGTGATTGACCTAGATGCGTGCGCGCTTCAATGGCCACATACGACATTTCTCGCCTGCTCACGCGCACGGATCGATGTGGACGTGCAGTGGAGAGAACAAACCGCATGACGTCCAGTGAGACGGGTCATGCCGGAACCTGGTCATATGCGAATAATTATATGCGGCGTATCAGATCTCACCAACTGGCACGAACTTAACAAATGACAACCACATTTATCGCGATCTCTAGACTTTGTAAAAGTACTATGCCTTAGATTTAAAGCGTGCACGCTTACATAGCATCTTACTGAGTTCAGGTGAAAACAAATTATAATCATAAATAGAGGGAAAGTTTGAATTCGTGACGAAAACTTTCATCTAATTTGTTACGGAGCGAGGTGTGAAAACGAGATCTCGTCTCGAAATTGTGCTGGACTTCAGGTTGCTCTTACCATAATGATAGGCCCCAAAAAAATTGTAACAAAAAAACAACAACAAAACGCCAGAATCTGCCACATGCATCTAAACACAGCCAATTCACCATATCAAAAGTGTTAGCTCACAACAGATAGATCTGTGAGTTGTTAACGAGGAATAAAAATGTGATACACATTCTGCCTTGTTCATGACTGTCAAATTCCCAGAAAATGACAGCAGATGGATTGACGACAGAAACTAATTTGGGTAAAAACTCGCAGAGAATGAACGGGCACGGAAAATAAAAATAAGCTTGGCGAAGATGAGATAACTCACAGAACAAGTGGGAAGTGGCAAAAATACAAAACGGGAAAATCCACGCATTCAATAGAGAACAGGGCTGCTGTGAAATGTCTGATCTTCATTTGGACACGATACACCGATGGACATACTTTAACATACCTGACAGCAAATCAGAATAGCAGAAATCTATGTCGTCTTTCTATATAATAATAATAATAGTAGACTTTCTTTTCCAAAAATCAGCAAAGGATTCTGATAACTCATACATGAAGAACGCAAGTATTTTATGGAATACAAAAATTATATGGTAACGCCAGCTTCAACTTTTTGGTTTTCCCATGCCCAGCATTTCCGGTAAATAATGGTGTATTTCAAACGCGTGGGTATTTCTTGGGAAAAGAGAAGGGGTGTATTAAGATCCCGTTGTTACATGGTAAAATACTGTTTGCCAAAATAGAAAACCGAAAAAAAAAAGGTCTGAAATGCTGATTCCAGGGACCGGTTTCATGTTGTTGAAACACGTAAACGATCTTTTTACATAACAGTTTCATAATGGAGACATGCAGAGAGTAATCAGGTGAGCAGTCCATAGGTGTGACATAACAATGTCTAAAATAGATGATTACATCTAAATCTTTCAAGTCAGTTTGCTATGATAAGTGTTGAGTTTTTCTGGAACCAGTCATGACAGTGGTAGTCGCGTAGGACGTCGGGATAGCCAGCAGGGAGAATCCCGCATGCTTAACCAAGGAAACATAATTAGGGGAATCCCATAAAGTACGTATGTGGCATTCTGGCTGTTTTTATCACCCTCGCCCCTATTCCTCCCGTGTACACTTTACATAATCTTAATGCCACCCCTCACCATTCTCACTTGCACAAGCAAACCACTATTAGAACAGTGAATGTCCATGATGAAACCTTGATGTTTTGAAATTTTACATAAACTAGTTTTATTGGATACTTCGCCCATATTCCATTTTTACATAATCTTACAACTTGTCTTGTTACTGTTGTTGAAAATCAATAAATAAAAAGTAACTTTCTGACCAGCATACTTATGCTCCCCAAAAACCCCATTTTCATACGCTAGCGGCACTCCCTCTCCACGCCCCCCTCCCATTCATTGCTGACCGCCATATATCACAATGATTTGTACAAAGGGGGAATCATTATGTTACATTTTGCCATTGCTGTTCAAGTAAGGACAATTGTTAACGTAAGTACAATGTCATACGTGTATGCAGGAGGGGTCACCGCCCTCGAACCGGAGCTGTCTCTGACGGCACAGAGCGCGGTGATGCAGCTTCGTGGGCGAATACTTCCATCCACCGCGCGCACAGAAAAGTACCTTTGCCCGCTCGCTGCACTTTCTGTAGTTAGACAGACAAAAACAACCGCGCTTGCGGCAGCAGCATCACGGAGATGACGGACTGACGGAAATAAATATGAGCGCGGTAGAGGTGGTTGGAACGACGGAAAGGGAGAACAGGGGGTGGAGGTGGAGGAAAGAAATGGAACTATACAACATCCATGTTGGTCAATGACTTTGGTGAATAGGAGCCGGTCGATGACCTGTTAGTCGCTGTAGGTAGGCTGTTAGTCCGTGTGATGCGCTAGCTGGGCATGTTTTTCTGCCGTTGAAATAATGCGGCCAGGTGGGTACCAGTGGGTGCCCTGATTTATGAAACAAGGGCTAATCCCGCATATAGAGAGCTGTGCTGTGCGCATGAGCAGGAGTGAGGGTGACAAGCATAACCGGCACCGGTAAACAAAACAAAAACAAAAATATCGGTGGTAATGCCCTGCCCTGCCCTGCCCTGCTTTTATCCTCATTTGTACTTGCGTAATGACCCTGAAAAAAATCTCTTCGCCCTATGTTGTTGCTGTTGCTGTTGCTAAGTTTATGAAGCTGCTGACAAGGGTCACTGCATTGGACAGCTGGTCATATAATTATATCGCTCCAAGATTTTACTCCTTTATGTCGACAACAAAAGAGTTAATTTTATACTCTCCCTAAATTCATCACGACTCCAAAACAAACGGTATGCATAGAAGTCGTAAACAGGACTCTTTCCACTAGGCATCTTGAAACAGCTCAAGTTTTCGGTCACACGTTTTGCTCAATAACTCAATGTTGCCTTTTTGTGTGACGTAGGCACGACCTACAGGACTAAACGTTCATTTGTTTTTTCATCTGCCAAGTCAAATAATTGTGGACTGAAGCATGGATATAATTCAACACATCGGAGAAAGCTGTTGGTTTGGGGGGGGGGGGGTTGAGGTGATAAGAAGCAGCAAAGAAAAATTTAATTTTCAAATACAGATTCCAAGATCTATTCCAAGATCGGCAAATAAAAACACAGACTTGGCTGATTATGCGCTTAAAGTGGGCGAGGCTGGGGGGGGGGGGGGGGGATATCATAGGAAAAGGCGGGTGCAGTGTGGAGCATCACATTTACATAAATGTGCTGGGATTGTGTGAGCAGTGGTAGGCGGTTTTTGTCACGTCACATCACAGAGGCGACTGACCTGTGGAGAAATGAGAGCATTGTACGCTGGTGATAATTGTGTTGTTGTGTTTAATGTCCGGATGCGTGTTCTATGCGTGGATTCCTCATGTCATGGTTGTGAATGATGGTGCATGGCTGGTGCACTTGTCGTGTGTGGTAGTACTAGTAGTGGTGGTGGTGGTGATGATGATGGTAGTGATGATGATAATGATGATAGTGAAAATGATGATGATAATGACGATGATGATGACGATGATGGTGATTATTATGATGGTGATAATGATGACAAAGGGAGTGTAGGTGATGCCGAAGGCAGCGATGGCAATGTGAGATGCGGTGGTTGATGTTCTGATCTTGATTTTGTTCATAAAAAAATGGCGTTCGAGCAGGTTGGAATATCACACCTAAAAGCAATAGTTGAAGATAACATTTATTTATTTGTTTTAATTAAGATCATATCATTATCTGTGGACGTTAAAGGGCGTGGCAGGGGCGTGTCACTCTGGATACTGATGGGATTGGTGATTGAATAATAGGTGCCCGGGCTGTGGGGGGTGGGGTGGGGGGCAGTGAGCAGATGATCAAAATTCTTCATTATGTTAATGAAGACAATGATTTCTACGATAATGACGAAACTCTTGATAACGACGGCAACGACCACTGATGGTAGGCGTGAGCTATGGTTGGCTGTTACGTTACGAAATGACATCCTGTATCAAACAAGTTGGTAGGCTGAATGTCACTGTCAGCTGGTTGAAAGACTGTGAGATGTCTTACATTGCAGGTTTTGGGTAGTACAAAAAAAGTCTACATTATGTAAGGTTTTGAGTGCACAAACGTAAGCGCACGCGACACATGCGACAGTGTATAATTACGTTTTCCAGGTGTCAAAAATCAAACGCAACAGGTAAAAAGTTCATTCATTAAAAAAAAAATAATAATAAAATGTGGTTTACTTATAAATAAGTTGGGCTAATGTGATTTTCATTTGTATTTTTTCAACATTTACGCTTCTTTGATTGTTTACAATTTGAAGGGAAAGGTAGTATTCGAGACCGATTTTCTCCAAGGCTATACAATTCCTTATATCATTTCATGCATGTTACTGCTCGGTGCGTTTCGATTACTCAATTCCTCATATTACGGGGGAAAAAAACAACCTCTCCATCCATCCATCCACCCCCCCTTCCCGACTTTCAGAAAACACTCATGTGAGTCATATCCATTCCGTCATCGCTCTAGGACCCCAGGAGTTTCCTACATCTGAGTGAATCTCAGCAAGTGGTCAAACTGTTATGAAACAACTACACTCACTGCACAATAGATCAGACAAAGATGAAATAAACGAGGGGAGAGAATACGGTTCGGGTTTACTAAACAGGGGCATTTGGGCACGACTACAGTTCTTTGGTTTTTAGGAAGGTCACCAGGACAGGACGATTCTTAACACGGGCAAGGAAAAATGAAACTTTTCTCCGCATTCTGCATATACAAATATTTGCTAGGCAGTAAATCCTTCAGCAGAGTGAGAGGACAGATTCCTTTCGAACTGTAATAATTCAATTGTGTACACTTAGTTAGCACCAACTGATTAAGTCAAGGCCTATTTCTGTGGACGGAATTTCTGTCGGTATAGATGACAGTACTAATTTATGATTTCCAAGAAAATCAACTATTGCAAGGTACGCAAAATCTCTCACGAATGGCGCAAATCTAGACACAATCGATATCTCACCGGCTTCTGCTATCAAATTTTCCCCCGTGACACCCGCACCCCCCCCCCCCCCCCGGGCAGCTACTAGTGCTACTCTAGAGGTAAATGAACTTGCGAATCTTAATTTGCCTCCCTCTCATTCCAACTATTTGCACCGTCCCCGCCCCTAATATAGCGCCATCTCACTGTTCAATGTATTTATCATTATCCCTTGTTACGACGTTTAAAACGGATCTGACATATCCGCGAAATTAGGAAATTTTCTCATTTAGTAAAATTTTATACATTGTAAACTTACTGTTTTAGTTTTAACTTATTCTGGTAAAATAAAAATAATACGGAATATATTCTCCCTCTCTGCCTTTTAAAGAGTGTAGAGGGGCAGGATACGGATAGGGTAGGGTGGGGAGGGGGAGAGGGATGTTGCGGGGGAAAGATTTGAAAGCGACTTTGTCCATGGCATTGATTGTACCCGAGATACTAAGATGTATCTTTGTTTGTTTGTTTTTCAGCGGGCCACGGGTATGACTTGAAATATTCAACATAACACTCCAGACATTAAGATCAATAAATAGGCCTAAATAAATAATGTTTGGATGATGCAAACTAAAATGACAATGGGCAAAGTGAAAAAAAAAAAAGACTGTTTACAGAAATATTACTCTGATCTAACCTGAATTGGCCAAAGGAAATACATGTACAGCATAGACTACAACACATCACTATAGTGACTTGTGTTGTAAGTCTTTATACGTCAGAAATGCACTTTTTCGGTAAAACACCTTATCTCCAAAATTTCCGATTATAACCCGCCTTTCAACGCAGAATGAGTTGGGCATGTAGCTAGTAGCTGTGGTGTCTGTGCAATGAGAACAGTAGATAAACTCACACGAGAAGGATAAAAAAAGAAGGAGGGGGGGGGGGGGTTGAAAAGTTTTTGTCACGCTTAAAAAAATGTGGCTGAGCTCAGCTGTGAAGTGGACAGTGGTCACTGACCTAGATTCCATGTTGGTGACTTCCGATGCAAAACATGCTAGTTTTGAGGTATGAACATTTTATGTTTTGACTGACATGTACTTTTTATGCTGTTCCCAGTTTTGCGCCACTTTTCGGTCTGAAATCCGTACTCGAGTTTCTTGGAATGTCTTTATACCAGAGATATCTACAAAATCTTGAAGTCCGTGATGATACGAATGCCGAGGAGCATAAAGAAGATGATGGTGATGATATTGATGAAGATGAAGATGATAATAATATAATGATAATACTGGTGATGGTGATGATAGATGACACAAAAACAAGAAGAACCCAAGTTTGAGGTAATGTGTTTTGCACTGGTTGTTCTCTTCTAGGAAAACTTCGTTCTACTCTCTGGAAGAAGTCTTCTCGCGCCTGGAGACTCACTGAAGTTATATTACCTTATGAAACAAAATGATGGGAGTGGTGATGGTGATGGTGATAGAGACAGTGGCGGTGCTTCTATTGACTTTCCACCAAAAGAAAATGACGCTGAAGAGAAGTGAGTCAACACAAAAAGTTACGGAAGGCAAACAGACAGACATTGATAATGGTACTCCCTGGGCGACCGGGGGGGGGGGGTTGGGGGGGGGGGGCTCCGCTGGCGGTTGGGAAGACAACTCTGTAGTTCAAAAATAATGTGGAAAATATAGAGAAAAAAACGAGGAGAAGGGGGAAATCTCGGCCTAAGGCACTTGAGATGAGCGATTCTGGCACTTTGCTAGACCAACGGTGCCAGGAAGGTGTTAGTTCACTACGTTTAGGGAAGGGTGGTGCCTAGTTGGTTGGTGGGGGGGGGGGGATCAGGGATAATATAGGGAGGAGGCAATAACAAGAGCAGATGAAGAGAATGAACACACAGGGAGAAAGAGAGAAGGTGAACAACGGAGGTGACGATACCAGACCAATGGGGAAGAAGAAGGTGAAGCAGGACGGAGTAAAAGAAGGAGCAACAAAAAATGTCTGGGAGAAATTCTGCTAGAGACGCAAAGCGGAGGTGGATGTGATTAAACAAAAAAAAAAAAAAGGAATGATAAATGAAAACGAAATGGAAAATAAGAGAGTTGAAGGATGGACAGAAAAACGCCAACGAAAAAATAATCTCTTCTTTGAATGTGTCATGTAGTAATAATAATGTTTACTTCACCGTAATTGTATTATTTCACTGGACATATTTTAAAAATATGAGAGAGTTGGGAGCCACATTTTCCTCCCCCACCCCTCTTTCTTTCTAACTTTTCCATTTATTCCCCCCTCCCCCCTTTTTTTAAGAGTGCACAGATGTATACTATTACATGCGCATGCCTTATCGTGCATAATACAGCCATGATGCAATTGTTGGACTTCCTCTTGTTGGCTAAACTGCATGCAGCAAGAAAAATATGCTTTCCAGTAATAATTATTTGTTTCCTTTCTATTGCAAGAAAAAAAAATGTTGTGGTTTTAGTTCGTTTCGTGGGGGAAAAAAACACACGTCTTTCTGGAATAATTTGTTTATTTCTGTACCTATCTTTCTGAAATTTGGCAGGAGGCATGACTCTGAGCAATAGAATATTGAATTTCAGAATTTTCTGACACATCCAAATAGCTCCTTTACTCGCTGCAAAATGGGTATCTAACGCCTTGTCTCTCTATTCGAAAATTTAGGAGATTTACAGTATGTACTGTTTATCTTATTTTGAATGCACAGCAATGCTCATGGTATTTGGGTGATATTATAACTCTTCCATTTTAAACAAAAACAATTTTGGGAATCAATTTATTCACAAACGCTGCACTTTACCTGCGGTGTTTTGTTTCCTGAGAAGTCAGCAATGATTTTTGTGACATCTGGTTTCTGTAAAACTTTCAAACATGTAGGCAGAGAGTTTAATGTAAGCTTACAATTTACAATACGGAGACAAAGAGGAAAAAATGACCAAATCTCAACAACCACAGTGGAAATATTCAAGATAAATTGTTTTAAGACCATGTGCAAATTTCGAAATAATTGTGGTGGTTAAAAAGTTGGTCCCCCAAAACGGGTTTTTGTTGTTGTTGTTTTTTGATGAAACAATTTATAGTTGTTTCAAAGTCTGTCGGATACTGTTGGCTAGTAATAATAAGGAAAACAGCAGCCAACTATTTTTTTTTAAATCCTCCGTACTAAAATAAGCGAACAAAACAGCCTGGCGTTACATTTAACATTGTTTTGTAGCATGCACTTTTTTTTTTTTTTAAGAATTCAATCAAAACTGTCTGCAATTAGATCTGTCTGAGTGACACCATAATCATGAACAAATGTGAAAAGTTCAGATGCCAGTCAGGGAATTTGTAAATGTCCACAGCGCATGACGATATCACCGCAAAGTACACACTGGCAATTTTCGTCAACGGCGTATCCCCAGAATAGTGGAAACGTAAGGTAAGATGGGAGTACAGCCCAATGGGCACAATTGATCTGAATGCTGCCCAGCTATATAAGTGGAATATGAAAAATCAACGACTCTTGATTTTCATAACCATTTATGGGGCTGCTGATGCTGTTGTTATTGTTATTAAACTGTTATTCTTCTTTTATATTTAAAAAAAAAACATTCTTTTTCATTCTAAAAAATCGTAAACATGCAAAGGTGCGGTCTTGAACGAAAAAGTAACAGATGTCATACGTGCTAGAATAAGGTGTTTGCAAAACTGTGCTCAATCACGACAACTAAGCCTGGTATGACACTGCAACGTTTACTAGAAATCATTACGAATAAGATTTAACTATTTCTCACGATACCCAATCTGCACATGAGCCATCTGTTTCAGTCAAACTCCCTTTGTTAACACAACTTGGAAAGCACAAAAAATAATTTGTCGCTCTGTTTGTTTGTTGTTGTTTTGTGTGTGTGTGTGTGTGTGTGTGTTTTGTTTCCATCCAAATTCGAGTTTAAGTTTAAGATGATCCAGTTGAACGTGAAAAAAAAAAAAAGGTAAGTACTGGTAATGCATTGAAAATGCCTGAGAAAACAAAAAATTTGAACTCCCAGCAAACTGAACCCGAACGTGTGAAATGTTAGGATTCTCTCCTGATAATAATAGCACGGTGAATATGGATTTTTGACAATGTCATAAAAAGAAGACATGATACGTACTCACACATGGACAAACGGATGATCAGGGAGAAGTCACTGACTGGGCATGTGTACGCTTCTGGGGACTCAGACTGGAGAGAGAGGGGGTGCATAGGAAGGAAAAGGGCGAGGCTATAGGCTGAGGGAGAGGAGTGGAAAGAGGCTGGTACGTGAGTGATTATAATGTGAGCAGCAAGACAGAACAGAAATATAACGGAACTGAAACAACAGGAGACAATAATAATAACAATAATTATGTATATGGCGAGAACAAGTAGCCAGGGCATTAAAATAACCCGGATGTGGTTTGTTTCTTTGAGGATTGTGTGTGTGTGTGTGGGGGGGGGGGAGGGTGGCACTGGGAGAATTGAACGAATGTAATAGAAACGATGAAAAGATTTTTAAAAGAGAGGTGGGGTGGGGGAGTTTGGATGTGTGAAAGAATAAGTTTAAGTTAAGGTGCAATGCAAGCACCCTCTGAGCAACTCCACATCTGTGTGATCTTACGTGAACAGCTGTCCATAATGTGAACACCCACTAAAAAAAATAATATTTACGGCACGAAACATAAGTTAAAATATAATTATAACCTCTCACATTTTACTCCCTCTGTCTAAGTTTGGCACATTAAACAACCACTTTCTTTCTCAAACACGATAATAAAACAAAAGAGCCATGAAAGGGACACGCTTCTCGTGTTTACAGCTCCAGGAGACAGACCAGCGGTGTCACTGGATGCAACCTCTCTGACTAATTTGGGTAATAAGCGAGTATTTTTAAAATCTGGCTTCAATTTTCATGTAAGGAAAACTGCGTAAGTTTCTTTTAAAAGGTTCATTCAAGTTGTTTTTTTTTTTTTTTTAATTTGGTTTATTTTCATGTGTATCATTGTATGGGTGATACTGATAGAATGCTCGCCTTTCGGGAGCCCAGTCGTATTGGTATCACAGCATCAGCCGTCTGCAATATGTTTATTTTAGAAAATGGCAAAAATTATAGATTTTTGGGCTTTCTTACACTCTCAACTTGAATGTTCACGATGTAGGTAGGCAGGTAGGTAGGTAGGTAGGTAGGTAGGTAGGTAGGTAGATAGGTAGAGAGATAGATAGGTTGGTAGGTAGGCAGTTGAGTGAGTAGGCAGGCATGTGGGTGAGAGGGTGGGTAGGAAGTTGGCAGGTGGGTGGATAGGAGAGAGAGTAGATAGGTTAGGAAGTAGCCGGGAAAGCTGGCTGGGGAGATAAGTAGGTGGGCATAGAGATGGGTAGACAGGTAGATAGGCAGGCAGCTAGATAGAAAGATAAATAACGCAGGAAAGTATAATTCATTAATACCCTCACCGAAGTTCCGATCACTGTGATTATACGAACAATGTGTGACATTGTTTAAATGATCCCTACAAGAGGAAGAGAGAACAGCGTCTAGGAACAGCGGAGGCAGAGTAGGAAATCTTAACGATAATGGGCACTGATGGGTGTTGAAATACTAATCAAGACGCGATGGGGATTAAAGGATATCTTCGTAGCTCAGACGAGTTTTACACTCGCGAAATCATCTATCGATCTCAGTAAAAATCAATCTGAGACGCCCGAAAATGGTGGCCTAATTAAGGGTGTTCGTCCTTTTTTCTTCTCCGAGTTTGGGCAAGAGCTTTGTTTTAATGCAGCGGTTCTAGTTATGTGGGTCGTGACAGGTGGACGGGTAGACGGAGGGTGGAACGAAAGTTGAACGTATGGACATACAGATGGACGGGTGGGTGGATACGGTAGTTGGATGGTTGGGTGGCGGTGGGATGGTCAGAATGGGTGCGTGGGAGGGAAAGAGGTTACGTGGTTAGTTCTGGTGGATGGGTGGGTGGATGGATGGATGGATAGATGGATGGATGGCTGGATGGATGGACGGATTTGTGGGAAAACAGAGGACATGTCGACAATGCAATGTCAGTTGGAACTCCGTCTGGATGCCAAAAACCAAATTGACATACCGATGTACCGGCACTGTGTGAGTCCTCCAAATTCATTAAAATGGAAAGGAAACTGAAAAATAAGTAATGGGTTGTTTGTTTGTTTTTGTTTTGTAATTTCAACTGTCACTCAACCAGGGAAAAATAATGTTGTCCAATCAGCTTTCTTACAGTTAGCACATCCGCCATCGGTTCCTTGCCAGGAAGGTTGTCAGTGTCATACCGAAGAAGGTGCTTTTGTTGTTGTTGTTTTTTTTTAAAGACACTTTAAAAATAAGGGTCGGGATTACAGGTAGGGATAGGACTTTTGGCGACACAGCATCAATAACTTCTTTCCGTTGATTAATATTTCAAAAGAAGGTGTGGGGACAGCCTGTGCCTGGCCGGAAGAACATTATCATTTTTATTTTCGAGTAATTTGATTCTTCTTTGAACGTTTCCAAAGCCATTTCGCATGGGTTTACAGTGAGTGATAAGCTGTGGGTGACATTGACAGTGACCCGGCTACAAATGAAACATGACATACATATTTGTAATTATTTGTGTATTCATTAACTTATACATTTTCATGACTTTGTGTCATGTGTTCATAATTTACATGTTCAGCGTGTATAATTTGTAAGTTATTTATTATATTTAATTCATCATTTACTAATTCACTGTTTAAAAAAAATAGCGTTTTTATCATTCTCCCTCTTCGCTTTCCCGCTCATCGAAAATATTAAATAGTGTGTGTGTGTGTGTGTAGTTATGTTTGTCAGTCTGTCTTCCTTTAAAGTATCGGTGCAATGACGTGTCAGTAAAATTTGCTTTCCTCATCCTCTCTGTCTTTCCTTCTTTCAGTTCACACATAGTCCATATATCCTCGCTCCTGACCATCACATGACTGTGACCACAATAAAAACATTCAGCCTGACCAGTGGATTAAGAAAACGAGAACAAAACAGGGAGGGGGAAGAAACAAAATAAAATCAATCACCCCCAAGGGACAGCAAGTTGACCTCGCCCCGGCCTAGACTCCCACTGACCTGGATTAGTCCATCTTTGCGGTCGAAGGGGGGTTTTGCAAAAAGCCACTGGCCTCGATGCGCCTCGCCACTGCCCCATGCGGTGGAACGAGGGAGGTAAACGGCCGAAGGGCTGTTGGACCGGATTTCAGTTTTGGCGCCCCCCCCCCCCCCCTTTTCCCGAAACTTTTTTCTTCTATTTTTTGAAAAGGTCACCCTGTGCTTTTCTTTATCTCCTTTGCATTTTTTTTTCTTTTTGGCAAGCCAGACCTAGGCTTTTTTCCTTGCAAATTAGGGAGGATAAAATTTCGCGTTTTTTCTATCAACCGATCTGTTTTTTTTTTCCTCTCAATTGTTAGTTTTAAGTGATGAAAACACAAACTAATAAAAACTACAAATAAAAAAAATACAATTGGGACTGCGTCTGAAATTTCGTTCTCAGTCTGTTTCCCCCTCCCCCTTTGCCAACCACTCTCTCTCTCTCTCTTGTTATTTTGCAGAGACCCCTGTAAGAAATTCTAGACTCAAGAATTGCTTGCTGATTTCGATCTTGTTGCTGTTGCTGCACTTACTACTCTCATCAAATGCAAAGGCTCCCTGAACACTTTATCTGCGGACTTAACACATGAAGAGCGCAAGGTGAGACTGTGTTAGACACGCCTTCGCGACCTCCCAAATTTTGGGTTATTCACCTTGCATCGCTTGGTTTCCTTTCTCTCCTCCCCCCCTCCCCAACCGCCCCCCCCCCTTCCCCAACCGCCCCCCCCCCTCCATCGCAGTGGGAGAAAAAAAAACAGCAGCCGTTTTTATAACTAGTTTTCTCGTGATCGTGGGGAGGATGAGTAAGAACTCGGGGGGGGGGGGGGGAGAAGACCGTACGCACTGACAATTAATACCATGGCTGGACTTGAAATTTAAATGACAAAATGACCAAAATAAAAAGAAAAGGCGGGCTCCAAAGTGACCTCGGTTGAACTTTCAAACGAGCGTTGGAGATCTGGCGTGTTAAACGGCCGGCTGGGGGGTGACTCAATGACAATAACTGGCAAACAATTTGAGGCAGAACAATGACGACAAAAAATGTAACTGAAAGTTATTTTTAAAAAGTAAGAAAAGTAAGCAAATACAAATATAAGTTCTAATGCCAGACAAGCAGCCCTTTCTTTGACCTCCGGGATGAAATGTTACCATTCTCTATGTTAACTACCATTACCAATTTTCATTTATTCTGAAAATTCATATTCTTATGGGCCAGCAGATCTGTTGCAGACTCTCTAAACAAAAAACAAATCGGAGCGGACCCTGCTGCAAACTGGGAGGTATAAAAAAAATTTTGAAGAAAGAATTTTCACTGCACATGTACAACAGCCGACAATCAATGTCTCTCTCCCCCCACCCCCCGTAGAATTCTGGGGCCACACGGTAAACTATCGTAACTGAACCTTTAAAAAAAATAAAATTGAGATATTTGGCATGCCTGAAGCCCTTAACTGCCGGTAGGTTGTGTTATAAGTTGGGGGTTAAATTCTGAAAACGAAAAGAATTAAATAATGCGTATAAAATAATAAGTAGATATATCGTTTGTGTGAAAATCGATCTACGATAGTTTACCGAACGGCACTCGAAATTCTCGCCACGAGTCTGACATAAGTACAAGCTCACTTCCCGACTACTTCACCAGCAAAAAGACCAGCTTAAACCTTTTCACATACGCTCTCACGTTTAACAAACATGGCAAACATACTCGGGCACGGACACGTATCCAGACTCACACACATAAACCACCAAAAGCATACATACATACTTCGAGAATTTTATTGACTATATGATTTTTCACATGCAATGAACAATCCAATTGCATAATCACATATTCAACATAATATATCAGCTTACAAGCATACCAACAACTTAAATAGTGTAATACAATGGAACTGTATAATAGTAATATAGTGTATGCATTGTAATGAGAATGCATAGTAGTAATATAGTGTATGGAATAACCAACATGCATTGCATTGATAAAAGCCTTTTGACTGATAAAAAACGAAGAAAAAAGGGAGTGAATGCACCACTGAAAGCTACTGTATATGACAAAATATTGTTAGAGATGAATTAGATTAAATGATATCTTTTCTTCCAGACCCTGTGTGACCCAATAATAGCACTGATACATACATACATACATACATACATACACACATACACATACACACATACACATACATACACACATACATACATACATACATACATTACATACATACATACATATATACATACATACATACATACATACATACATACATACATACATACATACACATACACATACACACACACACACACACACACACACACACACACACACACATACACACACACACACACACACACATACATACATACACGCAAGCAGCAACTTGTGAATCGTCCGAAATCAAAATGCAGTGAGTGCAAAATTCATACTTTTGAGAAAATAAGTTTACTGTTTAAAAGTTAGTCCAATATGATGTTCCATCAGTTTTTTTGTTTTTTTTCACACACTTATTAACCTTTCATTGTCAGTAGTTTGAAGCGGTAGGTAGTATCCACTCTGACGAATTAGGTCAAGTCACTGTTTAGGACCGCACATTTTCATTGTGATTTGAGGTCTTTATTTTAGGAGGTTCGCTGCCCTTGGCATTTACACCTCACTTTACTTGTTTTATTATTTCTTGTTCTGGCGGGGGGGGGGGGGGAGATGATATGGATAAATTTTTAATCTATTAATTTCAATTTTGCCCGGGCAGCGGCCTTTCGGCCTGCTCTTTACGATTTCCAACTGCCAAGGTATCTTTAACGTGCGCAACGTGCACACGGGCCCTCCGAATTTTTTCGTCCTTATCCGAGAAGACTAGGTACTCGATCCTACCCCCCAATAGGACCAGGGACTTGAAAATATGAGAAAAATCCAATTTCCAAGAACTACTCGATCCTACCCCCCAATAGGACCAGGGACTTGAAAATATGAGAAAAATCCACTTTCCAACATGCCTGCACTGCCCGGGTTTAGAACCCGGGACCCTTGGCATGAGAGGCGAGCACCTTGCCTCTAGACCACCTTGTCCCCATTTTTCATTGTCCGTATGCGTAAACAATCCCTATTTTACAGACATGCCACAAGGAAAGCTACCAACACATGTTATGCCTCTTACTTTTTCATCCTCTCCCAAATCACTGGCAAGCACCACCTTGGTCTACAGAGTGACCCCCTCCCCCCCCCCCCCCCAACACACACACACACACACACCTACCGTCAATAGAATCACAAAAACAAGCTTTGACAGTTTACCTTTCTTGCACAAAGACTTTGGAGTCTTAACCTGAGACAACAAACAATACGTCATAGCTCTGTGTGGAGAGGAAGAAGGACGGCTGCATCCAATGATTACATGGTGTTTCTGCTGCCTAATTTGGCTTAAATTAGAGTTAAGTGTATGGCCTGAGACATAGTGCTACAAAATATGGATATATATATACATGTATCTCTATGAGTACGGGTCGATTTGACTCTGCAACTGATACTGATCACAATAATGGGATTCAGTGTTTCAAATCGGTAGTAAGGTTCAAGAAAAAAACGAAAACTTCATCTGCCAAGGCTGTTTCCGGAAACTGGAGGTTTTGGTTGATTTTGACTCATCAATCTCTCTTCTATGTTTGTAACACAGTACGGTTTTCGTTAATAAAATACTAAAATAGATAAAGGAAGGAAATATAACTTCATATTATTATGGCCAGCCCCAAATTTAATTACCGATTTGACGAGATGTTTCACATAAGGTACAACCCAGTCACAAAGATTATGTAGACATTGTAGTGCTTCCATACCCTAGCAAATAAAATAATTTGGTCTTTCATACAACTTGTATCCACAATGGGGTATTCAAAAACATAACCAACAACAGTGCCATAACAAGATCTCATGAAAACCCATGAATAACAAAATACAGATGATATAGGAATACACCATCAACATATACACGCCCGCATACGCAAACCCACATTTTAATTTTAAGGCAGATCAAAAGAATCAGTTACCTCTAATCTCTTATCTCTCAGATAAGAAACTGTTGGAGGAAGATGATATGAACTCTTAATTTACTGAAATTTGAAAAAAAAAATTAACAAAATAAAAATAGTAATAAGAAAAGTGGGGATGAATTTCAAACAAACAACAACAACAACAACAACAACAACAACACAGTGCAGCCAAAAAATGACGAAATTTAAAATTAAAAAAAAAATTCAGAAAACAAAAAAAAAAAAAAAAAAACCAGAGAGAAAATGAAAACCAATGGCATAACAATAATAAAAATCTGATTTTAAAAAAATTAAAATAATATCGTTATGGACTGTCCGTCTGTCTAGCCTTTCAACAAAAAACTGCGGAGAAAACAATAAATGAAGTCCGTGCACCGCAAATCACCTGTCTGGCAGTGGGGCTTGGGAACAAAAAAAATGAAAAAAAGAAGAAGGCAACAACAACAACAACAACAACAGCAATAACAATAACAAATTCCTCAGTATTTTTGTCAAATAAACCAAATAACTCGGAGAGGAGGAGAAGCGCGTTCTTTGCCCCAAATTACACAAGGTCTGAATTAACACCAGCACATTTGGCGACGGGAAATTAACTGCCAAAACAAGTTTGACAAACGGCAGAGGTAAAATAAAATAAAGCAAAACATTGCGAGGCAAGGTCGGGAGGGGGTGAGGTTGGGGAATACAGGGGCGGAGACCAAGGAAGTAGCCTCTTTTGTCATACTGGCACAGGTTGTGTCCCAGTTTTGTTTTGATACTATGCAATAACAAGTAATATTTTTATCCATCGTGTTTACAACGTTTTATGATATTGATAATGATTATGCTGTAGAAGTTGTCGCTGGTGTATTCATGGCTTAAGCCAAAGCTTCTCCATCTGTTTATAGAGTTTGTTGTCAATTTTTTCTCGCGCCACTCCCTTCCCCTTAACATTTCTGTTTATTTTTTTTCCTCTACTCGAAACAATGTTGTTGCTTGCTGTTGTTCAATTTCTGAATTTTGAGGGTTTAGTTTATGATGATGATGATATTGCTGATTTCATTAGTGCTGAAGCTGTTGTTTCTGAAATTGAAGTGGTTTTCCTTCCTTAATTAAATGAACTGCATGTATGTTAGTGTTCTTACACGGTATGGATGGATGGCCGGACGGATGGATGGATTGGTGGATGGAAGTGTGGATGAACAGATGGACAGACGGATGAAATGAAATGGCGGATGGAAGAGTCGGAAAGAAAGAAGACAGGTACAAAGTATGGCCAACGATGGAAGAGAAGGCGGTACACAAACTGCGATTTATTATTTTATTTCTCTTCAAGACATGTTTACTGCAACGCCCCACCTGAGGATTTCACCTACTTGAGTCGGTCTCCACTGCTACAGAAGGTCAAATTGTCATGCACGAATGAACCTGTTTTATTCACAAACAGGCCTTAGTACCAACAGACAACTCTACTAGTACACCTACACTTTAGTAAAAATACAGAAACTTTTCCAGCTGTATGAACATTAAATCATATTTAAACGTTCAAATGAAGGATCTTTAAAAAGTGAGCGATCTCTTGATTCCCACATCATTTCTTTATTCTGATGATTAATTTACGTGACCAGCACATGTCATTATTTCAATCCATATTGTATTTGCTGCATAAAAAGTTTGTAGCTATCAGATTTGCAAGGCGATAACAATAATTTTTTTTTTTTTACAGCACTGGCAATGAAAATGTTAAATCACACATGATTGTGCGGCCACATCTACAGGGATTCACATGTCCCGAGATCAATCACCTTGGTTTTTTCCTAACATACATCATTAGTGATTACTACTCACTCACTCACATACTCCTCCCCCCCCCCCTCTCTCTCTCTCTCTCTCTCTCTCTCTCTCTCTCTCTCTCTCTCTCTCTCTCTCTCTCTCTCTCTCTCTCTCTCTCTCCTCCTCTCTCTCTCTCTCTCTCTCTCTCTCTCTCTCTCTCCCTCCTCTCTCTCTCTCTCTCTCTCTCTCTCCTCTCTCCTCTCTCTCTCTCTCTCTCTCTCCCTCTGTGTGTCTCGAACACAGGAGCGGGCAATCAATCTGTAATTGTTCAGCATTTTTCCGTTTTCATCATAATAATTTGACTCAAAAGATAAACAGCTTGTGTCATTTCGCGCCTTTCTAAGTTATGTGGAGCACTTAACCAAACAATGTATCATTTTTCACATAAAATATCACAAATCTTATTTGACGAAAGATACAAAATTTGTGCCAATAGTCGTACTCTGTAGAACCATTTTCGGGCATTTTGTCAATAGAAGCTGTCTCACAAATCCGTATGTCTGAACAGGGGTCAAAGTATGTAGGATAAACCCTCTCTGTTGGGACAGTGGATATGTCATACTCCAACAAATCAAACAAATAGATCTAAACATACAAAAACAAAAAACAAAAAAAAAACTTTTCCTACTTTTTACACTGACTCGGTGAAGTGAAGGTTTTTAAAAATTTTTTTCATTCTGTCAGAATTGATTGACATGAGAGACAAATCAAAATGTACGTGCTTACAGTGTAAAACCTGTTTTGTTTTTAACCTATTTTACAAGTGAAAAAGTAAAATAGTGTCAAGAATGATTGGGTGATTGACTGTCAGGTCGTGCAAACCAGAGAGAGAGAGAGAGAGAGAGAGAGAGAGAGAGAGAGAGAGAGAGAGAGAGAGAGAGAGAGAGAGAGAGAGAGAGAAAGAGAGATGATCATATACACTCCACTGGTAACAAACATTTATAAAGTATTAAAAGCTAATGCGAAGAAAAGCCACGAAAAATATCTGAAGTAGGCCTAACCGATGAAGCTGATTACTTGATGGGAAAAACAGAAGAAACAAGAAGAGGAAGAAGAAGGGAGTAGAGGGAATTGATGAATTGAATTAAATGGAATTAAAAAACATCGGGGAAATTTTTTAAAAATAAAGAAAAGCGGTCCAATGACTTCAGGATTCTCGTACGCGCAACGCACAAGCCGAAAATTTAGATGCAGTTCAAAACGTAACAAATCAACACCAACAATCGGACTTACCGGAATAGATCTGTGATATTTCATCCGAGTCCACACGGGGTCACTACATCATTTTCCAGAAAATTGAAACTGTTTTCCTTATGTAGATCTATTTAGATAGGCCTACACATAGCCAGCCATCTCCGTTCACAATTAGAATTTAGATCTAGAGTCTAGATCTACAAAGAATTTTTTTTCTAAGAAATAAAAAATTTAAGCCTTTTTTTTTCTTTCTGAAATTACTTGTTCCACTACATGGTTGTTAATAAACGCTGGCCACAATTTTCCTCTCCTCGTATCTGCATCGAGGATGGGGCGAAAAAAAACGTGCACGGCGTATTCCAGCGCAATTCGTATCCACGTTCCTGCAACAAGCCCACGGACCCTTTTTGAAAGCTGACACAACGCACGAAACTGCTCTACGCCGAAAGACGAGGAAGAAGAATTTGTAGTACTGGGGGCTGGGTCGGGCCGGAATGCTGGGCAGGGTGGATTATTTTTTTTTTTTAAGTTCGAGAAGGGAAGGGAGAGTTCGAGGACTAAAGGTGGAGGGGGGAAACGTAGAGAGGGGGCGGGGATAAAAATCTATCCTTGTTTTTCAGCTCTGCCCGAAAAAAATCTTTAGCTGGGCCGATAGTACTGATGGGGTCGGCCCACAAGACTGACTGGTGCGCGGTGTTTCTTGAAACCAAGCGCTCCCCTCTCTCTCGCCTCGTCCGTCCCCTTTTCCAACACTGCCCCCTTCTCTATTTACCTCGGGTCTCAGGGCCAGTGCGACCCGACCTCCTGACTCTATGCTGTCATTTGTTATTGTTGTTGTTGTTTTAATATAATTTATCTTCAACTTCCCCCTACCCCGCCCCCTCCCCTCACCACATTAATATACCTTTATTATATGTCATTTTTTTTGCCTCTATCTATCTATCTATCTATCTATCTATCTATCTATCTATCTATCTATCTATCTATCTATTACTGACACCCCTACCCCAACCATAAAAATCACCCTCTAACATAATAATTCACATTGCCCTTTCTTCGGATCGATTACCCTAATAAGTATTCAGCAATGTGAATATTTACCAAAGTAACCCTTTCACTTGGCCAAAACTGGTAGACTTCGGAATGTTGTCATATTCAATTCAAAACCTTAACAAGTAATAGGAATGTATTCTGAAGGCATTAAGAATGAAACAGAACCTTACAATGTTATGTTATTCCCAGATGGTGAGAACAGAAGTTTCATTATTAGGCCTATTGGTTTGCTTGATTACAACTCCCCCCCCCCCCCACCCCTAGCGAAAAAGAAGGCTTTGAAATTTTTGTGACAAAGAAAATTTTTATAGTACCCTTAAATTTTTTTTGCACCCCCCCCCCCTCCCCTTTTCCATCCTGGAAATGGTTGATTATCAATCCTCACAAGGCGCATTTCATAACATGCTCTTTACTATAACTACTCAGAATGTTCCTCAATAAATAGGCCAACATTTTATCAACATAAACGGAAATTACCATGACATGAGAAAGGCACAGCAAAGCAAAAACACGGATGATGCTGCTGCTCAGGTAATATAATTATATCCTTATTAAAAATAGTGACAACAAGCACGTGGGGGTGGGGGAATAAATCACCGACAGCCAATCATATTTGATACAAATTTTCACGTCAAATGCACCAAGTGTCAGAAATTCAAAGCAAATCCAAAGGGTAGGAAATCCTCTATGTGACTTCGAATCAAACTTAAATCCGCACGAATACAGCACAAAAATCTTCTAATTTTAATGAGTTTTTTAAAAAAATTATTCATTTTGAAGATTAGGAAGGAGTTTTACTTTCATTTCTATTTCCTTCAGGTTCTGAACACTCTAAAATAGCACATTACGCATAAGCTACAACAAACACGTTTCAAATGAATGATGTCACAGCATGACTGGTCTCTCTCTCTCTCTTTCTCTGCCTCTTTCCAAAAACACTGTGACCTACTTGTCCAGTGACAAACACTGGCAGTACCGCCATATAGTAACTCTCCCAACACCGTTGTCCATGTCTTTCGATAACAATACAGCACAAATTTTCTAATCTGCTGCACGCCCTCGTACAGACCGGCTGTCCGGTTAGCGGCGCAGTACACACAGGGAGGTCTCGTAGTGTAACAATGTTCTATCTGCATTGACTGCCGGGGCTTGAAAGGAAACTACGTGGAAATAACAGTTATTGTACTGTTAGACTAATATTACTAGCCCTGTGAAACCGCATAAGTCGGAGATGACATTCCCCCCCCCCCCCCAGTTTTTTGTTTTTTTTTCATTTTGCCATTATATTCTAAGAACTCCTTGAAAGGATTTTATTTCCTCTAATGATTCGATAAAGGGTATAATATTGCAAAAGTAACGTTTTATGATAAAAACAAATAGTATTTTTACGTTATTCTCCCTCTCCTGTAAAATTAGGTCTCCTCCGTATCTGTGCTGTTTCATGTCTGGGGCAGTGATATTTCATTATATTTCCCTATTATAATAAACCAACAACCAGAAGCGAATTATTAATCTAGCGACAGAATTACCGCCTTGGTCATTTTGAATTGCAAAAAACATTTAGATATGACACAACTCTAAACTTAAGTACATTAAATGCTAACCAGCCAAGAGAAAGGGGCAAAATTAAAGTAGCTACTGACGCATTTCCAGATTTTCTACTTTGGCACTGACAGACTGCAGTAGATAAAACAAGGCATAACTGAATCCAGGGCATTACAAACCTTCTGTAGTTTTTATCTGTGATGACCTACATTTCGCCCCCCCCCCCTCCCCCCCTTCGGCCTCTTGACAACATAACTGTTCAGCGTGGTGTTAGTGGATCTTGAACATACCCAAACAGTAAACGCCCACCACTCCTACCACTTCCACCATCACCACAACAACACGGGCTGCTGCTATCACACGACCACTACTGCAGCAATATCAACACAAACTGCGATAGTCACTATCATAACCGAAGTGAGAACTTGGCATGACAAAAAATCCTGAGCTCACTTTAATGTGGCGTTAATTTACCAAAACAGGTAACACAATGTAAATTACATCACAATGACACAAAGCTTCACAACAATTTCCTCTTTTGTTTACTTACGTGAGGGTTATATGAAAATGATAATTTTTTAAAAAGTAAGGAAAACTGTCACCTCTGACTTTTACATCACCGTGAATGCTGAATTTTCTGATATATCCTGTTTATGATCTTTACACCCAGTTATGTCGATAACATTAAATAGTGTGAATCTACGTCATGATAATACTGACCTGTAACTCAAAAGTTACTAATGGAGAACCGGATTTTCAAACTGATAAGGCAGTAAAGATTTCACAACAATGCTGTGTGAGTAGAGAAACTAGCTGAGGTCCCCGGCCCTGCTCGGGATAAATCGGTTTGAATATTAAGTTTCAGTTCTGGGTGGTTATTATGGACCTGCTTCATCTTGCCTGTTCCTTTTTGTTTATTTTATTTTTGTTTGTTTGTTTTTAATTAAGTCTTACTGCTCTGCCTTTGTGAGCTGACACCCTGCGTGTCCTGTACAATAGCATGATTTGCGCACGGGTTAGTGTGTTTGATAGTGAACACATCGCAGGAAATGATAACGAAACCTTAAAATGGCGAACCATGACTCGAAATAGATCTAAATGATGCCGAAACAATGAAAAATGAAACGTAGAAGCCTGAACATTTCATAATTTCTAATATAGCCCATGTTAATTTCGCATTGATAATATGCTGTTGAGCAAAGTTTGAAGCCTGAGTGTGATGCGGTTCCTGAGCCTTATGTGACCAAAGTTTCGAGTTACCAAAATATCTTACCACACTCGGCCCTGTCTGAGCTGTAAAAATGACGAATCAGAAAACCTCGAATGGCCCATTTTGTTTTCTATTTTTCTAAATTTTTAAGGTTGTTGCATCCTTAAAATGAACAGATACAAACCTTGCTCAGTCTTTGAACTACTTTCAGTAATTTTTTCATGACTCTACGTACAGTAGTTTTTTCAGCAATAGAGTGCAACCGTCCAATTTTACCCAATTATATATATTAATGCTGGTACCTTGAGATATACACAGGGATGCTCCTACGTATTTACCGACAGTCCGTGGTTTAAAATGTTCCAGTAATGAATATGTGAGTGTGCATGAGAAAACCCACAATATGTCGAAAACATGACATTTTGAGTTCTGTACATGACATATAATAAAAGACAAGACATTCTTGATAAATTGAAGTCAGTGACACTCCTAAAACAAAATTTTGAGAAAAAGGCATTTAATCCTAAAAGTAGCAATAGCTAATTGACCCATGAATATTGGAGTGATTGCTGTTAAGAGACCGTAGTCTAATAACTAAGCCGGTATAGAGATCATAGTGAGTAGTGTTCACTGCTCATCTACAGTTTACCCTGTAACATGCCACGGTCCCCTAAACAACAGTCAAGTCGGAAGTTTTTGGATCTTGTTAGGAGACCGTAGCCTAATTACAAAGCCTTTATAGAGATCATAGTGAGTAGTGTTCACTGCCCATCTACAGTTTACCCTGTAATATGCCACGGTCCCCTAAACAACAGCCAAGTTGGAAGTTTGTGTCGGACCCATATTTTCACTTCAAAGCCGTTTTTCTCAAAATCAGCTCTTTCGACATTTGTGGGTTTTCTCATGCACACTCACATATATATATGCACACTCACATATGTGAGTGTGCATGAGAAAACATTTCCAATCTCTTCAGGTCTAAAACTCCATCTCCAAGCAGTCTTATTGTTTTAAACCATGTTTGTTACGTTTTACAGATCAGGCCTGAGACCAGAAAGAAAGAAAAGTATAAAATAAATCCTCTCATTTTGTTTCCCGCTGTAAAAACTTTCCAGTTTTTTGTTTCGATAACCAGACTTGGCCTTTTCATTCTCCTCAGTCATTGTTTGTACAGCCATTAAAATACATATTTTCCTCTTGGTTGTCATGTGGTCTTTTCTAACTAATTTATCAAACATTTAAGATGAACCAAAGAGAAAAATTTCGACGCTCGAAAAAAACAACAACACAAAACAGCTAAACCTCATGAGCTTTGCAATTAGACTCTTTACCAAACAAAAAGTTTGGTTTGCTATGCTTGTCTTCTCGATGGTGTCATCCCCCCACCCCACCCAGCCATGCCCAGTGCTTCTCTCTCAGAAGTCTCCCATCCTTAACCCTCCCCTCATTCCTTCACCTCTCCCTTTCCCGCCTCCATGCAAAGTCCAGAATCCATCCACCAATGGCACGACAGCCATAATTATGTGCGCGCGCGAGTGTGTGTGCATGTTACATGTATTATATTTTTAGTTGAAGGCAGTTGGCGGAGAGCAGGGAGCGGGTGGATGGGGTCAGGGCTAGAGGAGGGACACAAAACAAAGACCATTAAAAAAAAAAAAAAGTGGATAGTCTTTGTCGTCGTGACTAACATGAGCGCATAACCAATTAGTTCAGCGGTTACTACTCTGTGCAAACTCCATAGACCCTGCAGAGGCCAGGAAAGCATGGCAGTGGTCCACACAGAAGATTAGTAATTCGAGGGCAGAACAGAGAAATGAGAGGAGGCGTGGCAGGGGGGGGGGGCTGCTCTATTCTAGAAGAATCTAAAAGTCTATTTGAGTCAAACTTAGAACTTCAAAAAAAAAAAAAGTTGAACATTTGAGACTTTGAGTTTGAGTTTAGTTTTACGGCGCGTCGGCACGATAACGGCCACTTTGTGCCCTTCACGTTCTATTTGGGTACACTTTCTTCATGTTTCGTATTCAGAGCTGTTAGGTTTAACATAGAATTAAATACACTTATATAAGTTTAACACATTGGTAAAATTCTACAAAAGGTGTTTTGCATAGATCTGGAAAAAGTTTTGTAAACGAGTACAAAAGTTAGTAAATCAAGTTGTAGATCTTAGCCTCTCTCAGAAAGGACAGAATGCGTTGCGGCGTTGCTGGGCCACGTCAGAAAATAACTCTTTCATGGATCCGCAGGCATAGTGTCTTCCTCGGATATGCATGAAGTCTACATAATTATTCAGTTAAAATATGTTTTATGATAGATGGCAGTTCAATGCCACATGTTCGGGGGCAACCTCTCTCCATCCCACCCCCCTAAGTAAAAAACGGTGTGTGAGGTGGGTATGACCCAGGTGGAGTCTACTAAGGACAAGTTCAACTCTCCGATTTGTTGAGAGCCATACGTCCACTGTCCAAGTTGATATTGGGTAAAGTGTAGTTTATTTGATGTTTTTTCATCCCATCTTGCCTGCCATCTCAATTTAATGAAGTTATTAACAGCTGGTTTAAAGTCAGAGTGTGGTATTTTAAAGTGTTGTGGTGGACACTTCAGTGTTTTTTTGGCCAGCGTGTCTGCTGTTTCATTACCCTTAATGCCAAATGTGGCCAGGGATCCAACAGAGAACAACTTCATATTTCCTGTTGGACAGTGTATGAATTTGTTGTAACAGATTATTGATTTCATGGGTCTTCATATTCGGGTTTTTCAAAGCCTGAAGGCAGGACAGCGAATCAGAAAAGCTAACGAAGCGTCCTGGTCGGGAATCGGATATAACATTTAAGACCAGGTTATTTGCATGAATTTCAGCGGTAAAGACAAATGCTTTGGGGTTGAGACTGAGGCATTCGGTTTTGCCATCTGTACTTGAGAATGAGGCGGGTCCTACCGTATCATGGTCTTTGGAGTCGACTGTGAAAGAAGGTCTATGATCGTATGGTATATTCTATCTAAACATTTGTTTGTAGGTTTCTGGCATGGTGTTGTTCTTCGGACATGCCACGAGATCTAAAATAATGTTTGGTTTATGAGTTGACCATGGTGGGCAGGAAATGGGCATTTTGGATAAAACGGCCAAAAAAACCTCTCAGTTTATTCCGTGCAAATGATACCAACAAAATGGTAACTTTTATACATTTCACGTGATAACAGGAAGGGTTATAAGTCCAAATCAATGCCGACCTGGATTTTCACCAAAATCTGATTTCCTAAACTTACTCCAGACTACAAGAGCTCTATGCTATAAGCAGTGTGGGTGTGTGTGTGTGTGTGTGTGTGTGGGAAAACGTCCATGATTTTCATAAACTGTTCCTGGGGTCTGCCATCCACACACCTTTGACAGTCCCTGACCTAGCTAGTACAAAAAATACTAAAATCGGACCCAGTAGTCATGCAAGGGAGTTCACCAGGCATTCAATTCTACGCCGCACGCGCGCGCCACACATCCGCCCACGCGCTTTTTTTTTCTTTTTTTGAGGACTTTCTTTTTTAAAGCAGGTTATGTTAGCTGTGAGTGTGCTCGTTTGTGAGTGTTTTTTTTTTTTGTTAACAACAGCCCCCCCCCCCCCCACCATATCATATGCTACTCCCTATCCACCCCCCTCCCCTTAAATGAGGTTATGTGGATTACAAAGCCAAAGCTAGATCTACCCGTCCTTCCATCCCCACCGCCATACACACTCACTCCCCAGCCTGCTGCCACAGACATCATTATTTATACACATCCCCTACTGTTCTGTTCTGCCCCTATGAACTTGCTATATTGCTGCTTTGTCGCTCGATACAGTAATTAAAACATGTATCATTCTCTCCACGGAAGACGCAGTCACTCCCCCTCCTTCCCTCTCCTCCCCCTTGACTACTTTTATTCTCTCTGCCTCTCTTGTTTTATTTTCTGTTCACTCACCTTAACATTCACACATACTCGCACGAGTACAGTTCTGTACACGGCTTTGTGCAAACACTAAAGACAACATTATATAACTACTATTTTATTGACATTTATACTAATAATAAATATCGTGTTTTATAATCAACTTTTTCCCACTTTGTTATTTCTTACCTACCAAAAGCACAAAAAGAGCGTTATTTCTTCCTATTCCTTTCAGAAAGAATGGTGTCTGCGAGACAACGGAAGATTGCAAACTTTCTCAAATCTTAAATGCAGGTTTTCTGGTTGAGATTTTTTTGACAAAGCAAAAGAGATGGTGGGGAAAAAATGACAGAAAGAGAGAGGGAGAGGGGCTTTACCATAGGGAGAAAGAGCGAGAGAGGAGAGGGGGTGATGGGTGGATGGACAGAAAGAGAGTGAGAGAGAAAAAGAGAGGAAGAGAACGAGTGAGAAAGAGAAGGAAAGAAACAAGCATCTCCAAGCCAACAAACAACAATTATATTATTCTATCAAAATGGACCAGCCAGGCATAGCTGGTAGTATCGACCCGTGACCTGCCGAGCCAGGCCACGGTCACACCCAGCCACTGATAGTGGAGACAGAGCCAGGGACTCGTCAAATACAACAAAATAAAAAATTAAAAGGGCGGGGGTGAGAATACAAAAAACATTGAAACAACGCGCGCACACACACACATACATACATACATACATACACATTCACAATTTCGCTCACTAGACTATGCAAATCTAGAAACGAAGAGTGAGCGATGGAGCGCGCGCGCGCGCACACACACACACACACACACACACACACACACACACACGCACACACACACGCACATACGTACAAACCCGGCCACATTTTTCGTTTATTATGCAAAAAGAGTACGGGGAAGGGAGCGGTTGGCGCGAGGGAGAAAACAAACACAGCATTGGCATTGGCAACAATAACAACAATCACCATAACATGGTTGAAAACACTTATTTGCAACATTCCAGTGCATTTTTGTTCGTTCCTCCCACCACAGAAAACATAAGTGTCAGGTACAAACATCTTCCATTTTCGGGTCCATCCATGGGCTAATGTGATATACTCTCAATTTTGGCGCTTGTACACTCCCCCTCCCCCCTCCTCGCCTTGTATGCTTTTCATACGCTTGGCTCCCCCATCCCCACCCCCACCTTGTGCGATAGTACGACCATTAAAATGATTGTCCGCGATAAAAACTTGAAGCATTTTGCTGGGGTGATTTGACTGTTTCATTACAAACATAACGTGCACCTGATTTTTATAATCCTGCAACGCATTTTGTTGAAAAAAGATATATAATAAATAGATCTACATGTAAACCCAAACTTCTTAGTTCATTATAACTGACCTGCGTACTTACGCGTCGCGGACTACCCCCCCCCCCCACCCCACTCCTTTTGCACACATGCTGTAGTCACCACCCTTTCCCCCTCTCCGAGCGTACGTATTTATAGATGATCCCCTAATAACACCTCCCCCACCTTATATCCTCCCCTTCCCCGACCCCCACCACCCATATCACCCGCCCATGGAGCCCAATGTTCATTTCCTTTCATTATTACTTGTCGTCTCCAAATGCAAGGATATCTAGTGACATGGTAAATGGACATAGCTGGCGCTTCACTGCTGGAGAATTTCATGTACTTTTTTTTTTTTCAAACTACTTTACTTCTTCTCCATTGTTCTGTTTTTTTTTTTTAATCCTTTCAAAAAATAAAATTATTAGTTAGTGTTAGTCCCGACCTCTACCTCCCCCACCCCCTCTCTTTTCATTTGTTCCCCGGGATTAAGGAAGGGGACGGAAACAATTTTGCATGTCAAATGAAGACTATCCAGCCAGCCCAGCAGCTGCCACCATTAGACCAAGGAAAATTTAAAACGAACGCCACTTTGGCTTTGGACAAGTTTTTTTTTTTTTTTAGCTTTTTTCGCCATTGTTAACTGTTCTTTCCTTCGGGATGGGAGTGGCGCTGTTTAATAAAGTCATCGGTCTGTATCGCACGCGCTTCCAACAAAATCATCTGCAACTACAACATGCCTAATTACAGCAGCGACAGCAACAACAACAAAATAAGAATATTAATAATAATAATAATTGTATTTAAAATTAATATATTTATTTTCTAATAAATTCCAAGAATCCAACATTAGTCACGTGATCAAGTTTCTAGATTTTGCACGCCTTTGTTTAGGTCTTTTCCTATTGATTACTAAATATAAAATGATTAAAAAAAAGAAAACCAACTGTCGCGGTCACTTCTTACCACGTTTATCACATATTTTCTACAAATATTCAATATTATGTGGCTGGTGCTGTCATGAAACCACACTAGTAAGAAGAACCCAGTTCTACAGGAGGAAAAAACTTTTACCTGAAATGTATTCCTTGTCCATTTTTTTATTTTATAAAAGCATATTTTGTTACTTAAATAAACAGTTGAAATATATCTTTATCATTAGAAACTACTTCCTTCAAGGCCTTTGGCAAAAAAAAGTTGTCATCTTGCAGTTTTGCGAAAATGCTGCCTTGCTTGATTTCATGACAAGGCCAGCAAGATAATGGTCAATGGCATGAATCTGACAGGTGACGACGAGGCCGAATTTCGCGGAGAATGCATCCAGAACTGGAGTTTCCCAAGAAGGGCATGTCAGATGCAGTCTCTGCACATCACATGCGCTTTGGTGAGCTCCTTCCTTGGAAGAGAAATTGTTCCAACTTGAATGCTGGCCAAAGACACTAATATTGTACGTTTCGGTGCCATTCAAGCTCCTTTTCCCTATATTATAAGTCCATCTCAAATTGTTTGACTCTGTAATAACATGCAGAGGCTAGTTTTGAAAAGGACCCCAGTTCACTATGATAACACTGGAACAATGCCCTACCACTAGATCAATCATCTCTCGCGGTCACATTTTGTTTAGGGCAAAAGTCGAAAAGTTTCTTCCTCTGATACCGTGTTCACTTAAACAAGTTGTCCAATGATGTAAGTTAGAGGAGGCAGTGTTTAACTTCGTTGCAAATACTATTATATAGACACTGTATCTTAGAACATTTTTCCACGTTCATTTTCCGTAAGCTGGAGGCAACTCCCTTCACCCCATCCCCCTGCCCTAGCGTAAGTGCTTTATGGATGACCCCATTTATTCATTTCGTTTCCAGAAAAACCTTCCTATATGTGCCATGATGAAAGGCCTTTTTATACCATACTGGAGGCCAGGCTATATTTAAAGACTAACACAACCCGCGATATATTTTATCTCACAAATTGGTCTAAAATAATCTTGTCTGATAACATCAGGGCCTGATTGTTTGGTGACAAAGTTCACTTGAGTTTGGATAAAGATGCAGTCCGGCTTGAAGGTCGTTGGGGATTTCAACCCAGGGGTTGGAAAGAGGCAAGCCGAACAGCATTTTAAAAAAAGTTATTATATTAAATAAAAAAACAAAAAACACCATGAAAATCGCCTTAGAGGCGAACTGACTTTTAAATACGGACAAATTCTTAGTTGATATTCTGGCCACTTATCTTCTTCAACTGGATCTAACGATTTTCTTTTTATGGGTGTTTGTGTAATTATCATAACAAACTGCTGTAAATTAGCGGTCGAGGACGGGGTGAAGGGAGGGAGGGAGGGAGGGGGGGAGGTGGAAGGATATTTCCTTTTTGAGGAAGGGGAAGCGGGGGGGGGGGGGTAAATGTTCTTTTGGTGGAAGGAAAAAGAAAGAAGAGGCCGAGGGGTCTCACTCTCAGGTGGTGATCAGAGCTTTGAAAGGGGCAGCAAAGGCAAAAAGGATTGGAAGCCACTGAACTACAAAATACCTATGACCTCAACAGTTCAAGATTGTCCTCAACCCATATCTCATGTCTTGAATGTTTTCTTAGGGTAGCTTGGGAAACAACACCACAGCAATAAAACAATGACTGGATCATGGAAGAATGGATCGACTATGGGGAGAAACTGATGGGGTTGAAACAAGTGAAAGAAGAACTTGCTCTTCCACTGTATCTATTTACAAAATATAAAAAAAAGTCTTAGGTTCAAAATGGCGGCAGAGCATTGCATGGCGTTCTCTACCCCAATTCTCGTGAACTCAATGAAACATACCAGTTCGCGTATCACGCCATTACAAAAATTAAAAAAGAAATCGCCTGAATCGCAGTGCATGATCTACAAGTTAACATACTTTCCTTACCTCATCCCCCCCCCCCCGCCCCCATACAAGAACACTACAATATTTATTAATCAATTAGATCAAATTACGATCTTTCTTTGACATCGAACTCTTTCGGCGTCCTACTTTCAGTCACTTAAGAGCGACAAAGCCTAAACCTTTGTTTTCAAAACAACAACAACACACACACACACACACACACACACAAAAAGGGACGAAATTCCTACAGCTAACTGGACCAGTCTTTTGATGAACTCATGCATGACTTTCCCGAAGCCCCTATTTCAAAAACACAAACAACTTCTGATTAATGATGCGTACCATAGGTGAAGCCACTAAAAGTTTTAAGCTAAACACATTTGACAACCGGAACGGCGGTACACGAGCCTGGCACTAACTTGAGATCATAAGCAATTTCTTGCCTGGCGATTGTGTATACTAAGCTAAGCTTCACAACCGCTCACTTACTTTTGTCAAGGCACAAAATCTTAGCATATTGACTCAGATTTACAGAGCGGTAATATTTTGTACATATATTATCTCTTAAACCTGCACCAAGACAGATTCTAATGATATTTCCGGACTTAGCTAACCTGAGAATTAGATGATGCAGGTTTAAACGGTGCGTAAGAATAGGAGCAGAAACGGTTAAGGATAGTCCATATCTGCAAAAAGAAACACGACAGTTAATGCTTTGTCAAGTATTTTAAACAAAAGAAATGAGCTGTAGACCATCTTGCAATGCTTCGTCATCATTTTGAGCAAAAGTAATTTGAAAGGTTTGAGAGGACAAACGAAACTGACGTATTGCGGAAATTTCGTTCAATCAAAATACATTTCTGGCGCATTACTGGGTCAAGTATTCACAAAGGCATTCGTATACTTTAATGTTGTTTCACTCCCCCCCCCCCCTCCCCCCAAAGAAAATAATTCCAGTATGGTGAAGGAGTGAATGAAAATGTGAAAAAAATACTAAGTTAAAATGAGAAAAAAAATTGCCCCCCCCCCCCCCCCAAACACTTGTTCCACCAGACCAGCCCGCGACCTTTTATTCCCCTTGCAAACACCAAGCATTCCCAAATGATGAGGGAGAAAACGAATGAAAACATCACTGACTATTAAAATTTGAAATAAACATAAACGCATTGAATACAGAAATAAAGGACCAATCCCTCTTCCACCTAACCACAGCCCTGCCATCTTGCAAAAGAAGCAGCAGCTGCAGCATCAACATCCGCATCAACAACATAATAGGTAATCCCACATCATCAAGGTTGACTCCAGAAAGACCTCGCTTTCCTTTCAATAAAAAAAAAGGATTAAAGAAAAAATGGAAAAATGTATTCGAGGTCATTCATGACAGCTGCTGCAGTAACAAACCAAAAAAAGAAAATGGAAAATTGGAGAGTGGAGAGAGCCAGAAAGGGTCAGAGAATGGAACTTGAATGCTCATAATCTGCGGAAGTTGCCAACTGCACCCAACCCAAACTGATCGCATTCCACGGTCACCAGGGCGCGTCCATTCCTACCAATACGGTAATCCACCTGTCCTGTACTCTCAACACCCACGACTCTGTAAGAACACGGGGTGGTAAAAATTACTGCAAGGAAATTATCTCTCATTCATTTTTATTTTGATACGATTTGACGCAATATTTTTCCAGCTGTGCGTTAGTTCTGGTAAAACATTGTGCACGGCAGCGCATTTGTTTATTTTTCAGTAGTGAATGAATCTCTCCTGAAAACGTTCACAATTTGCCAAAAGAATATCTCAAGTGATTTCACTGTAATCATAGAATTACCGATGTGTAATGGCTTTGGTTTAGATGAATAATAGCATATTTTACCCATGAACTGTTTCCAGGAAAATTAAAATGCAGTACTTCAAAATAAAACTTTCCATTCCTTTTCAGGTTTTTCTAGATCGCTCGAGAAAGAAATCCTAAATACGTACTCTTTAGAAAAACAGAGAAATGGCCACACAGTAAATTACATTTCAGTTTCGTCAAGCTATCATAATTTAGCATTCCATTCATCCGGATGTGTTCGGTTCAGACAGCAATAAAGAAACACCCACTTCAAATTCAAGGAAACCTGAATCCTAACATTGATGGAGAAATCAGGTCAAATACTATATTACCACCCAGTGCTAGGGTTTACAGTAATGACAAGTGCGCTGAGCAATGCAACAGTGTTGAGTACTATAACAATAACAAACAGCAGAATGGAAACTTGAAGAGTACCAAGGGACGGTTACAAAGCCTAGATTCGATTGAATGAGAGAGCTATTTGAGTAAGAAAGTACAGCGTAACTGCTAGGGAGTGGGTGGGTAAGGTTATACGGGCCATAATTACGTTATACTCCAGTTTCATTTAGAACGATACCACATTGAGAAGTTTGAGTACGGGGTTTTACGACGTGTCCGCTGGATAACCGTTACGTTCTGTTCTGTACGGCTCACTGAGAAGTCGCATCGGTAAGGTACAAGGGAACGAATTATTAGGTGATAAAGGACTTTCTGTGGAAATGAAAAAAATATATACACAATACTTTACAGGAAATAAAATCAAGCGTACAGTGATACCTCAAAATGTAAGTCTGGGCAAAATGTTAAGATCAATTTCAGATTTCGTTACACAGACACAGTTCCTTTATATCTGTTGCGTCTGAGGAAATTCGTCAGAGTAAACAATTTTGCTGATCTGTCCACTGCAACCGTTTCAAATTTAAGCAATCCACATTGGCATGGGCGATAGGCGCATGCTGTTAGCCCCAAACCTGGAGCAAGTTGACACACTGCCGGACGAAGGGGTGGATGTGCAAAGGCCGGCAATATCAAAGAGTGATACTTGTTGCTAATATCTCTTTCACAACAGCTAACCCATAAGTTTGAAGTTCTGAAAACCTTCTTTGTTTCAAGGAAAGACACACTAAAATAACATCACAACAATAACAACAAGACAGTAAGAAAAAAAAAAACGCCATTCCCTAAATAAGGGCAGGCAACCTTTTACGACTCAAAGGCGAGCGTCATCTTTTACCTATGTGTTGACTACATAGTATAACATTAACAATCTACAATTATTTTCTGGTTTTGTCTTGTTCAGCTTCGTATTTTTATCTAGTTCGATTGTTCAGTTCAATGGTAATGGTATCGATATTGCAATGTCGACAGCAGATGTAATATCGAAGATGCCAATGCTGTTTCACTGTAGCACACTGAAAGCCAAGACCTGAATAATGTTGAGAGTGGCGTCAAAGGAATAAACCATTATGAACAAGTCAAACAGCGATTTGCTCCACGGGAGTTTGAGCGGGGGCGGCGAGGGAGGGCAACACGTATACTGTATACCAACGATTCCAAAACTTCTAAAGCTAGGGAACTCATTAACAAAGTCGATATTGCCTGGAACACTGTGACAGAAAGCATCCATGAGTGGCCAGTAGCAGAACTCGTGACTTCCGATTTCTTCTCCTCCCTGAAATGTCTCGTGTGGTATAACAATTTTCTGAGGTACTGGACAAGGCTCGCGGCAGCCCGGGGTCCCTCCGATCCCACTCTGAGAATCGCTGCCGCATACAAAACGTAAGATCACGCCGACCTTGGCACGTGGGGTCGTTAAAAAATACGTTATGTTACGCTGCGCTAAAGAGATCGAGCCGCGCGGTGATAGGGGAATTATCCACGGTACAGCAGCGTTCATCATCTGTTCTTCCAACGAATGGGCGGCTCTATGATAGAGTCATGACATTCATCACTATTCTTTATATAAACGTCATATAACATGTAAGTCATACAGTCAGTTTCACCATACTAACCCAAAGGATTTTATAAAAATACGTTTTTCAGAGACGTACTGCATTGCAAAAAACGTATTGCATTAAATCCTGTCCCGGTAAACAAAATGCATGTTACAAACAAAACCCCAAAAAAGAAAAAAAAAAAACAACAAACAAACAAGCAAGAAAAACCAACTTCACAATTGTAAATATTGTGCTAGAAGTAAGTGTCTGTGTGTGTGTGTGTGTGTGTGTGTGTGTGAGAGAGAGAGAGAGAGAGAGAGAGAGAGCAATACCCCAGAGCGCGCAAAGTTCACAATTATTACAGTAGATTCTACCAGCGTTTAGCAAATTGCACTTTGGGGAAAGGACGGGGTGAGGGGGAAGGGGTGTAGACGGGGTGGGTGGAAGTAGGGAAGGGGGAGAGATGACATGATCTAGCTATAGTTAGTAGGGTCAAAGTTTGCGCACACACACACACACACACACACACACACATAGTTATTGGGAATTATCCACACATGAGAAGCTGTCCCGGTTCCTCCTCCTCCCTCCTCTCTCACCTTCTCAACTCCACTACCTCCTCTACTGCAGGCTTGCATCATTTTAATGGACAGAATGTCCCCCTCCCTCCTCTCTCACCTTCTCAACTCCACTACCTCCTCTACTGCAGGCTTGCATCATTTTAATGGACAGAATGTCCCCCTCCCTCCTCTCTCACCTTCTCAACTCCACTACCTCCTCTACTGCAGGCTTGCATCATTTTAATGGACAGAATGTCCCCCTCCCTCCTCTCTCACCTTCTCAACTCCACTACCTCCTCTACTGCAGGCTTGCATCATTTTAATGGACAGAATGTCCCCCTCCCTCCTCTCTCACCTTCTCAACTCCACTACCTCCTCTACTGCAGGCTTGCATCATTTTAATGGACAGAATGTCCCCCTCCCTCCTCCCCATTTCTTTGGACTCACGGGTTAGATTTCTTTTTTTTTTTTTAAGGGCCGGGGGGGGGGGCGGTATCTTTATAATTATCTCTATTTTCTAATCACCCTCTCTCTATCTGTCTGCAGCACATGCGCTACCGAAATCGCAACTCCTCTGGTTTTCTCCAGGAAACCACTTTATCCCTTCTTCTCCCTCCCCATTCGACTACCCCTGATTTCAATCTACCCTAACCCCCCCCCCCCCCGCCCCCAGCTTGCACGAGTTTCTCCGGATAAATTTGTGCAGTACTTCAACCCCCATCCCTACCATAAAATCCCTCACAGACTTTCTCACCAATTGCAAGGACCTGTCACTAGCGCCAGCCACAGCACTCAATAGCGCACACACACAGGGATAAAAAAAAAAAAACGAGACTAAAAGAAAAACTTTCATAACAAGAACTCGCGGAAAAAAAACTACTGACGGCCCAAAAGATCAGACTATTGATCGATTTTTGGTAGCTGAGGCCAAGACAAAAAATGCACGGTTGGTGTCAGTTTTCGCTGGCAATAAATATCGATGTGTCTTCGATGTTTGTCGGCGTGCAGCGAGCATGATTAGTGTGAAAATGTCTTATTTTACGATTACTATTGTTTGTAGTTATTTAGGCCTAGATCTATATGAAAAAAAGGTGGGGGGGGGGGGGTGGCTGAGGAGAGAGATGGGTGGCTAATAATAATAATATAATTAAGGATTGATGGATGGATGAATGGGTAAATTAGGGAGTGAGAAACCAGTGAACGAACTGATGAACAAACACATGAACAAGAAAACAGACAGACAGACAGATGATATGTATATGGGTCAATGCCAAAAAGCTCCAATGGAAACATGGACAGAGGGACTGAAAAATGTACAACACACAAAGGGGAAAAGAGACACATTCTGTGACACTTTAACCATCTTTGTTTTAGATTTTATAAGTTTTATGGCTGTAACTGTTCTTAAATTGGTGAAATGGGATGATTTTCACATGAAAGTGAAACGTGTCGGACATTACTGTGATGACAGAAAAGTAGCAATAAAGTCACTAATATGGCAAAGAATGCACATTTCACCTGTAATTGAGTGTTAAAATCATTAATGTTAGCCAAAAGTTTCAATGATGTATAAAAGAGTGCACTTAATGCACAAAAAAAGCTGCTCTTTTGTAGTCACAGTAACGTCCGCCACAAAAGGCAAAATTAAAGTTTTTACAATGTTGTTAATGAGGACAGATTTTATCATGCACTACTGCTCCTATCGAGACTTGATTTAAATTTACTAATTTTAGCGGTTAATTTGGATTTATAATTGCTACTATAAAAATTAGATAACTTTATTTGTTTATTTTGTGTTGGACGTTACAGGATGACAAACATTGAAAAGTAATGTAATTCCCCAGTTTTAAGCAAGTATTTAATGGTTACATACGGTTGACAATACAATGGACATTTATACTTCAGTTTGCATTGATAGCCGAGATAATTTGCATGGGACTACAAAAATTAGATGACTTTATTTCTTTATTTTGTGTTGGACGTTACAGGATGACAAACCATGAAAAGTAATGTAATTCCCCATTCTTAAGCAAATATTTACTTGTTAAATATACAGTGACAATACAATGGACATAATAATTTAGTTAGCAATGGCAGCCAAGATAATTTGGATTTATTATTGGGACTACAAAAATTAGATGACTTTATTTCTTTATTTTGTGCTGGACGTTACAGGATGACAAACCATGAAAAGTAATGTAAATCCCCATTTTTAAGCAAGTATGTAATTGTTAAATATACAGTGACAATACAATGGACATAGAACTTCAGTTAGCATTGACAGCCAAGATAATTTGAATTTAATTCCAGTAAAATCAAGGATAATGCCATCGTGATTATAGAAACTCTAGTGATGGTGGCCATTCACAGTGCCAGATTTCTCATTTTTCATCCTGTGTTCATTGCTGGGACTGGGAAAATGCATTTTTAGGACATAAACTTATCAGAGCAAGAATCAGACAAAAAAGAGACCAAAAAAATGTTGGTCATTACAAACAGATAGAAGAACGTGTCGGACGTTACTATTAAATATAGTGTGATGACAAAAATTTCAATTTCTCTGGAGATTTGTTGTTGCATTTCTTCATCTTGAAAACACCATCCTGTGCTCCCCATATGAGAAGGACTACATACAAACTACAAAAGACCTGTTTAGAAGGACTGGGAAAATGAAATGACTGTATGCTTGCAATGTGGCTGGACGTTACGGTGTGACTACAAAATAGATGAATTCTCAAACTTTCTTTGTGAAGCCTTTGCAGCTGAAAACTGAGCAGCCAAAGGCAACAATTCCCATTATTTGAAGGATAACATGTTATTGGAACACATGGTTAACCTGCTATTACATTGAGGTATTTCACAGTAGGCTCTTATTTTTTCATTAAAAGCGTGACACCACAAGTAACGTCCAGCCACTTTTTTTTAAACTAGCAATTATCACTTACTAAACCCATGCAGAAACTTTTTTTGTTCAGTATTGTCATCTTGATTTATCACTCTAAACAAAACATACCTGCCAGAATCCACAGATAAAACAAAATACCCTTTTATTTTGGTTTTTCTGAGGTCCCTTACAATGTGTCCATTTTGAAAATGTAAAAAATCAGTCATTTTCCAAAATCAAATTCAAATTCGAAGAAAACGAGAGAAACAACTGTGATCATCTTGCTCATGCAGGTTGTTGGATCAATTTTGAATAACCATGCACAAAGAAAACCCAAATCGGAGCAAAAATGACTGAAATAACATGATCACAAAAAGGCATATGTGAAAAAGAGAGCTTTTTGGCATTGACCCATATAGACAGACAGACAGACAGATAGCTAGATAAATAGACCGAAAAACAAATCGAACAAACACACACACACACACACACACACACAAAAACTCAGTATGACTAACACATCAACCATAAACCTGCTAATACCGAGGGCCACAAAATGAGAAGTAAGAGGTCCATTAACATAGCCCTAGTGTGCCACAGTGCAACATGAGATACCCTGAACCCAGCTGTCACCTCACAGCCAAAATGGTCAATATCCCGCCTACAAACACACTGGTTATTCATTCTTCGTGCATTGAAATAATCTGATGGTGACGTGACCTTTATGGTCAAAATTGATATGGACAAAATTGGCATTCGTTGATGAGAAATACATAGTTAAAAATACATTGTTAGTTATATTGTTGTAGTTAATCACACTGTTCTTCTTTTTCTTCTATCTTTCACCTTGTTCACATTTTTTACGCATCTAGTTAATACTGTCAATATATATTTTCAGTTACACACGTTCTGTTTAAAAAACAACAACAATAATAATGATAATTGCGGAGGCAGGTGATGGTATTTCCCCTCACCCACTTATTTTCTTATTCATCCCTCAATGAGATCTTTGTCATTATTCCTTTCCTGCTCTTACGTTTTCAATGGGCAGCTCAGAGAGAGAGAGAGAGAGAGAGAGAGAGAGAGAGAGAGAGAGAGAGAGAGAGAGAGAGAGAGAGAGAGAGAGGGAGAGAGAGAGAGAGAGCGAGAGAGAGAGGGAGAGAGAGAGAGAGAGAGAGAGAGAGGGGGAGGGAGAGAGAGAGAGAGAGAGAGCGAGAGAGAGAGAGAGAGAGAGAGAGAGAGAGAGAGAGAGAGAGAGAAAGAGACAGAGAGAGAGGCAGAGACAGAGACAGAGACAGAGAGAGAGAGAGAGAGAGAGAGAGAAAGAATCTCGGGATGAAATGTGAAGTCTCACTGTGCCAGCATCGCTTACCAAATAAGACTCCTGATTACCAGTTTCTAAAATACAAGAAGTACATGCATTTAATAGTATACGCTCGTTTTCCAGCTGCCAACATAACAACTTATGACAAGTGACATTTTACCTAGGTTTAGCATTTATTTATTGGTGGACATTTATCCATTTCTGGTAAATCATGCACCCTCCATTATTGTTCTCATGCCTGACATCCAAAGGCATTAATTTCACGCTTCCATAGAGTAAATGCATGCATAATGCATATCTTGCGGTTTACGCCCTAAAATGGCTTGCGGGGTCACATATGTTTCTTGATTTCAATGGTCACATATGTCACAGTAACAATGGAAATGAAGGTTGCGCACAGAATGGTCAGTTGGCAAGCTGTATTGTCAGGCAGGCAAGCATTAGAGAGAGAGAGAGAGAGAGAGAGAGAGAGAGAGAGAGAGAGAGAGAGAGAGAGAGAGAGAGAGAGAGAGAGAGAGAGAGAGAGAGAGAGAGAGAGAGAGAGAGAGAGAGAGACACACACACACAGACAGACAGACAGACAGACAGAGAAGACAAACAGACAGACAGAGATGATCAAACACAGAGGCAGAGACATAGGGGAGAAGAGGGGCGTTTTAGCTTCAGGATTAAGAGTTAAAGCCTTTGGCTAGTGTGCCAGAAGGTGCTTTTTGTTTGAGACTTAATGGCCACCGTAATATTTTAGAAGACTGGTCTTACATAACCTTTTGTGACTGCTTTGCTCAAGAGAAAGATCATTCATAATGTGTTGGAATATTTGTGTTTGAACTAATCTCTATCATGGACTTACCGGTGAGCCTAACCAAACTGGATAATTGTCCAGCTGTTCGATACTCTGTGTTTGCTGGAAAAATTAACACTGTTTAGTATTGATATTTCCGCACGTCTGTCTGTCTATCTGTTCGTGAATTCCCATCTTCTCTCTTTCTGTCAGTAAGTCCAATCCCTACAATCATCCCACATTTTATCATGGCTGATTGCCAGCCTGTTTGTCTGTTTGTCTTGGTTATTTTTCCTGACGTCTTAATATTAAAATGTGCTTACCAGTCTGGGTGTCTAGTTAGCATCTGCTGGTCCCATGACTAGAGCGTTTGACACCCAGGAACAAGCGGTCACAGGTTCGAATCTGAGTGATGGACCCATCTGTTCGATCAAATAAATAGGGTTGTTCTTGAATTGATATCTTTATTTACGGAGGTTCGCTGCCGTTGGCATTTATGCCTCATAGGGTTGTTCTTCAGCACAGTGGAGCTATATATATTATATATATATCAGGACACGAGCCTTCGACCCCGAGAGTGAGTACGCCAAAAGTACTGTGAGAATGACAAAGTTTTGACTCCGCTTTGAACGAAATTCGAACCAGATGCCCCTTGCACCGGGGTCCAGCCTTCGAACTGCTTAACAACCGTGCCGTGTACACATTTGTGATAAACAAGTGGGCCACAAGATAATTGAGGATTTCAAGTGTTAATCAAAATGTTCAATAAAATAGCAGGATTTTGTGCCATGTAAGACTTTACTGTAAGACACTAAGGTAACGGATTAATAATCAACTAACGAGGAACATGTTTGTCCACCAGTCTGTTGGCTCCAGTAACAGTGGAAAGGAGAGAAACCGTGACTGCTCTTAAGAGTCAAGGGCCACAACTTCCGCATATACTTGCAGTAATACCGTATCTTAAAGTAATCTTTGTGCCAGGTTGTCCACATGATACTAGTATCCTTGGCAATTGTGGTCTGAACGCTGTGTTATTGTTCACGGTGAAACAGAAACGGGTTCCATTTCTCAAATTGGTGAATAACTTGCAAGGGCAAAGCGGGGAAAACAACACCTTAGCGGCCAGGGATGATTTCTGTCCAAACAGCTTTTTTTTTTTTCCCTTATGATTCCTCAATATCTCATTATAATGTTTACATGTACAAAATGTTTTTCATTAAGAAACACCTACATGAGTCACCCCATGTGACCAGTCCGACTAGCTCACCGATTTGACCAAATGGATCACAAATACACTGTATTATGCAGTTTTGCAAATAGCCACATACTTCTGTATGCTATTTCAGTGTCGTCGATTTAGATCAAACCGTGAAAGAGAAACGAGTTACTGAGGTTTATAAATCACATGATCCATTAGTACAGAGGTGTCGAATTGGAAGCGGGTGCCAAAACAACACCGACAGAATACTGTGGCAGTGTCCAATATCTATATCAATAGAAGAGAATTTTGATAACTTTGCAGACATGCCTTCCCCTATCCCGCAGTTAAAATGCAAAAACCCTCCAACTTTATACGCTTTCATTGACAACAGTCTCCAGGATCCCTGAGCACGTCTTCATCAATACGTTTAGATATCGGGAGGGCTTCATTCATTATCATCTTCCAAGTGACAAATTGCACCAAGAATATAAAATGGAACCAACAAAATGTCCAGTGCGCACTCTGCTGCAACATTCCTTTCATCCGCCTAGACACCCCCCCCCCCCCCCCTAGTAAATCATGTATGGGGACCCACGTGTTTTTGGACATCTTTAAGATGGTAACGAAGAGCTAGGGAGTTTTGTCGTTCTGTACGGACACGTCAGTGATGTCCTTATGCGATTACTATCCTTATAGTTGTGAAAAGTTCCACCAACATTGGTTTCTTCAACACTTTCCAAGAGTTTCATAATTTATCACTGAAGTTTCAAAGCTTGCCTTTCGAGTTCTTATTTCAATATTTTGCTGTTAGAATTACAAGTAATGTTTTTATTTATTTATTGTTATTATTATTGTGATTGTTGACTGCTATATCACAATGATACGAGTGATAATTATGACACGGCCTGCCCTTATCGCTCACAAAAGGACAACTGTTAATGTAAGGGCATCACAGACGTAGTTTCTGACCACTGCAGTCAAAAGTTTGGCCTTGTCTCAACTGCATGACTACCAAATTGGTTATTTCCGGTCCTTCTACCCACAGCAAAAGCACGAGTTTGGTCCTTTGGCGTCCTTTCTAGAGATAACATGAACAGCGCCGCTTGCTATTTATAAGTGTAATTTTAGAATTATTACAATAATATGAAACTGAGTGTATCTCTGACATTTTCTCAAACTGTGGCCAGAACCCTTGCCTTTTGACCCGATACAGCCCAGCCAGTCTGACTGTGGATTGACTTGTGTAACACAACTCTGAAACATGCAAAACCGGATTAAGAGGGTAAAACAAAATTAAATGCTAAAATAAATAGATGTTGTCACCCACTATACAAGAGTCCCATCCCCTGAACACCAGTTTCTGAGAACACTGGCTTCAAAGTTTGAGTTTCTCTGAATGAGAAACAATGGACGGATTGAAATGTTTAGCATCATCAACAATAAAATTTATGAACAACGCATAAACTTGAAATGAATATAACACATTGTATAATGTTAACTGAAGTCCACTGATGAAATGAACTCTGTGCTTTGCGAAAAGTGGAGATACGAAACTTGTCGAGAGTGTTGGCAACATGTACTTATCACGAACAATTATTTTGCTGATTTTATAAGACATTGGCAATCGTATAAAACAAAAAGTACTGGACACCAGGTGAATTGTTTCCAATATGATCCCTATTATGTTTGCCTTATTTCATAATGTACCAATTATTATTGTCCTACTAACTTCTTATTATCATCTTACTTAACTTCCACAGACATCAATCTTTGTGTTCAATTTATCTTTATCGCCAAGGCCGACATTATTACAAATCCATTTGTTGTTGGGACTGGGACTAATCTTTCCAGCTGTCTTTATGACATGTTTTATTACAGATTCGTTTTGTTCTTGTTTTTTACATAGCACACACTCCAGTTGAGAAACAACAAATGCAGCCGGGATGTTTACCGTGCAAAACCAGAAAAGGACATTGAAACTGCCCTGTTAGGTGAAGATTTCTCTGCAAGCCCAAACGCTTGTTGTTTTCAGTATCTCTCCGTTTCAACATCTTTCTAATGCAATCTCCCTGTTTCTACCGGCCAGCCAGTAAGATAGACCATAGATAGTATTTTTGTCTCTGCCAGCCTGTCCCCGCTCTCTCTCATATACAAACACTCTCTCTCACTCTCCTCTCTCTCTCTCTCTCGCCCTCTTTGTATAAGCCTAGTTTTTCCCACTCTCCTTCTCTCTCTCTCTCTTTCTCTCTCTTTCTCCCTTTGTTTAACCCAGGTTCCCATGAAGAAGAAACAGATCAATCAGTAGATAGGTATGGCGGTGTGTCACCAAAATCCCATGTCTCAGTACGTGTATTAGATCTTCAGATAATGAAACAATTAAGCCACGGACAAACATGCGTAAGTACGATACGAACACAGAACAATTTGTTTTGCAGTAGTGACCTCAGCTGTGTAGGTCTGCAGGCGGATCTTACGCATGAAATTACCGCCTACCACTCTTGAGTGCATTCACTCTAATCAGGATTTGTAACCAGATTCAATTATTTTCTTCTTATCCACAATCTTATAGAGATTTCACTATCATAACTATTAATTTGTTTACATGCAGCTAGATCAAATGTACTCAAACGCGAACTGAAAAACTGACTGGACAAATGACTTGTTTATAGTTAATATTTCGCCATGACCACCTGCACTTTTTCATCCAATCAAGGCCGGGTTAAGGCCAAACAATGCTCCACGCACAGCCATACATATTGATTTTTCCCTACCTCTCACCATTTGTCTGGGGCCTTAATCAATTTATTAATATTGGCGATAATAGTAATAATAATAACTAATACTAACAATAAGTACCTTCTTACATTTGCTACGTGTATGTCAAATAGCTCACGCAATTTGGCTTTGGTCCATTATTCCACTACTGTCGTTACCCGTCACCATACAATCCACTGCCATCTGGCAATAATAAAGGCAGGGGATAAAGGACACAACTGATGCTTTAGTACAGATGAACAGGCTTATACATATAAATTTGTCAATATCTATGCACGACCAGTATCCGGTTACAAGCAAATCGAAAGCGACCGTTCTCTTTGTTAACCACACTGGTCTTCCAAGGAAGCAAAACGACATAGAAAGTTACTGCAGACATTACACTCACTGAGTATCATATCAGCATTGGAGATTGTGTACAAACAATGGTTCTAAAAGTGGGTTTCGCAGACCCCAAGGGTTACGTGGTCCCATCAAAGTCCCGCAAAAACCGTACTGCAACATGCAGAGACGTTTAAAAGAAGGCAACAAGTTGTCTCGCGTGGATTTTATTCGCTAAAAAACGCACCCAGTGTGACAACATCCAGGTCCTATGTCAGGGAGAACTCATTCTGTTTTCACGATTTACATTGCACTGAACTGTATCTTAAAGTCAACAAACTGAAATACGCCATATTGAGTTTATGATTCGATTTCACAATCTAGCTCACATCTGACTCACTTGAAATGGATTGGCAAGTGGCCACAGTCCAGCATATGTTTGACCAAATAATGATTAAATCTAGTAAACAGAGACTCAAATTATACTAATTTCAAAAGCGCTTCATGTATTGTATTCCCATCATTAACGAGTTTCATTACAGAGCTCTGGTTTTGGTCCAAAGCGTCATGGAATCACATTTATTTATCAAAGATTTATCCACATGTATTTACCTCCCCCCCCCACCCCCCCCCCCCAAACGCCCGCCGTCCATTCGACCGTCCGTCCGTCCGTCCGTGTGTCTATCTGTCTGGCCATAACAGTACATGTTGGTACTTCACAGCTACATTAATCCCGGCCTAAAACGCCCATCGACGTCCAAAAAAAAAAAAAGTTAGATGCTCGCACATCGCACCAGTTTTCCATACATCTTAATTTTCCGTAACGTCCCCTTCTCCACCTGATCACACCTTTATGTTATGTTATGTAGCCATAAGACCTACTTACCACTTTATCATGTGAGCACGAACGTCATTAATCCAGGTCAATGTTCTCCATACAAATAAAATGGAACACATAAATGGGAATCATGTAACTCATGCCAGATCTCTCAGTTTGTAATTTTTTGTGTCTTGAAAGTCCAAATAAAGATATTTTTTCTCATTTTATCTTGCACCACTAATATAAAACCGTTTGGGTACACATACACATACACGTACACACTCTCTGGATATTTGAAACAACAGGAAACTGACAGAAATGCCCATCCATATGAAACTGAAAGCGCTGGCATGACCGCCTCGTTGAGATGAGACGAAACGATGTTTATAATGTAAATTTACGAAGTATCAAAACAACCGAAACAGGAACTAAAAAAAAACACAAAAACTCTTAGTCACATCTCCATCCGTGACCGTAGACAATTTTCAGGGAAGGCTGGTCGAATCCGGTTACATCAAGAAAACCCATGTAAGGCACGAGTTAGAAAAAGATATTAAAAATGATTAAATTTGGAAGAAACATTACAACTAAACCTATCCCCAATTCCAAAGTTATTGCCAAACCTGTCCGTAAAGCGTATCACTCAACCCAACATCACCTGACATGGAAATCCTCTCCTTTTCTGTTCGTTGCGATTTTTTTAACTTCTTCTTTTAGAGGAGTGGGAAAAACGCCCTTTTGGGCTTACAACCAGGAAGGAAGTACAGGCTGAATTCCGTCTTGACTGTGATTTTGAGAAAGGGAAAATACAAACAGTGTGCATAAACCAGACCTGCAGCCCGATTTCTTCGGAAACTCCTGTTTACAATTTACAAGTCTAAATAAAAAATAAATCGTGCTCTGTCATTTACAGTGTGAACATTTTCCCCAAATTTCTGAAACTCTCACGTGTTCAATTAACCCTCTCCTCACCCCCTCTCCCTTAGGCATAGCAATCCTTCCCATTTTACTGATGATTATGCTTTAGGCTTGTATTTCGAAAAATGTCTTCTTCTATGTTAAATCTGTTACGTTTTTTTTTCGTTTTTTTTAGGGGGGGGGGGGGATTTGCCCCTCCTGTTTTTTAAAACTAGTTTGTTTACTGACTCGGGGAATACACAGATGTGATTTTTAAGATTGAGTTTCGGTCACCAAGGTATAAACTGGGGCCCCGAATGAAATTTCCTGTCAAAAGTGTCATACTGTTTAATTCCGTTCGAAGACACTGAGACCTTTTTTTTTTCCCGGATCAAACTGTGGGAACACTTTCTTCGGTTCAACTCAGTTGTGGCTCAAAATCAAGGAAAGTATTCAAAATAATAGCGAACTTCAAGACCTTTTAAAATATACCCACGTTGTATGCATAATTATGATATGTACCAGAATTTAAGGCTCAGCCTTTCATGATTACATTGGAGGCCTTATGTCCTTTGTTTTTAAAATGTTAAAACGCGTTTAGACTTTACACAAATAACCAGCTTGTACGTTTTTGAACCACACACTCACAAAAACAAATAATATTAACTCTAATACCATGAACAATAATTATAGGACACACTGTATACTTACATAGCAAATTAACCACTGTGACAGTCAATGTAACAGCTGAATGAATTGTATTTATTTTAACATGTTCTTTAAAGAAATATCACTTAAAGGTAACATTTGACTTACCTTTAGTTTAGGCTTGAGCCCTATAAAACTACTCCTTGTCACACTCTCGTCCTCCACTATTAGGAAACCGCGTGCACAAACAAATGGGCTTGATATTCAAGATATCAATTTCAGTTACTGCCAAACTACTCAAACACTATACATACATAAATTCATAACCAGTACCAGTTAGTTGGTTTACGAAATGAGTATTTTATACCTCTCGTGAACGCTTGAAACTAACGGTCTCCTTCCTGGGTTGGGGAAACAGGAAAACAAGATCTTTATCAAATTTATTTGGCTGCCTTCACAGATCCGAAAATAGCCATAGTGGACAGGCCTACCGAGAAAGCCCAAAATTATTTGGATCACGGCGCGTCACGACACCCTAGTCAACACCACACAGTCAAATGGGGACTGTACTACTTACTGAACGGAACTGCGTCTAATCTGCAACCAACCGCACCTCGGACGCAACTTACGAAACGTGGGACGCACAGAGTTCCCGTTCAAAACAATGAATGGAACGGTACGTGCGACTGACTAACTATAGGAGGGAGGGAGGGAGGCGGGCAGGGCAAGGAAGGGGGAAAAAACCAACAAAACAACTGCATGCCAAGAAAAGAAAGCCCACGGGCCACCATGAAGCGAAAGGCAGAGCTGTGACCGAGGGGTCGAATACACCATCCCGGACAATTTCATTTGGGACACCATTGGGGATACTTGATACCACGACACCTGTGTGAGTCTTGTAATCAGCTTGTGTCGATCATGGCGGAGGTGGTGATGATTTTTCCACATTTTCATGACAGAAAATGAAACATTAAATTAATACTGGCAATTTCTGACAATTTTTATGTAACCACAAACTGCGTTTTTAATGTTATTTCCACCAAAGGCTTCGTGTTCACAGGTCAAGCTTACTACAGGAGGGGAAAACAACCCAGTTAACTGCACATTTTTGTTGTTGCTGTTGTTGTTATAGTTGTTGTACATAAAATGTCCACTGTATATTATGATACGATCTTTATTTTGATTCTACATGGCAGAGAATGATATCCCCTACTGTCTCCACAATAAAATAATTATATAACATTTAATCAGCGCCCCAATCCCTGAACAATCGGCTGTAATAAAAATAGAATAAGATTAACATAAAAGAAAATAAAATAAAGTAAAATAGAAGACAAAACTGTGAATTCTCAGAATTAAGCTGTTTGTGTCCTAAACCAACTTTGATTTATTTTCACAATAATTATTAAACCACCTAAACCCATGTTCCAACATGGCTCTACGTCTAGGGCAGTCACAGAAATCACTCTTAATTAAAGGTTCAACCAACAGCGATAAAAGAGTTCTTTCGTTTGTTTGTGTGATTTTGTCGTTGTTGTTGTTTTCAGTATGCACGTATGTGTTAGGAGTTCCACCCTCCTCTTCATTTTCCCAAGTTGTAAAAGATAGAACGATTATGTTTTCTCCGCTGCCTGTACTAACAAAACGTGTAAGACTGAACGTATCTGTAGTGCTATGTTCCAGTGTGTGCATGCTTGTATGTGTGCTGGACAAACAGACTTACAGTCCACAGAAAATCTGATATAAATTGTCGTTTTAATTTTTTGTTTAGTTTATTTTAATAATATCTATGTTGTCCAGTTCCATCCCCAATGGGGGGGGGGGGGGGAGGGGGAATGGACGGCAGTAAAATGTGCATGGACCTAGTGAATACGTGTTCTGTTTCCCACGCTTCCCCCCTCACACTTTGCCCATGTTTCTCTATGTCATGCATACTCTCCAACTGACCAGTGGTTCTGTGATTATCATAATCTGACTAGCTAACACAAGGCAAGTTGCAAACTGGTCACGTCAAGGTCACAGAAAAATCGTGAAAAGATCATGCAATTTCCCAGCTAATCATTATTTATTATAAAACAAGGTAATTTTAAGGTAACGGCTAACTCGGTTATGTAGCCAAAATTACACAACAGACGTTTTGTTATAACTTCTGGTCACTCTCCGAAAAAAGAGCCTGTGTCTGTCGGGCAAACAAAAATATTGTAGAGGCTATCGCTAGTAAATCATTAGTTAAACTTGCTCCTGACCCTAAACCTAACTTCAAAAGCTTGTCCAAAAAATTCCTTATGCAAACAAAACCTAATTTGGTCACATAGCTCAGATACTGAAATTGTCATTCCCTCACTTCAAATCAAAGTCATGTTCATTTGGTTTGACCGAGGTACAAATAGGGACATCCCCAATGTTCAAACGTTGAGAATCCTTGAAGGATATTTCTACTGCAACAAGTTCAGATTTCAAGTTGTTTGCTGAAGACTTCACGGTCGTCGGTCCGCCCGCTCTTGTTGACCCAAATTTTGCAGGGGCCCTCAAGGTCATCTATCGACTGTCCATAACAAGTTCATGCAGTGTTAAGTTTGTGTTTAGACCCAAAACAATTTGGGCAATATAAATTAATTATAATGTCCTCAGGTAGATGTGTTCTAGCAAAAACGTTAACAAGGGAGGAGAGAGACAAAGAGGGAGTGTGTGAGAGAGGGCGCGGGGGAGGGGGGGGAGGGGGAAATAACTCTCTTTTGTTTTTGTCTTTCTTTCTTCCACAAATGAATCAGAATAACTTTAGTGAGTTTCAATCATGGGTCAAATACAACAATGTGAATGGCAAAGACCCACTCTCTCAGTAGTCTGGATTTTATAGTGTATTATAATTGTGACATGTCTCATTCATTGTTTACTGTCACCTGATCTCCGAGTGATCATGACAAAATGCTTTGTGGTGAACAAAGGTAAGGCGGAGATATATGATAAGTCAATTACATAAGGGAGGGGTCTCGTGTCAATGAATTTAACACCAGAATCATTTCAAGGGCGAAATTGAGACACCCAGTGATAAGATCGTGTATTTTGCTGGTCAAAAGAATGAACAATAAATAATTCTGGTAGAATCTGCTTGGGCCACAGAACAAAAAAAAACAAAAAAAAAAGTTTTGTGTGTGTGTGAACAATTTGTAGACAATTTCCAAAAAAGTGATCATGATCATTTCGCAAAGTAAAGCTTGCTCTGGTGGGCCAGCCACAATCATGTACTCCAAACCCTAACCTTCTCGGCCAGACATTCACGTACAAACAAAACCAAAGGTCACGAAAACAACAAGAAGAACAATGATGATAACAACAACAACGAGGACAAACATAGAACAAGACAAAATAATGACGGGAAACAAATAATACAAAGGCCTAACTACGTGAGAATAAATTCAATATACAAGCTTCCGGTCACCATTACTTTGGTCAGGCTTAGAAGAAGAAAAAAAGAAGAAAAACTCAAACAATTTTGAAAGAGTAAAACAAAAACAATAACAACAACAACCAAAAAGCCTTGCAAAATACAATGGGGAGATCACAAACTTGTCCACTCTCGTCTGTCACACCATCCAGTTGATAAAACCTTATTATTTAAGTGTGTGTGTGTGTGTGTGTGCTTGTGTGTGTTAGAAATACTCCTGTCCCCCTCTCTCCTCTCCCCCCCCCCCCCCGAAAAAAAACCCAAACAATTCCCACCCACTTTTGCTTTTCCTCTGTATCTTTATTGACCACCCTTTGTCAAATGATTTCTTGACATCCGTGCTTTTTACAACAACTGGGTGACGGTGACCATGCGGGGATCTTCTTTCAGTATACACATTTTATGTGGCCCGTCGTCATCGTTCTTACTCCAGCCCAGAAAATTACATGACAAAAGGCGGGAAGAGGTGGGCAGAGGAAATAAGAAGAAAAAAAAACAAGCTAGATTGATCAAGGCAATAAAGAACCCAAACCCAAGGGAAGATAGTACCATGCAAGGGCGGTTGGGGGGGGGGGGGAGAGAGAAAGTAAGGGCAGGTTATTCTGCAGCGGTCGAGCAAAACAAGATCAGTAGGCCAGCAGTGGACAGTGTTCAAGGTCAGGGTTCAAGGGTCAGTTTTGGATGACAGTTGGAGTGCGCCGGGCTGAATGGTCAGTTGGCCGGTTGGTATGCAGAGTTGGGCATCGGATCTTTGTGCGTGTGTAAAAAGGTGATTGTGTGTGAGAGTGCATGTGTTGAGGTGATCGGCCTATAATCTTTCTGTTGTCTGACATTCGCCGCAACATTGGAAGTGGCCATTATGTCAGTTTCGCGTTTTCATGGGGAGTTTAGGAACAAGGGGAAATGATTGTTCTAAAAGATTGAAGCCACCTGCTGGCCACATGATTGTGCTCTGTATAGAGCAATATCTTAACTATAGAGTTGGTTGTGCAGAGGACAGTGGCACCAAACTGTGTTCTTGCCAGAAAGGAAGACAACATTATGATATATCGGTTTTGCCAAATGTTCTGTGAACTCCCCCCCCCCCCCCCCCCCCGCCTTCTCAGACGAGCTGATCTGATGTATAAATTGCCGGAAATTTGTTGAAATCTGAGCAGCTAATTCAGGGAACTATGTTCAACTACTGGATCAGCCTGGGAAAGAACTACAATGTAATAGATTTCGTATGTCTGCATCTGGATTCCATAAACGTGAAACGAACTTGATAAACACCAGGAAAACACTAACTTGAAAAAAAAGAAGAAAATTACAAAATTATAATTGAGTGAATAAGCCAATGGCTTTCGGTCTCCATGATTAACTATAATTATGTTTGTCATATATTAAATATATTTACTTGCACTGCAGATCAGAAACGACATTGAGTATGGTAAGGAATGTAACCCACCCTGCCCACTTTGAAGGTCTGAGAGAGGCTACTTTTTTCAGATCCATACAAAACAACTTTTGAGAACTTTTCCAATGTGATACAGTTATACTAAATTATTTAATTCTATTGTTAAACTTAAAAGCCCGCATACGAAACACAAATAAAGAATGTGGACCCGAAAAGACCATGAAGACTCAAAAGTGGCATTTGTCATGCTGACACGCTGTAAAACCCAAACTCAAACTCAAATGTCAGTTCCAGTCTTGGCTTGACGGACAGACTTGGCTTCTGGCTTGATGGACAGACTTGGCTTGACGAACAGACTTGGCTTGACGGACAGACTTGGCTTGACGGACAGACTTGGCTTGACGGACAGACTTGGCTTGACGGACAGACTTGGCTTGACGGACAGACTTGGCTTGATGGACAGACTTGGCTTGACGGACAGACTTGGCTTGACGGACAGACTGGTCACAGAATCCAAGTCCGGAACTCACATGCTAAATATCCGATTTTGGGAGAATTTTACGATTTCTGTTTCATTTTCTTATAATTTTTTTTTTTTTTTTCAGTTTTGGTCTGAAGAAAGTCGCTTGATGGAAAGCTTGACTTGTCTGTCGTATGCGTTTTATTGTATCGTTTCTGTATCATTTCTTATGCAAAGCTTTGCTACATACAACTTTTCCTTTTTGCCACATTTTGACCTTGCTTTTGAGGGTTGCTGCGACACGATCGATTTTCTGTTGATATTGCTTTGTTGATAATATTTATTATTTCGTCAATGTCTAATCATGAAGTCTATTTTGATCATGTGGAGACATAGACTATACTCAAGCCATTTAGACATTACGTTTAAGAAAAAGCTTTATACACACAAAGAAGAAATACTGGGAAAGTATGATCAGCGAAAACCTCAAATTCCTCGGTCGGTAAACCCCCCGGCAGGACAATAAAAGATCTATAAGTATAACAACTAGAAGTGCACAGCGGCATATAGAGTACCGGCGAACTGAGGGACGGCCAGTAGAAAGTTCCTGCATGCCAGAAGGAAAATCTGTGCGTTTCTGATGTCACGGGTGTAAACGTGGGATGGTGTTGGCGACCTGGGGGGAGTGGTCAGTGGTCATCGTGAACAATTCTTATCTGCTGACATGTGTGTGTGGGTGGTGTGTGGCACTGAGAGTGTAGAAATGTGTCTAGTAGATTATTGAGAGAGAGAGAGAGAGAGAGAGAGAGAGAAGGTGGAAGGGGGGGGGGGCTGCGACAGGTCTTACTGTACCAGTAAAGTATATTGACTCGATTTGGGCAATTTTAACCCCCCCCCCCCCCCATGGACTCCATGTATGCTTTTCCTAGGTACATGTACTCTATGGATGGTTCCTGAAGGCAGAAAGGTAAATTAATATTGTTGTTTTGTTTTTTTATCACAAAAAGTTAAAAAAGTTATTTATCGGTAAATTAGAAAACGCCCTGGACAACAAGGCCCTGAACAGCAAGTCCCCGCATTATGGATGTCCATGAGGATTAAAACTCACAAAGACGGGAGAAAATAAGAGTGGCTTCTCTGGTGAGGCCCTTGTTTCTCAGGGGCCTCATCATAATCCTTCTGGCCATCACACAAGCCTCTCCATGGTATCTACTAGCTGTAATACCTGAATAATTATGATAGACATTGGGAAATTCAAAGGGAAGTAAAAACTTAGGTTGAAGCCCTCGAGAGACGAAGATCTATTCTTCTCAGAGAGGAAAGAACCTTTACTGTTAAGGTGGAATGGAATGTGCCGGGTAAGGACGTGGAGTGTCAGTGTTGAGATAATCAAAGACTGGACCAAGTGACCCGGGACTGCGTGCGTGCATGGTGGACAATGAAACACTAGCCGGAGAGGCCATCTAGTGGTGCGTAAATTCCCTGGACATCGAATAGTGCAAGCTGCTCACTGAGCCGTAAGGTGAGTTGCTTTGATAGCAAGGGTTGTCAGCCCCTGATCAGTGGACACTTACGGTTTCCATGGAGAATCTGTTCCGCTGTGTCCATAAGCTGCATTGTATGACCCGTTTTATCAAACTAGTAGTTAAGTTGCACTGGCCCGGCGGTGAAGACGGCAAATTCTAATAATTTATCGACCGAGAGCGATTTTGGTCGAAACTAAGGTTTTGGACCTTCTCAGTAAAATGAACGTTCTTCATGACTTCAATTGCCAAATCAAAGAGGTTAAACAACTTGTTACTATAAACTCTTTCGACCAAACTGATTTAATACATCTGGATTAATATATTATCAGGTCCGATCTAATTATCTGTTTCATCTGACGAGTCACATTAATTTTGTAGCAACAGAAAACTGTAACTAAGTGGTGATCTACACCGGAATAGAAATGGTGGGTAAGTCCCCTGCAGACACGGGGTCGTTGATACACACAAAATCACAAAATGTTGCAACCTTTGGTGTAAACCTGGAGGTGTTGTCAGACAGAGACCGGAGGGGGGGGGGGGGGCAGACTCAGGGCCGGGATTGAAGGAGGCGAAGTCAGTGATGCAGAGTGGTTGTTATACAAGTTCTGAAGTTTCAATACTTTATCTCCCTCCGATCCCCACTCTCTTTCTTTTCAGAGGATAAAACCCACGTCGACACTTTCTTCCTCCCCCCTAGTCGACGTCTCCCCCACCCCAGTTCTACTCCAAATGCTTGCCAAAATATTAGCAGATCCAACAAGGAAATAAGGGACACGTTTCTCTTTGACTCCCAACTTCTTTTTTCCCCTTCCACTGAATTCAACTGAGACATTAGGAAAATAAACAGTAAATTTTAATAAATTAATACACTGTATAATTATGATGAATCGTAGATAGATAGATAGATAGATAGATAGATAAATAGATAGACGGACAGATAGACAGACAGACAGATAGACAGATAGATAGACAGACAGACAGACAGACACACAGACAGACAGACAGACAGATAGATAGATAGATAGATATAGATAGAACTTTCATTTCTACTTGAGCCATGAAAAAGATTACGAATATGATATATCATACCGCAGGTGAGTCACGTGAAAGATTATTGGCGGGACGGACTGGAGAACACTGGGTGTGGGTAGGATCACAAGAGGGAATGGTCAGTGAAAGGCACAGAAGGGACACAAAGAGAATTTTTCTCCATGAAAGGTGCAGCATAGCAGAGTTTCCTCTTACGTCACAGGCGTGCCCAACGGGGCGCGGTGACACGGCATTGAAATAGGAGCGGCTATGCAGTGCACGGCGACCGGCGTATCATAGAGTTTACAAAGAGTGACGACACGAGGAGATCCCCGCTCCCAGCTTTGGCCTTTGTAACAATAACACTGTCGTTTATTACAGTAGCAGCACATTGTGATATCCAGTACTTTTCGCTGCACGACAATGTAGACAGAAAAATGACACAATGGACACATTTACCATTAGTATAGTGTGATTAGACAAAATTCGTCAACGAAATGTTAGTACCATTACTATATACTTGGAAAATTGTACAGACCTACCTAACTGCTCTTTCACAGACAGACAGACGGGCAGACAGGCAGGCAGGTGGGCAGGCAGACAGACAGACAGACAGGCAGGCCGACAGACAGACAGACAGACAGATACATAGATGGATATATAGATAGATAGATGGATAGATAAAAAAGAAATAGAAGAAAACAGCAACGACCCAAGTTTTGCAGCCTTTATGAAATAACAAGTCATGTACATAACGAGTACTTACCTCATGATCATCGCAGAGAGGGAATAAAATGGTGGCCTTGTCTATCAATAGTGTCAGATGGGGAAAATCCAAAAAACACATCAGTCCAGAAGTAAGGGAGACAGGGTCCTTGTGGTTTAGCCCCAGCAACTGGATGGGCTACAAAGTGATAGTCGGTTTGTTTGTTTGAATATAAATTTTAGAGGCAACACTGCTGGTTACTCGTGAATTAATTCTAAACGAAAAATGTCCACTGTTGGAGATTTCTGTGAAAATATCTCAGTTATCACTACGGTTCCTGCACTGGAAATCCAACCATCGCTAGAAAAGCCCTGGAATTTAAAATTTAAAATTAAAAAAAACAACAACAACAACAAATTTTGAAGGCCCTGAAAATAATGGATTAGCCTTGGAATTCTCCTGGGGGGTTAAAAAACATGAAAAAGGGTGGTGCAAAATGTACACATAAAATTAAATGAATACATTTTCTCTCATTTTCTTGAATTTGGGATTTTGACATCTTAGTCTTGGAAAAGCCCTAGAGAAACATTCTCAGAGAGTTCCAGGAGCCCAATATATGTATTATGGGTACGATAAAGAATGTTCATCATCATGATTAGTATATATATCTAATAACGGATTACAAAACCGCGTTCACTATCACATCCAGACATGAACTACCACATTGTGTCGTTCTGCTGAGACCAGAAATTAATTTGTGACAGTCAAGGTGAGTAATTTGAAGCTCTCAGAACGTTTCTCTCACAGTGCGACAAATCAGACCTCACTGTCTCGCTTCTTTCTTGTCACTTTGTTCTTTTCCAAGTAGTTTAACAAAATATAGCAATATGCACTCTCAGAAATTGGTACTCTTTTTCTCAGTTCTTGAATTTATAGGTTTCATTTAAAGCCAGACCAGAAATACTAACACTTTCAAAAATGTCTCAACATGTGACGTCCAACTTCACACAATAAAGAAACAAATAATAATAATGGTATCAAAAATAGTAATGTTAATAGTAACAATAATAGTAATAATGATAATAAAATAATCACCTTTTTCTTTTTAATAGCAAATCAGTGAATCTTCTGACAAAAAAAACCCATTGCGTCAGAAAGGATACACACACCCAACAATTAGTATGGATTTTCTCTGTTTTAATTTCTCCGAATAGTAAATCCTCGCCATATTGCTCTGGCGTTCAGACAGTTACACATCAGAAGCAAACTCCGTGTCTTTTTCTGTGATTTCACCATGTATGTTTGAGGTATTAGTCAACACTGACCATGCTGCTGCAGTCCAAAAAAGGGTTCACTAATCTCCTCTAAAGTGCAGACAGGTTTGACAGCCGCGGTAATAGTTTCTTTCTGTGCGTAAGTCACAATGGATGTAAATAGCGCGTAATGCGTAACGCGTAATGCACGCCCTCCCTTGAGGGTGGACACCAACCATTCTATTCACAAAATACCTGTCAGATTTGGCCATGGGCGTGTGCAGCTTGGGTCCATTTTCTGCCCACCCCGTAAAATGTGTGGGGGGGTTCGATTGTTATGTGGAATGAAGGCAAGCCGGGTGTTTTTCAAGAATTACCTGGCTATTTGAAAAGCTGAGGGGTGTGGCAGTGTGGCCCCGGGTGGAGTGGAGTGGGGTGGGAGAGGTAAGTGAGTGATGGAAATTGGACTAGCGGGGGGGGGGGGGGCGTAGATGGTTTGAGGGAAATGGGGAAATGGTACGTTGTTGAGCTAATGTTAAAGAAATAAAGTAAGTGGAATTGCGGTGGAGGGTGGTGACAAAACGGTAGGGTGGGGGAAATAGTTCCACCATGATTTATAATGTTATTTCAGTGCCTTGAGGAGACATGCATAACTGTGTCTGGCCAAAGTCTGGAGTGACTGTCAACGAATCAGATATGAGGAAAAGAAGGAGAGAAAAGTCAGTGGTTTGATTGGACAATTTGTAGAGGGAAAAAAAGCTGGCAGTGCATGACTGTATTCATTCATCTTCCCGTATATTGTGTGATTAGGCAAGAAATAAAAAGGATTAGAGTGTCAGATCAGAACCGTTGATCTTTGTCACCCAAATACACAAAATGTTCTAGTTTTCTACCCCCCCCCCCCTTAACCTGCAGAAAAACTGACCTCATCGTCTGAGCGCCCCGAAATATGAAATAACGGTACAGTTAATCGAGAACAGAAATGCGGAGTAATATGGCCTACCGATGGACAATGTATAGATTTGATAAGCGGGTGGTATAGCAGATATCAGCTGAAGGAAATTGATGGCATGACCTCAGTATTTTCCAAAACAGAAAAAAAAAAGGACATACAGCATTTTTAAACTGGGGTGATTGAATTCTGCCAACAATAGGCGAGCCGAACCACAAAAACAATCAGGAAAAATAAGGAAAGTGCTAGAAAATTGTGGCATAGGTGAATTTGGTGGACTGATAAAACATTTCATACGGGTGGGAAATTGTAGTGGCCAGAAAGAAGAACAACAAGGCTGGGCTTTACAAGAAAATCGCTCAAATGCAGAGGACGAAAATCTACAGGAAACACAAAAAAAAACAACAACAAACAAACAACAAATTGACTTGTATCTATTTCTTATTTTAATACCTAAATAAAATAAAACATTGAAGTGTTATAATTTTGTCCTTTCCAATAATGAATGGAAAAGAGAATAACCAATCCTCCAACCAGGGCAAACTTATGGTTTTGGAAGAAAAGAATGACCAGGCAAAAACATTGGTGGAAAGAAGGGAAAGAAAATGAAGAAAAAAAAAATGGAAACGCCAGGAGGAAATGCGGAAGAGGACGGATACCCTGGGTACATCCGGGTAGTTTTGACTGGGGTGCAAACTGTTGATCATGGGCAAATAATGGTGGTCAAGCAAATAATCTCTTACTATTGGAAGCGAAAGTGTAACAATTCCACAAGTGTAGACAGAAACTGTGAAGAAGTCACAATACGTTCTCGAAGTTTCCCCGGGGAAAGCGAGGGGAGGGGGGGGGGGGGAGGCACTAGTCATGGATATTAATGGAGAAATGAAAAGCGAGCAAAAGAAAGAACAAAGAAATAAAGAAAGGTAAGTAAAGAAATGACCAAAATGATAGATTGGATACATGTATCCATGTATAATATATAATTATATGTGAGTGAAAAGAATAATACTAATTCAAAATAAAGAAAAACCAAATGAGAAATAGAGAAGTGTGAGATACGAGCTTAACACTGAAGAAAACTAAAGCTAATGCCTCCACTTTTCAAATTGCAAACTGGAAGAGAGTGGAAGGCGGGTGAAAGATTGAAAATGCTACACTTACAATGTTCACCGACCTCCAGCCATTACAGTCAATAAAGACAGAATGAACGAACCCAATGGTGGACTTTTTTCTGTTTTGATGTCGTTATCCATCAGTTTTGGTAGCTGTTCACTCCCTCAATCATCAACAAGTGAAAAAGCTCGGGGCAGGGTGCACAGTTTGAATAAAGCAGTAACTGAGTTGGCTTTTTAGCTGACTGTCAGTGCTTGTCCTGACAACAAGTTAGTATGACAGGAGAGTGGAGAGAGAGAGAGAAAGAGAGAGACAGACAGACAGACAGACACACACACACACACACAGACAGAAATGGAGAGAGACACGGAGGGGTACAGACAAGGAGAGAGAGAGAGAAAGAGAGAGACAGAAAGAGAGAGACAGAAAGAGAGAGAGAGAGAGAGAGTGAGAGGAAGAAGAAGAAGATGACAGGAAAATATAATATCATCTAGCGAAAAAAAATAAATAATATCAATAATAAGCAAAAGGCAAACAAATGAAATAAAGCCCACGATTAACCACTCAACTGAAAGGATTAATAATAATAATAATAGTTATAATAGTAATAATAGTAATAAAAAACCGTCTTCTCTCAAAGTCTTCGGTTTTGCATAAATTTTCTACCACTACGAGCCATTCTGGGATTCTTTGCCAAACTGACAACACTGCAAAAAAAAAAAAAAAACGTAAAAAAAACTTATTGATTATCGAAACGAAATGTGCATCAAATTGCAAACTATCTAAGCGTTTACTGTATCTACAAGTTACAAGAAAGGAAGAAAGAAAGAAAGAATGAAAAACTTTTGCAAGTATTTCAGTCAGCGGCGTACACGAGAATGTCCTGTTATTGCAATGAGGTTCAGTTTGGACGTGACCACAAGGCGAAAAAGTGCATGGAGGGAGACTTGAGAGGTGTATCCCGCCCTCCCCCCTTCCCGGAACTACCACTTCCAGGTAAAAATTGAAGGCTGACCGGGTGGTGGTGGGTGGATAGGAGGTTAGCTGCATTGTGACGGGTGCCTGGTGTCCACAGGAAGAATTGAATAACGTTAAAGCATCTGTGGGGGAAATAAACGGGTCGCTGGACCTCGAATTTTGTAGACGCTGTGTGGTCGCTGCAGCCTGGGTGGTTATGGTGGTTGGTTACCGGGTCGGCATTGAAATATTTGGGGCAGGGAGGGGCTGATGGGGTGGGGATAGTGTGGGAGAGGAGGAAATTTTGGTCCGAAAAGTGAATGAAAGAATGAAAGAACTGCAGGTGACAGGAAATCTAGCAAGAACGGGACAATTAGAATAACTTTCAAAAAAAAAAAAAAAGTTTCATTATATTGTTGTGATCATCCTCGTCAGGATAATTTGGAACAAAATCACGAGACAAGAGAGGAGCGTAGATGACACTGAATCAATGGAGGCAACAAAGAGAGAGAGAAAGAGAGGTGGAGCGAGGGAGCGAAAGTGAGAGAGAGAGAGAGACAGAGAGAGAGAGAGAGAGACAGAGAGAGAGAGAGAGAGAGAAGTGTATAAGTGGTGTAAAACGTAGTATTACAATAATTATACTTTTAAAAAAAAGGGGGGGAGGGGGAATGAGGAATTAATCTGGTCACCTTCACAGACCTCCGCATTACCACCAACATCACAACTCTCACCACCACCACCATCTTCATCATGACCACCACCACTATCACCAAAATCATCATCATCATCACCATCACCATCATCATCATCATCATGACCACCACCATCATCATGACCACCACCTCTATCACCAAAATCATCATCATCATCACCATCACCATCATCATCATGACCACCACCATCATCATGACCACCACCATCACTATCATCGTCATCATCATGTCCACTACCACCATCACCATCATGAGCACCACTATCAGCAAAACTATCACCACCCTCACTATCATTACTACCACCACCACCATCATCATGACCACCACCATCACCATCATCGTCATGACCACCACCACCACCACCACCACCACCATCATCATCATCATCATCATCATCATCATCATCATCATCATCATCATGACCATCACCATCACCATCATCGTCATGACCATCATCATCATCATCATCATCATCATCATGACCACCACCATCACCATCATCGTCATGACCAAAACCACCACCATCACCACCACCACCACCATCATCATCATCATCATCACCATCAGAAAGAATTATTTGTGGCTTTCGTAGATCTGCTTTTGACCACCCCCCCCCCCTTCCCCCCCCCCCCCCTTAAAAAAAATCCAGTCGAACGGAGAGAAAAGTGAAATATAGTTCATTTATATAAGACGGACTCTATGAATATGGATTCTTACGCGTATGGTCAGAAAACAGAAAGTACAATCTAGACACCTGACCAGATGGTTGTAAAACAGTACAGCGGTAATGAATGAAAGCTTAAAACTTTCGTCTGCAATGACCAGTCATAAACCATTGAACATGGAATAACCCTGGTGGCGTGGGTGGGCAGGTAGACACTGGCGGAAGGGGACAATGGGGAGCTGCAGCCGCCACGCAGCTGTGACAGTGCCCAAGTTCAAATCCTTGCCGGAGCAACACACCTGAGACAAGGGTGGCCTTTTCAATAGATTTCCACGTAACCGCCTTCACACTTGTGCCCACCGCGGCAGTTTTAATCCGGATAAATGAGACACTTCACGTTTTCTGTTCGTTCCTTTGTTCTCTGTGATGGAACCAGACGTCTGTAGAGCGCCTCACCCAGCAGAGCATGCCTGGCGCATACTTGTCCCCATAAGAAGTTAGTTTCACGGACATAAAAAGTATGGGTTGAATAGTGACATAAAATTTTAGGATGAAACAATTACGCTGAAAAATAAAACCTTCCACTTTGAACGTTCATTGTGTTATTTTATCTGAGATGTCCGGGATCAACCCTTTGCCTAGCTTCTTTTTTCTTTGTTGAATTGTTTCTGCCTTTGGCCTTAATTCCCCTCTATTTATATACAATGGTGTGTTGTGCTAATGAGTAAGAAAATATGAGATAACCGCGACCTTTAAAAATGATAATAATTATTCTGTGCCTGGGGATTTCCCATTTTGATCCTTCGCCACCATTTTTAAAATACAAAAAAAAAATAAAAAAAATTCGGGAATTCCTGTGACATCACATTAAAGCCAGCAATCGATGACTTTGGCAGCAATATAGATGACTTTGACAGCAATAGATGACTTTGACAGCAATATGAAGTGTGCATTTTTACGTGATGATTAAGGAACGGAAGGACGTGGGGGCACAGGGAAGAGCAGGAACAGATGAAGTTTATGGGGTTTATGGACACAATATGTTGTTGCATGTAAGGGTGTACTCCAGAAGAAGCTGAGGAAAATGAAAAATGGCTGGCTTGAAGAGCGAGTAAGAGAAACTCAGAAATATGCCGACACAAACAACACTAGAAAGTTCTTTGAGAGCCTCCGAGCTGTGTTTGGACCATCCCGCTCTGGCACTACGCCACTTCTTGCGTCAGATGGTTCAACACGCATTGTTGAATTGAATGCCACAATTCAGCGTTGGGCAGAACATTTCGGAGGTGTGCTAAATCGGCCATTAAATATAAATACTGAGTCCATTGACCGCCTCCCTCAGACTCCTATTAATGCAGCTCTTGCCAAGCCATTCACAGCAAATGAGACCCGGACTGCCACAAATCAGATGTCCTTTAACAAATCACCAGGCGTGGATTCAATTCCTGCTGAGGTGTATGCCTTCGGTGGAGAAAAGCTTATTGAAAGATTGACCGAGTTGTTCAATCATATGTTGAAAGCAGGGAAGCTGCCACAGGACTTCAAAGATGCTTCAATCATTCATCTGTACAAAAACAAAGGGGACAGCCAAGTCTGTGACAACCATCGCGGAATCTCTCTACTTTCAATTGCTGGCAAAATATTGGCAAGAATGCTTCTGAATCGCCTTCTTGATCACCTCTCGTCAAATGACTTGCTTCCCGAGAGCCAATGTGGCTTTCGTAAAGAGAGGGGAACGGCGGATATGATTTTTGCTGCCAGACAGATTCAGGAAAAATGCATGGAACAAAATAAAGCGCTGTATATCACATTTGTTGACCTCACAAAAGCATTTGACACAGTGTGTCGTGAAGGCCTCTGGAAAATCTTGGCGAAGTTTGGGTGTCCACCCGAATTCATCACAATAATGCGCCAGTTTCATGATGGCATGCAAGCTGCAGTCAAAAGCAACGGCAGTGTTTCAGAGCCCTTTGCTGTCACAAATGGGGTAAAACAGGGTTGTGTCTTAGCCCCAACTCTGTTCAGCATCATGTTCTCTGCAATGCTACAAGAAGCCTTTAGCTCTCCTCCTCAAGGGGTAAGCATCAAGTACCGAACTGATGGCAGTCTATTCAACCTCAGGAGACTTCAGGCAAAAACCAAAACCAAAAGTACTCAAGTCTGTGACCTACTATTTGCTGATGATTGTGCACTTCTGGCACACGATGAGGATAGGATGCAAAACTGTGTTAAGTTTTCTAGTGCCTGTGACAACTTTGGCCTCACAATAAGCACAAAGAAGACGGAAGTGCTCCATCAGCCTACTCCAGACGACAAGTATCCTGTGACCCCAAATATCAAAGTCCATGACAGTCTTCTGAAGGTGTCGGAGAACTTCACCTATCTTGGCAGTACACTGTCTTCCGCGGCTCGTGTTGATACTGAAATTCTCTCAAGAATCAGCAAAGCCAGCTCTGCATTTGGCAGGCTTCGAAAGAGAGTGTGGGATGTTGCCGGCATTCGCACAGACACTAAGCTGAAAGTGTACAATGCTGTGGTCCTTCCCACCCTACTCTATGGGGCTGAAACCTGGACAGTGTACCAATCGCATGCCAGAAAGCTAAATCACTTTCATCTGGCCTGCCTTAGAAAGATCCTAAGGATCAAATGGCAGGATAAAATTCCAGACACTGAGGTCCTCAATCGTGCCAAGGAATTGAGCATCTTCTGCCACCTGAAAAAAATTCAGCTACGTTGGGCAGGACATGTTGTCAGAATGCCCGACTCCAGACTCCCTAAGCAAATCTTCTTCTCTGAGCTCTCCAATGGAACGAGGAATGTTGGGGCCCCAAAGAGACGTTACAAAGACACTCTCAAGCAATCACTGAAGGCCTTTGCCATTGATGTGAGTGAGTGGGAAAAGCTCTCGCTTGATCGTGCAAATTGGAGGGCGGCCCTTACCAGAGGCAGCAAAGCATGGGAAGCTGACAGAGTCCAGCAGGCTATCAAAAAAAGAGAACGGCGCAAGAAAAGGCCCAGTGGTACTGAACCAACGGAGCACTCTTGTCATTTATGCGGAAGGGTCTGCAGGGCAAAAATAGGACTTATCAGTCACATGAGAAGCCATAAGTCATGAAAGAACAGTCTTTCCATTCTGTCCTCTGTGTCCTTTAGTTCTCTTTATTGTCCATGTGTTGAAATTCTCAACAATTTCTGTTCTTTATTCCTCTGGTGTTGTTAAGGTCATCATCATACCTGATGGACGAACTATTATGTTGTTGCAAATAAACGGGTTTCAATGCTGAGGTGCATAGCTGCTGTCCAGCGGTAAACCATTGTTCCCTGTGGCTATTTTGACTTTCCTCTCGAATGCATCTCTTATTTGCGATAATGATAGGGGTCTCGCTAATGCCTCCACTTTTCAAATTGCAAGCCATTTTGGGTCGAGATTACGTTTGTCGATTTCCGTCTAAATGGAGTATTGCGTCATCATAATCAGCGCACGGCTGTTGCCCGCAGTTTCTTTTCATAACCATAGCAACGGATAACTAATCCAGACTAGTGAAGTTGACGACACACAATGCAAGGCTTCCAGTTGCCCATAAAGGTACAATGCACTGACCGTTGCCCTGGTTGATTCATGCTACATATAATGCATGAGAAGCTAACCCAGGTATGAAATTACTAGCCCAGAACTGCGTAAAGTTACGCATTTCTCGCAAGAACAAGTGTATGCAAGGTGGCACACGGATCATAGGGTCCATCTGCTCAACGAGCAGGACAAAGCTCCAGTACAAACAAACACACACAACCTGTCTCAAGTTCCAAGATTTAGTTAAACTAAGAAATGTTTCAGGGAATTCTCTAACCCCCATTCAGTAAGCAAAACCTACAATTAAACAAGAGAAAAATTCAGGGGGAGGCTCATCTGCATGGTTTCAGAATACATAATTTATAACCCATGGATTTGCCCGTAAACGGGCACATCAGTGGCTTTGCTAGGGTCTGACAGATGGCACGGGTGCCGTAAGCTCCGTAGTGGAACATCCGTTCCGTTAGATTTCCACAAAAATGCAAACTCCCAAACATTCAGAACACATTTTTCAAGAAGCGAAGTTAAAATGTGACAAAACTGAATGGTTAAGTGCTTGGTCCAAAATCATTTGTTTTTAGGTTTTCCCAACTATTTTCAAATAATGTCTCAATTATTTCATTTTTCTTAATCTGACCGAAAACGTGTGTAAATTTTTATATTTTCATTCTTTTGAGTTTATTATAATATTTTCTTGTTGTTTGATTCAAGGAGCGGGGGGAGAGAGAGGAGGTGTCACAGTTTAACTCTGTGCCATGCCCTTCAGAGGTCCCTTAGGTTTCCTCCTGTGGTTTTCACTAATTTTTTCAAGGGCGGTGCCTTTTCTTTGTTTGCTCTGGACGCCATCAACACTAACTGCAATTCTGAACCGCACAGACAAATACGTGTTAGCATGACAGGCATGACAGTATGCTTACTAGAACGTTCTATACTCTACAAACTTGATCCGCCACAATCTTGTCCAAGGCCAGAAGACCTTGGTTCCCAGTTACTTTGTTTTCCATCTCAAACAACGCTATATGTTTTTTTTTTTTTTTTTCAATTTTGTTCCAAGCACATCAATCTAGATCTATTCTCAACAAGAAAATCGGGGGAAAAAACAACCCGTAACTGATAGCAATTTCAGTATCCTCAGCTGTTAGACTCACTTAACTAAGAACATACCGCCCCTTGACAAACATACTGTTGCGATTTGTCACGAGCAGAGTTAGGGTCTTGGGGATGTTATGACTGCACGAGAGGCAGCCAACTCACACTCGGACACAACCACACAAGAAAAGTATTCAATAACTAGAGCGTATATCTATGTCAGGCCGGTCAGGCCATCTTATTATTTAAATATTAATAAACAAAACAAAAGACAATAGAGGTATATTCAAAGCAATAAATTCTAATTACTAACTTAATCTATGATATTCATGTAACTATGGTTCCTTATTGGATGTACTGCAATCAATAGCAAATGGGTATATTATACGAAACTAGATATCAATCTAAAGTGACAGTTGAGTCGCCACTGGCCAGTCGCCAGGCAAACTATCCCTAAATCATATGGGCTTGAATGTTAGGAGAGCCCAGTACGTTCAAAGCCTACAGAAGCACACTTCGGCTTGTAGGTAATTAAGCAGTTGCAAAAGACTATATATATATATATGCACAATCACTATTCAATTCATCAACAATGTGCTATATTACTTCAATCATACTACGGAGATAGATCTATAATACGGGCCACTCGTTCGTCGAGTGCCAGCTGGGGTTTCCTTAGACTTCCTATGAGGCTGTGGTTCTCTCTCTATCTCTGAACTTCTATTATGCTTAGACAAATAAGATATGTTACCGTTGGTCACGCCTACTGGTAGGCGCGAACATCAATAGAGCGCAGCGTGGGCTTTTAAAGGTCAGCCCACTCAGACCTTTCTTTCTAGAGCTCAGTCAGTCCGTTAGCAAGGACTTCTAGTCTTCAGATCACACAGTTCAGGTACTGGCCAACCGGAGATACTTCACGACACGATGCTTCTGCTCGTCTGTATTCAATGAATCTGAACGTTACACGATGTTTTATACTATCTAACTACCCAGCAGTGCTAGTCCGCTGGCCCAATTAGTTCAGCTATCTCATTGGCCGAAACCTCCCACCATTTTAATTGTAGTAATACGTCTGCACTATTCTACCAGCCAGTTAACGTGCAAAAACTTGTCTAGTCATACTTAACAATGTCAACTATCCCCACCTTGTTTCACCCCTACTCCATTACTTATTAATCACGAGCATTAAAACCGACAAGCGTGAATCTAACAGTTTAACTTTACATTTATTTACTCACCAACTATAATTCGCGAGGACCGTTCAAGGCCACCAGCCAATTTCTCATGGCCCTGGTAAAAAAACCACTCACGCTCTGCGTGAGATCTAACAACATCCGAATCATGACACGATTAATTCCGACATGTTGGCCTTAAGCATTCCCATGTTATCTCCTTATGAACAATATATCCATTTTCAATCCACGGTAAGAAGAATGAAAATTGTCTTACTCCAGAAGGAACACTTGACATTTTACAGTTGGAGTTCATGAACTTGACAGTCCACAGAAAAAAGAAAATTTACATAAATTATCAGTCTTATACTATAGTGTCAGCCACCTCCGGCATGTCGAAAAAGAACTCATTACAGCATGCATTGTTATCGTGACGAACCCTATGTACTGAGGCACTGTAAGTCCTCCACTCTTTAGTTCTCATTAATGAAATGAGTGTATTATTTAATTTTGTTTAGTCACAACAAAAATACTGAACATAAAAAAGAATTGATTTTAAAAATTGAGTAGGATTTTAGTGATTGTTGAATGGCGAATGTGAAATGTAAAATGAGGATCGGGTTTCTCATGGCTTAGACTATTTTGTGATTTTGTGTACACAAGCATGTGTGTGTGTGTGGTTGGTTTGTGTGTGTGTGTGTGTGTATGTGTGTGTGTCCGAACTGTGAGTGGGAGTGTGACCAAATTCCAGAAACGTTATTGCAACCATGTCGTTGTGGCAATGCAGCCAGTTAGCTCTATCTAATTCTAACTGTACAAGTTTCTATGAAATTTTACAGGCCAAATACAACTCACTCTGACCACAGGTCGCAGACAGTCACTCCTTGACAATAATTCAGTGTATTTCATGCCATGAGGCAGTATCCACATTATGGTGTCTATTACAAACATGTCAATTTCTGATTAATAATGTTCTTTTCTCTGTCAAGTGTTTCCGACCAAAAACCGTTCAATACAGAATAATAATTTCAGCAACAACGATCACAAAGACAACAGCAAAAAGAACAGCAATACCCCTCAATATATATAATTATATATATATCTGGAGTTTGACAGACCCCAAGCATCTCCCTGATGAACACAACTGGATTTGATAAGCACAGAGTAAACGATAAAACCGTTTATGGAAGAAGAAGCTTCAATTGGCGTCTACGCGAAAACCGTCGCAAAATTCGATGCCTGTAATGGACGTGGAGAAATAAATTGCTCTTTGTTGATTGTCGGTGAGCAGCAAATACGCGAGTTCACAGACAAGGCAAACTGAGATAAAATCAATCGGTGAGCGAGAAAGCAAAGTTAGCAGGGCTGCCTCAGTCACCACACAGTACAATGACATGTTGAACTTTTAGCCGATGATCTTCAACAATAATAGAGACAGAGTTGTCGGTAAGATGGTGCTGATTTTTCTGTTAAATTAGGAAATTGAAATGTGGCAAAACAGAAAGGACGAGAGAGAGAGAGAGAGAGTGAGAGAGAGAGAGAGAGAGAGAGAGAGAGAGAGAGAGAGAGAGAGAGAGAGAGAGAGAGAGAGAGAGAGAGAGAGAGAGAGAGAGAGAGAGAGAGAGAAAGAGACAGAGAGAGAGAGAAAGAGAGAGAGAGAGGGGGGTGGGGGTCCTGCGTAGTCCTTCATAAGCAAAAACAAACGAATTAAAAAATGTCGAAAACTTACCAAAAAAAATGTTCAAGAAAAAAAAAGCAAAAAAAAAAACAAAACGAAAAAACAACAACACACCACAGCCCATTACTTCCAAGCTCCGCTCTATGGTCTCACCATAATTACTTCGACCTCACAACTTTTCTGTGGTTCTGTTTGAACTCAGGAAAACAGATATTATATGTACAATGATGTGCGAACTGTAACCTTTACCAAGTCATCAGGGCACAAGCTTGACTGGTTGAGATTGTCATGTCATGCAGAAGGGAGCAAATCCCGAGACAAAATCTAGGTAAATGTTTCCCTGAGCTTTAATACGGCCACGAATAAAGAAAGTGATGTAAAACTGCTTTAATTGTTTCTGAAAAAAACCCAACAACCCACTGAGTTCGAGTTCACTTCTTCTAGCGCAAAATAATTACATGAATTTCATTTCAAGGCAGTTAGGCTTTGTTTCGTTGACAGGTTGGAAGGTCCTTTACACGTTCAGTAGACTATCTCAGTTTCCAAGGAATGTGGAGTTGGACCGCTCCTTTATTTCAAGGCAATTACCCCCCCCCCCCATCTCTCTCTTTCAGGTACATACACACACACACACAGGCAGCCTCTGTCTGTCTGTCTATCTGTCTCTCTCTCTCATCCGGCTCCACTTGCATACAACACTTATATCTGTACCAATCAAGTGCATTAGAACTGCAACAACAACAACAACCAGAATAAGAAACTGTCTTCGAAACCACGAAAACATCACTTCTGTAAAATATCTGAATATTTGAATATCTGAATATCTGAATATTTGAATATTTGAATATCTGAATATTTGAATATCTGAATATTTGAATATCTGAATATCTGAATATTTGAATATCTGAATATTTGAATATTTGAATATTTGCTCCATCAGTCCATGACTTCTTGTCCCCCGTGCTCTGATTCTACTCTCGTCCAGTCATAGAAAGTCGCCGGTCGCCCCCATATTGCTGACAGCTAAACAAACAAAAAAGCCATATATAGACATGTGTTTTCGGTCCACTGCGTGTAGCGTTCAACCATGCAAGGTATTGGGTAACCCCACAAACTTACTGGGTGCCTCTGAGTCCGCCACAGTTTTCATTCTATTCTCCGCACAAAGGTTCTACCGATTTCTCAACTGCCAACTCAGACTTACCCATCTTCCCCCCCCCCCCTTTTTTTTTCATGGAAAGAAATGCTGACTTCTTACTTTAAAGTATTCCTTTTACTCGGTTAACTTTCATTCATTTCCGACCCTAGGCTGAAGACCAACATAAAATAATCGGATGCACTCTAAGGTGAGAAGTGCAAAGTCAAGTGCTCATGTCACTGGAGTGGAGTGTATTCAGCAATATTTAAGGCTTCTTTGTTAAAGACACCTAACAATGACCAGGGCCAATGCTGTTGCAAATTTAATGGCCTTTTCAAACCTAGGACCTCTGGCATCTCTGGCTGTAACCGCTTGGCCACTGCGGAGGGCGAAAGAAGGCGAGCCAGCGTGGTCTAAAAGAGACAGGACAAGAGGTAAAAAAAAACACATGCCGGTGAGTGTACGCGGTTGGATTATTGTTTTCATTCACCCATTTGAAGTGAACTGGACATTAAGTACTTGAATGGTTAGTGTAAAACAATGGAGAAAAAACAGGCTGCTCAACGTTAGCCTATAAGTTGTAACAAAGACATAAACACGAAATGATTGTTAGATTTTGTGGTATATTTGATGTAATTATTCCCTTCCTTATTCATTACTGTGCACCCATCATCAGTTGAAGAAGTTAGTTTTCAGGCATAGCTGTGCCTGTCTTGACTTCATAGGCCTAACAAATAGCTATCATATTCATCGGCGAGTATGCTTTCTTCTGTGCAAAGCACAATAACCAGGTTTGCCCTTACTTGAAACATTTTCTGCACGGAAAACAGTTTTTGCCCAATATCCCACTTTTCTTTCCAGTCCTTTATTTTTTCTCTCCACCCCCCCCCCCTTTCCACACTACCCCACCTTTCCCCGTTCCTCCCCCCTCTCCCCTTACGTCTTACTTAAAGACAATTGACCGCTAAATGCTCCACCGCGCTCTACACAATACTAAGGATTTTTCTCTCTATTGTGTGCGTGTGTGTGTGCGTGTGTGTGTGCGTGTGGGGGTGGGGGGGGGGAGCAGTGTTGTCATCAATTTCTAAGACTGTAGAGATTTGAATCTGCCAAATATGTTGAATAACGAAGGCACTGGGCGATCTAGGATGGTCCCTGGTGACATTAGACTGACCTGACATGAGGAAAACAGTCACTCACTGTTGTAGAAATAGTTTGACCTTCAGATAAATTGTGACGTTAATAACTGGAGCAAATGAACTTAAGATGCAGCCAGAATTTCCTTACATTTATGCACTCCACTAAAACGGATTGGCTACATAAAAACTCGATACCTTTCCTGGCGGATGGTATGATAATAAAACAAGGCAATAAAGAAGTTATCGTTATAACAAGGTCTACCCAAAAATGTTCCACCAATCACATCTATTGTCGTTTGTACGTCTGTCATGTCCTTATCCCAAAACAGCAAGGATAGGTTGCGGGCAGTGTGTGTATTTGTGTGATGCATAATTTGCAATGCCAAGTGTATGAGTGTGATGTACAATTTATGGACAGCAGGCCACCAGTCTGGCGCCTACACCAGCCTTAATCGGTTTCAATCCTAACTTGTAATGATTTCTCCCCTTGCAGTATTCACTGTGATGTGACAGGCAGCAAAATACATTACGTCACTTTCAGATTGACCATAAAATATTGAGGTAAGAAGAAGAGAGGCGGAGAGGCATGCCTTGATGTTACAGTGATATGAAAATTTGGGAAAATGTTGAAAAATCAATATTCCTGGCCCTTTTGACAACTGATCAAATAAAGACATTACAAACGTCTGTCAATAGTAATTTTCTTTGCCCTGATAGTGGTCATAAGTACACAGGGCTAACATATCAAGGAAAAGCATCCTCATCGGCAGAAAAAAAGAGGCGCTCATCAGCGCTAAATGAAAGATAACGTGACATTATAGTCACTCATCGGCGGACCTCCCGCCCTCGCTGGTGAACACTTTCGACGTGTACAACCATTTAGGTAAAAAATACATGCAGTTGGTAAAACGGAATTTAACGTCTCTGTCATAAGGTTGAACAGGGCAAGTCTGATATTGCTGCCACAAGAGCAGTAAACGACGCTAAGATATTCAGAGATATTTCATGTGCCATCACGATCAAACAGCGCATTCACACTTTGGCAAACCTGAAGCTCACATAGAGGAAAGAAAATTGTGGCCAGTTTCAGATGCGGAGCAACACATTCAGTGCAAGCGGTGACAAATGCAGCACTTTCTTTCATTTTCCTAAACCGTAACCCACTCACCCCATATTTTATATGGTGCACACTTTGCCATAAAATTGGATCGTTAGAGGGTATTCTATGTCAAAGTTTCCATAGAATTCGTTTTCTAAACTACACCCTTTGTATATTTCCTTTGTGGGCTACTGTAACATGTTCGTGTATAATTATTCCAATCTCGTGTGCCTGCACGTAAAAGGGCGGTCCCTAGCATGAAAGCTTCTGAACAGCTACTCCATGTTCTCTTGCGGAGGCGGGTACACTGTTATATCCGAACCACTCCTCTGACTCCAGATTGTAACCCAAACAACCCCTGAACCTCCTTATGTCTGAATGTTCACAAATGAAACTATGGTAACATCAGCACAGCTGGACTTTTCAAAGTTTCTACTTAGACTATACGAGTATACTGTACGATATAACCAATAACAACCTCTGAAGAGGCAATCTGTCACAGATGTACATCAATGAAACCAACAGACTCGATGAGAAAACACTTCTGACCTTGCATTCTTTTTCTTACACTAACTCTAATGTTAACTCTAAGCCTAACTTTTCATAGTGAAGAGTAAATTTATATCAACTCATTAACTCTAACTGGACCTTGCTAATTCAAGCTGGAGCACCAACAGTTTTCGAAGAGCAGCAAAACAAGGCTATGCCTGATGTCTCATGAAGAGGTGACAAAATCTGTGATCCGTTTGGACAAAACGGTAATACTAATACGTCAGATTTGATCATGTTGAGTCAAATTTATCTCATTATGAGCATTTCATTCAGCAAAAACATTTTGTACACATTATTCTAGAGAATAATGAGATATCACATTAATCAACCAAAACTTCCGTTTTAATCGAGAAATGAGCGGTGGCCGATGAAAGTGCCGTTTTCCCCCTTCCCGCTCCTTACTTACTGGTGTGAGAAACTGGGTCATAATAAATGTTTACGTGTATCATTTGTCCTGATGATCAGGGGACAGGTCACGCTTATGGGACATTCATTTTTGAAGCCAGGAAACAGCTGATAACGGCCCACGCATGAGTGGCTGGACCAGCGCTCGTGTCAGAACTGACCAGGAGAATGGCAAAGCTCCGATGACGTGCAACAGATGTCAGTACGTCCACTCTTTGCAGGGGTAATCTAATGTACAAGACTATTCGCACCGGTAAAAGCTGCAAGTGCCCGAGGTCAGTTTGCGCTGAACACGATTGACTTGAAAATTGTTTTTCGAAAAATGAAATTCTGATTTTTCAAATAAATCCAAGTAGCAAAATAAGTAATTCATAAGTATGTCACATAAATAAGTAAATAGAGCGGTCCTGTGTCGGCCCGGTGACATCTTGAAAACTTGTGAAGGTTTGAAGGTTGTAGCCTACCTAGTTTATTGCCAGAGCACTTTGGAGTAAAAAACCGACAAGTCCAGCTTAATAGTTATGTAGAGAAGTACCCATCACTGCAACCAAACTTATAAGAAGGGATGAGTTGCTACCCCCCTCCCCCCTCCTCCTCCACTTCTTCCCTTTTATCCTCTTAAAAAAACAATCCTTAACACACACACACACACACACCCACCCCCACACACACACACACACACACACACACACACACACACACAAATACACAACAATGAATGGACGAATGAATAAATGCATGGATAAAAGAATGAATATGATGCATGGCATAGAATGAAATGAATGAATGAATGAATGAATGAATGAGAGAAAGAAAGAAAGAAAGAAAAAGCGAAAGGTCCACTAGGTTGGACAACAACTTTGTAACTCATTAAAAATGGATAGAAAAAGGTCGTTATACCAGAAATACTTAGATGGTATCACACACAAAAAAAAAAATACAAAGATACAAATAGGCAATGAGCCGTCTCCAGCAGGTAGCAAAATTAATGTCACTGGTCATAGACTGACATGTGATTGGCACAGGAACAGAATTAAACCTTTTGGCGAGATGGAGAACTTAACCCTCACGTTAGGTGCCAATATGTAGACTGCCTGGTCCAAAAATGGAAAACTGACATTTACTGATTAAAACTGAATCCAAAATAGCGCAAAACACAAATACACGTATTTCTTACGGAAAAAAAAAAAAAGAAAGCAAAAAAGAATCCACTGATAAGTGGTCCAATCATATAGAACAGTGGACATTTGATGAGATATACCAAAATAATTATTCCGGAGTACTCGGGCATTGTCGTCGGTAACATCACATTTTGATTTGGTATTTCCGGAATGAACTGGTGTTACTTTTGGCCCCCCCCCCCCTCCACAACACACACACACGGCTCCACCTGTTAACAACTAGCAGGCCCCGTTACATATTTCAGAGGCAGAATTATACATGTACTAGCGGCACAAAATTCTTTCGAGATTTTTCCAGGTGGTGTATATGGAAATTTTTCTACTGTGTGTTTTTGGCATGTGTGTTTAATGCAAAACTGTACCTGTTGATGAGTGAACGAGGAGGAAAATATTAATTATCCTTTCTCGAACAGTAGTAGAGAAATGTCGGTATGAAATGGTGTGTTTTCTGAACTCGAATTTATGGGAGGTGACTATTTAAATGTAAAAGGATTTTTGTTTGTTTGTTTTTGTTTTGAAGAAGTAGCGGTGAGGTCAACGACAGTCAACTGTTGCTGTCGCTGTAGCCTTGACGGTACTATGAAGTGAAGATGAAAAGGACGGAGAGAACGAAAGTACAAGGAGGAAAAAACAAAATTGTGACGATGGAGAAAAGAAGAAAGAGAAAGACAAAAAGGGAGAAGGGGTGATGGAGGAGAAAACAAATAATGCAGAGAAAGAGGAAGTGGGAGGAAAACTACAACAACAAAAACAACAACAGTTACTGGTCAGTAATAACGAGCATATTGATGACCATTAAAAAATTGATAACGAAGGAAAAGTAATAAATTATAGAAAACATTTGGTATATATATTATGAGTCGCAATAACTTCAGCTGGGCAAGTGAAAACAAAGCGAGATACACACCGATTAACAATAACATAATAACAAATGTCACCGTCAATTAAAAAACAAAAACAAAAACAAAATAAAAGTACAAACACTCACATGTTACTGCGCGCCAAAGGTCGAGCTGAGCCGGACATGTCTCCGTATCGATCATTGCACACCATAACGAGACGTCCACAAGAGAAAAACTGAAAGCAATAACAATTACCAAGGCAGAAAACACACCTCACCAACTCGTGCAAGCCTCGGTGTGCAAACTGTCCATAGTACCACGTGAATCCGCCTAGATATGAGTTGATCGCGCGCGAGGCCTCGACTGCATGCACACAATGACCACTGGTAGTTACGTGCACTGAGAATGTCCCACTCAAGTCAGGCGATTATGAGCAAGGATACAAAATTCATGGTGAGTACGGCGACAGCTGCTTTTTAATAGATTTTCCTTTTCGTGACAGGGCAAATAGAGGTGAGTATGGCGCTGGGGAAGGATGGACAAAAAACAAAGTGGGGGGGGGGGGCTCTGTGTGTTTGAATGTGTGTGTGTGAGAGAGAGAGAGAGAGAGAGAGAGAGAGAACGAGAGAGAGACAGAGAAAGAGAGAGAGAGAGAGAGAGAGAGAGAGATTTTACTACTGACCAGTGCAGATCTACCGCTTCCTATACCGTCATTATTATTATTTTTATTTCGGAATAGTTTGAATGTAGCATAAGCAGGGCAATTTAATATCTTGATTTAAGAAAAGGTTCTACTCTGCTCTGCACTGCTTTACTCTACTTACAGTACACTCTACTCTACATTCTCTGCCCTACACTCCACAATTTCAGATTTATCAGTTAAAAAACGACAACAACAACAACACAACTGACAGCAAACAGCAAAAGCAGGCGTAAATGTGTACAATTGTTTGCTTGTCTTACTTCTCTTCGCCAACCTGTACGCAGGTTTTTGTAATAGAAACAAGCTCAGGCGCAGGTTCTTTTGGTGTTAGTTCCGACACCTCTCCTTGGCTGAAATTGTAATTATTATTACTGAAATTATTGCCTGACGTTATTAACTTGGAGGCAACTAAAGTTAAATAATCATACAATTAGATCTGTTACTTCCCTCAACAGTAAAGCATCGCCGTTTGTCATAACTGTTTGTAAGACTGGCGTGTTCTAATGAAGATCACAGACTATGATAGAAATTGATGACGCAAATTAAGCAGGCTTTAAATTGAGGGGTGCGGTAAGGTGGGGGAAGGGTTTTTTTTTGGGGGGGGGGGGGCAGTGTCGAAAAGTAGTTCTGTAGCGCACTATTTACAAACTGGCACAATACAATGTTATAGCTTTCTTTGTGTTCAATTTCCTGGTAATATTTCCAGGCCATGAATAAGGTTGTGTCTGTGGGAAATTTGGAAAACGGGGAGTGGGTTTGTAGATGGAACAACAATAAACAATAACAACAGCAACAACAATAAGAACGACAACAACTGACGGGGACAGATAGACAGTTTAGATTAAGTCCATAATCTTATCTTATCTGATCCTGCCTGAAACCATTGCGAGAGGCAAATATAGATTTGGTAATTACACGCTACCAGAACACAAAAGGCTTGTCAGTGAAAACTGAAACCTTGGATTAAGTTTTAAAACAAGAAAAAGCAAACTTCATTAATGAGTGAGAGAGTGAGTAAAAGAAACACACACACACACACACACACACACCCGCACACGCACACGCACACGCACACACAAAGACAAATAGACGGGGAGACAGACAGAGAAAGGGAGACATACAGAGAAAAATAGACGTGAAGACAGTCGGACACACACACACACACACACACACAGACATGTACACATACATACACAGAGAGAGAGAGAGAGAGAGAGAGAGAGAAAGAGAGAGGGAGATAGAGAGAAATACAGAGAGAGAGAGAGAGAAAGACACTACCTCCCACACTATCTGGGATTGTTTTCCAAGAGGGATTTTAATGGACGGTGGACTAATGACAAAGCTAACTAGAGAACATACTGAGCTGTGTTCACTGTTCAGCTGTAGCGTCCTGTGTAAAATACTACGGTCCCCTAACAAGAACTTTTAAAAACAAAGAGAATAAATCCAGGAATTGTAACAAAAATCATTTTTAAAAAGTGTTTGGCTGTTCAGATTTTACAACAACAGCAGTGACAATATTGATGACGTTTCACGTCTTCCATTCTCTGTTATTTCTGTTAATAACACTGAACTCCCATAGTTGGAATGCATAATTAAAAGGGCGACATTTCTTTCCAAAAACTTAAGGAAACCTTGACGAACGGCAATGAGCCGTCATTTATTCATGGCTGATAGACCCAGTTGAAGAAAAGGTGAAGGTCAGGCTAGACAAGGCCACTGATGTGCCAGAGACAATACCCAAATAGTTTTGATGACGGCCAGGTATAGATAGATTGACTTGCCGGGTTGCACTGATGTACTGAGAGGTCAACAGCCGTTGGGCCCGGAAAAGTCCGGGCAGCTGGCAAATGCGCTCACATGCCCTGTTTCTGTATTGGCAATGGCGCAAAATGTAACCCCTCCCTCCCCCTGTCTTCTGTTCCCTCACGTTTCCCATGACCATTAGGATACATAGTACAGGCATACACATAATGCATGTACCGTCCAATGACTGTATTTCTGACTATGCATTGTAACATATCACTGGTCTTTTGTTTTGGTTATTTTTTCCTTGACGTCAGAAGAAAGGCTGTGGTATTTAACATACTAAGCTACAGCTGACTAGTGAGTTCTCTACTCACTGTTTCTCCATTGGGCTGTGTATCTGGACTGTTGGTAGGGAACTGTTGTCTATTTATAACACCGAGGAGAGAAAATACCGAGCTGTGTTCACTGTTCTTCTATTGCTTACCATGTAAGACACTACGGCCCCCTAGCACACCAGCGATGAAGATACTAGAAAGCCAGGTTTCATTTTGGCATTATTATTATCTTTCAGTTTTCACCCATTGCCCATACCCCCCCCCCCTTTTTTTTTCATGTCTAAGTCGCTGAGGTAGGAACATGAACTTGAGTGGGATGGTTACAGTGCCACATGCGATGAAGCGTGTAGGTTTACTGGTTAGTTGGTTTAAAAACAGGTACATACCTCCTGTTTCTCGGCTAAAAAAAAAAAAAAGAAAACCTTTGTTTTAAATAATGCATTCATCATTCCTTATGTGTTATTGTTCCAGCATTTCAGCATAGTTAGGAAGGTTTGGCAAGGCTGGTCACCGGCCCTCCTGTTCAGCAGGTGCTTGGCCAGACTAATTACGCATTTTCAATGCAGGAACTTGATATTACATGTACTACATAGAGCTGGCAGACTGATTCATCATGGCACGGAGCTTGAAACGTGCATTTCCCACCAAGACATGCTGACCACACAATTTAAATGAGTAAATAATCTAAAGGTCACATGTCATTGTAGTGTATATAACATGGTTATAGTCAACGATTGCAATGTACACCTGAATATTAAGGGAGAGACCACTTTAACCCTCCACATCTAAACCATCTCTCAAAGAAAAAAGAAAAACGAAATCTGAAAGGTAGAAAGTTGATTTAAACTAGAAAGTCGAATAAATGACAGAAATGCTGTAAACATCACGAAAAATTATTTTGTTGAAGATTTAGAAAATGTTTCCAAGTAAAGAACATTGGACTCGAGATAAATAGGAGAGATTGGGCGCAAAAAGGTTTGCTGAAACAGCCCCAGTATTGTCCAGATTTCCATGTTATTCGGTACTCGTATGGTCGAGTAAAAAAAGAAATGAAAATTTTAATGTAATAAAATTAATGTTTTCCCAAATGAGCAGTTAATCATACATATTAATTGATACAGCATCTTCTTAGTAAAATAATTAGCTTAGGTATCAGAAACTGGGTTATGAATGCATTATGAAAACTGTGATGTGGACAGATTATTGTAAACTGAAATAGTCTTTCACCTGACTAGGTTACTGTGGAATCAAGGTAACAACAACAGCAGCAAGTACAACAACAACAACAACAGCAACAACAACAACAACAACAACAGCAACAACAACAACAACAACTACAACAACAGCAACAACAACAGCAACAACAACAACAACAACAACAATAGCGACAACAGCAGCAACTACAACAACAGCAGCAGCAACAACAACAACAACAACAACAACAATAGCGACAACAGCAGCAACTACAACAACAGCAGCAACAACAATAACGACAACAGCAGCAACTACAATCACAGCAACAGCAATAACAACGACAACAACAATAATAACGACAACAAAATTGTATTTGCTGAGTCACACTTTTGTTTATTTATTTTTTAAAAAAGAGAAGAAGAAAAATGAAGAAACTCTTGGGAGAGCGAGACTCCAGCAGATGTTGAGAGGAAGAGAACCCAAGACAAATACTGTACCATTGACATGCTAGGGTTTCAGTCCTTGCCTTCATGACAGTATGTCTTTATCTTTATCATCACTACAGTGACTCATACATTGATTTATCAATTCATCGGTCTTGGGAAGTTGGGATTTACACCCCTTTTTGCCTCACGCTTTTCATTATGTGACTGTCCGATGAAGGTCGCAGAAACATCCTTTACATCCTGTCACTGTCTTCCTTACCTTGAAGTTCAATTTTCACTTGTGTCCACTCCGGTAATGCTCCACAAATACATTTGTTTGTTTGTTTGTTTGTCCCAGTGTCATTTTGTACCCAGTCTCGCTGAAACCTAAAGCGCTCCACCAACCACAGCTCAGTAGCTCGTTTTAAAGGCCCCATTCCATGGTCATTTGTTCTGATGCGTTTTGTACTTGTGCGTTACAGACCGAAACTTCAAGTGCAAAAGACGTGGGCAGTTTAAAAACACGCATCCAGCTACATCACTATGGGCATTTCCATGGGCATGATTATATATACGCACCATGAAAATAAAAAGTATACGCGACTTTTGCAAAGCTCATGCGTGAAAAAAAAATGAAAGTAAAAATAACACTTCCTGGAAAGCGGACTTTGTTCTTAATTGGCCAGCTCTGCCTAAAACTTATTTTCAAGTTTTCTTTTAAGTCTTGTGATTAAAAGTTTGCGTAGTTTAGTTATTTTCATCCGTTTAGCATTCACATACGGTTTTCTTGTTGTTTGTTTCTGGCATGGGCTTTTGCGAAATTCACCTTATTAGCTTTATTTTGCCACACTTGGGCTCTGTGCTACATTTTACTGCGAGAATTTTCAGATTTTTTAAATTGTTTCTTATTTAAATACATGTATGTCCATGCAACTTTCGCTTGACAAGCAGTTTCACTCATTGCTTTAGCGTGGGTCCAGTATGACAATTGACAGCAACTAAACTGGTTTCATCAATTTTATTGAGAACTTCAAACGCATAAATATTTTCTTAATTAAATATGTACTTATTAAATTTTTAGACGATTAATTAGCATGGTCAAATCTATATTCTTCTACGTTAGATGCCAAACTCAGCGTACTGCAAACAATGAATTATGGGTGTTGCAGAATGAAATAACAATTATTCATATGGTTAGCATGATGGCATGAATAAATTGTAAGCTGATAGCCATGAACTCGTCTACCTCAACCCTGCTGTTATTTATTTCGCTAGCCGAAGGGGTCTAAACACATGTGGTGTGCAACCCGATGCGTAATTAATGCGTGGTCATGCAGGCTTGGCTCATTGGGCTCATGGCACTTTTCAGCTCCGATTTTGCATCACTTTACGGTCATATTCAGAGCGAATTGGTGCTCTGAACGGTTCAAGCTCGTTTTATGCTAATTTATGCGACTTTCAGCAGGCCACGCCATGTGCAGAGCTGGAGAATTAATAACTGACACTGCAAAAATTTTGGATCAATTCCTTTGTAGGCCTGAAGTATTTGACTGTGAATGTAAGCCACGTGTTGGGGCATAGCTGTCCCGTGAATAATGCACACTGTGTGTGTTGAAGCATTAAGAGAAATGCTGGACAGGGCAAGAGTTATAATTATTTTTGTCACGGTTGTGAAGTGTTTTTCTTTCTTGACATTCAACTGCTGGACAGCGATACTCACACCAATACGCTCTACAGTATTTATCGCGGGCCCACAAAAACCCCAGGAATTTTCAAATTGCTGCTGAAAATCATACACGACAACTTTTATTTATTTATTGCCCAAATCTCAGAAAAGAAAGCGTGGAGAAAAAGGAAAAAAATGATCTTCTGGAATCTTCCTTGTTGAAGAAATGAAGTACAATGAAATAAAAGAAAAGAAAAGAAGTTACAAAGTAAAATACACGAGCTAAAGAAATTTAGATCTTGCCAAAAATGACTAAACCTTTCTTGACTTCAAAATATAATTATTTTACGCTCACTGGGTTGTCAATCCGGACAAGTGATAATTATATCAGAAAACGATGTTTAAGTCCGTTTTACGGTCTGAAGTTCGCATTATTTTAGAATCCGCTCCAAACATTTAATATGGGTTTTGACGTTTAAACGAGACATCTGCAGTTTGATGATGGAATATTTCGCGAATACTCTGTAAGGATGGTTGGTCCATTTATATTAAAAGATGTTTATTATCTGCTTTTTTTTCTTGTCACTTTGTTTCACTTTAGTCTGTCATCGATACGAACAGAGGTCACATCAGGCAGACTATATATTACTAGTCAGACGTTAGAGACTGTGTTTTAACGTCGGTCAGCTCGACTGTGTCGGCATCGCTCTATGCTCTGCTCACTGACAAGACTGAAGGTTAAGTTTTGAGTGTCAGTTTAACAAGAAGGTTGCGAAATCTTCTACAGAAGGGGATTATCTATTGACATGAAAAATGTACGTACACAGAATTATGTCTCAAAAGAGACAAAACCAAAAAGTTTAGTTGACGCCTCAAAAGAGCTCATAGGACATGGCGAAATGTTAAAATCAATATTCAAATCTCGCTATAGTACTGATCTTAGCACGGCACCAAGGAATGATCTGTCTTGAGCTAGATTAGACTATGGCCCAGATTTTAGTTGATGGTGCAGAGTAATTGATGACTATAATCTGATTAAAAAGCCATGCTCGTGCCTTGTGCTCACATGAATATTCCATAGCTTTGCCACATCTCTGAGCTACTAAATCACTCCTGGGTCAGACTTTTGAAGTAAAAACTCGGGGGAAGTGCCACTTCCAGATTTAAAAAATGTGACGTTTCGATATAACATACTGTGGTCTGTAACTGAGTTGGTAAGTAGTTGGAAAGATTTCTTGAAGCTAAACTTTGTCCGATGTCTACTATCCCAGTCCCGTAAACATTCTTCACTATAACTATATCGTAACGGCACCCTATATTTTTATCATGACTTAGTCAGTTAGTGTAACATTGACTTACCTAAGCAGCCTGAGTCAGTCGCCAGTGCAAGAAAATACTAACAATAACATTAAGCTAAGGGCCGGACAGTTACTGTAGCTGTTTCTAAAATTTTACTGTATTTGGATGAACTTCCTGTGACGGCTTTTGAAGACTATATTTGCAATGAACTGAGGAAAATGTGGCACAAAGAAAACGCTAACGTCTTCATTTTGCCACATTTTGAGTAACTTCAAGATTGCTGCAACCTCACAGATTTTCTGTGATTTTTTTTTTCTCCATAATACTTTGCCATTAACTAAGGAGTAAGGGAACGGAATGCCGTAAAGTTTCTACTTTTATTAACACTAGATTACCGGCCAAACTTGAAACGTAGAAATTAGTTTCTCCCTGCGCGTAGGATTTAGCTCATCATTTAGACATCGGGCTTGTCTACTGCGTGTGTCACACTGACTTGGTCTAGAATCCAAATCTGAATACCCCAGAGACCAGAAATGTCACCAGATTTTCCATAAAAAGAGGAGGCGGGGACCCGAGGAGGGGGTGGCTGATCAAATCACAAAATTTGTTCTTGTCATTAAACAAAGAAAGTGCTGACATGATAGGTATGACATGATAGGTTCAGAAGCATTGAACATTAAAACAAAACAAAACAAAACACTCTCACATTCATATATATATATATACACACACAGAAGGAACAACATCAACACATCACAACCTGTGTCTCTAGCATTAAAATATCCTTCATCTCTATAAAGATAAAACAGCGACCGCAAGTGAAACAGACATACAAAACTGCAGACACAAATTATAATTACCACAAGTATCTGTCCTCACTGTTTTCTCTGTATCCTTCTGTCTGATTCTATAGACCCCGCCCCTCCAAACATCACCACCCTCCCCTCCCCTCCCTGTCTCTGACAGTATCCATAATTTGACTGGGGCGGGCATGGCGGTGAAAAATGCACATTTGCACCCGATCACTTTACGTCAGCAGTAAATTTAGAGCCCCGGTAGTCACACAGAATGAAACAGATTTAACAGATGCGATTTTGAGAAACCACAAATACACCCTCATGCACACACACACACACACACACACACACATTACACACACACACACATTTAGGTCAAACTAGCCATCACTGACAAAATGGAAGGAAAACACACTCACACTCACCCACGAATACACATACACGCACATTCACAAAGTCGAACTCGTCAGCGCCACGACCAAAGCCGAGAGAGGGAGAGAGAAACAAAATAAAATAAATAAAAGTAATGAGTAAACACAGACCAACGCAGCCTCTACCCCTGATCGCCATCTTTCTTTTACTCTGTTCCTATTCCACAGCCCAGTGATTCTGAAAGTGTGGTCACCACTGAATCTTCGCTATGTTTTTAAAGAAGAATTTTGTCCTATCAACTTTGTGTAAAATTTCTCAGAAACCCCAATCTCACGGCTTTACACATACATGTATTTATATCAGTCTCTCACTTTAGTGGACTTTTATATGTTTGTCTATAAGATTCTGGGTCCTCTTTTTCAGCAGTTTAAGAATCTCTGTATTTTCTATAATATTCTGTTTTTATATTAACTGCCTCTCAATTTTCTTAGAAACATGGTTTAACGCTTCAAACCGAAATATCAGTTAATCTCGTTTCTACTGACGGTCAAAGCCTATATCTGGAAGAGTCTGGGTCCTTTGTTCCAACAGTTTCAGAATCACTGTATTAGAGGACTGGTACCCCCCACCCCTCTCCCCACACCCATCACCCCTACCTCCAATTCCTTTTGGCCCCAACGGCTATGCGCAATCTCCCCTTTTCCTTTGCATCCAACCACCCAATTTCAGACTAATCGACACTAGTAGCACCATTTCTACCCGTCTCCCTTTACCCATCTTTCTCCTGACTTCTTTTCTCTTTTTTTTTCTCCTCCCTTTCTGTTGCTCTGGCACCACTCACCCCCCTCTCACGCGCTTGCATGCCCTGCAGAATTCTATTTATAGCCCTGGCATAGTGGCTATTGGTAGCCTGACGCGACCCCGAGTGGCCCCACGTGAACTTTCGCGCTGAAGAACCAGTTCCGATAGTCCATGCTGTCATGGCGTCTCGGGAAATGGTAAAGTGGAGACAACCGTGCAAGAAAGAAAGAATACAGGGAGAGAATTCTTTGAGTGACCCTAAGGGGAGTGAAGTCTGTAGGGAGGATGGATCGTGTCAAAAGCTTCTGTGTGGCCATTGGTATTGAAATACATTATAATACTCTATTTCCCTAGACTCTAAAATAATGTCAAATAAAACCCTCGACATGTTAAAAATGATACATCTGACACTAGTAATGTTGTATGAAGTTCAAAACGATGTTTTTTGTTTTGTTTGTTCTCTTTTCTTTTCTGTTTTTTTTTTAAAAATTGATTCCCGCTGCAAATATGATGTATGACAGTTTCACAATCAAGGGAGAGACAGAGAAAAAGAGAACGTTTAAAAGATAGAGAGAGGGGGAGAGAGAAAACGGGAGGGAGAGAGAGAGAGAGGGGGGGGGAGAAGGAGAGAAAGAGAGAGAGAGAGAGAGAGAGAGAGAGAGATCACAGAAGTACTAGCTTCTTATCACAGTTTTCATTTGTGTCCACTCCGGTAGTGCTCCACAAATACATTTGTTTGTCCCAGTGTCATTTTGTACCCAGTCTCACTGGAACCTACCGCTTTTAGTTTAAAGCATTCCACTAACTAACCACAGCTCAGTAGCTCTCAGGGAGAGAGAGAGAGAGAGAGAGAGAGAGAGAGAGAGAGAGAGAGAGAGAGAGAGAGAGAGAGAGATCCATTTGATTCAAACAAGACATCTATACATCGTACGCAGTCTGCATTGCTATATCTTTTAGAGATGACTGTACTGGATGCCATCTGTAATAAATTGTTGGTACAAATAAGTTGGTTTTTTTTATGGTGTAATCACTGTTTTCCAAACCTTGCCATTTATCACTTTTCTGACGCAACAAAGTGTCGAGGAATTGCGAGACTTAAAACTTTAAAACACACACTCCATCTCAAGAAAAAGAAAAGCATTTTCATCATTCTCTGGAGATTAGAAAATCCCTTTCCCCTTCCTTTCCCGGATTATTATGGTCGGTTGGCCATTCAATCTCAAAATGTTATTCTGGCCGAGTATTCGAAGCACAAACCAAAGATAATTATGCAACTGACTGAAATTAATGTGTATGAGGATGGTTGCAAAACTGTTACCGAAAAATTTTATCTTATTCTTATCCCTAACCCCAAGCCTAATCCTTGCCCCCAAAAATATTCAAACGAAAGAAAGAAACAAGAAACTAATTTTAAAAAAAGGTGTTCAAAGCCATCTTTACAGAGTTTCTATGACTGATGCACGATCTGCAGGAAATCTGACTGATAAGCATTTCGGAGTGACTATTTAGGCCAGGTGGCCAGATTCGGTTTTGCTTGCACAGTGAGTTTTTTTTTTTTAATTTGTAAGGTTAAGGTTAGGGTTAGGTTTAGCTAACTGGCCAAAACAACTCTTTCTGTGGCAACATGGACAGAAAACATTTTTGAAAACTGGCCAACAAAATTCTATTCTGATTATTTTGGCTACAACATCCACTATCAAATCACTTCCTGGCATGGCCGAAAAAAAAAGTTTTGTTTTTTTTTTTTTTCCCTGAGGGAACAGGGATGGGCTGGAAAGAGGAGCGGGGGGTTTGGGGTGGAGAATGTGCATATTCGTGAAAATGAACACATTTATGATTTTGCCAACTCGGGACTGGAAGGTGACAGGCAGACCAAACACGGTGTCACCTTGTTTATGAGTCCGGGACTAGAAGCGAGTTTTGTCATCCACTTTTTTTCACCCTCATCATTTTTTGGGGAAACAGTCACACTTGTAAGCCAGAGGGGGTATTTGCAGGTCCCTGCTAACTTCGGACCGCCCGCAGTATCAAATTCAATTGTCTCTGACAAGCTGCAATCTTCATGCCACTAGCTACCGTTCTGTAAAGCTAGACAGAGTAAACTTGAACAATGTTTGTCAGAAAATCACCAACTTGTTCTTGTTTGTTTTGGCAAAATTCGAGATGGCTCTATAACACACTGGAAATTCAAAGCGAATCAGTCAATATTCAGTCAATGAAATAAGTAGTGACTATTCGCCCCATTGCCAAAAATACTCACAATAGGATTTTTTGTACTAATCTATGGTCAGTACCCTAAAGCGTTGCTCTGGTCATTATGCCAATGAAATGGTTCATGTTGCTGGCGATCCAAATGTAATTTCAACCCATGCCCTTTCCCCCAAAGTTCTTTGTGTAAGTGAAATCCAATTTGACTATTATTATGGCGTAAACAGCCACACAGTAAATATGACATGATTATTTCGGTCGGGATTTGTACATGTTTTTTTTACCAATATGATTTAATGCCATCAGTTATTGGCCAAAATGGCTGTCATGCTTTTGCTACTTTAGTTAGGTTCTGGAAAAGGTTGGATTTTAGGCATCAGAGGACTGGAAATGTCCCAGTGCTAAAGGAAGCTTGGATGAAAGGCTTAGTGCTAGTTTCCGAAAGTGTGCTTAACCATAATAACCTACTGAGCTTAAAATGGCGAGCCGGCCAGAGTGCTATTCCTTACTATAAATACAAACGCAGTTTGAAAACACCTCTCTTTACAAATTGCACAGCCGTCTGTATGAGGATACACCAATAACCCATTTGGTCCAGAGTTAGAAGGAAGACTAAATCTATTGTAGTTTTCATCATCATCATCACCATCACCATCCATCATCATCATTATTATCACTATCATCAAGAAAAGGATAGCTATGTACTGTCCTTGACACCCAGAGAAACAGTTATATTATACTCAATGTTTCCACGCTCGCATCTTCCATTTGTTGCTAGAACTTGTTCGTCTCAACATTTGTTTATGAGCAAAGTTTAATCTGAGTTTGTCAAACTTTAGTCTAGTTTTTACCCATGACTCACTCCCCTTCCCGCCCCTTCCTCCGACGTCATTCAGACGTGACTATTTGTCTGTCTGTCACCAAGATGTGTCGTTAACAAATTTGACTCATGTCTGCTCGCCTGCCCGTCTGTCTGATTGGTCGACAGAGTTTCACTTTGATTCAGTGATAATGTTTTGTGCCTGCATTATATCTACACATACAGCTCTGTCTACTGTAACATGTCTTCCTCCCAATCACTGAAGATATTCGGGAGATCTTTTAAGTTTTGCTTTCCTGTACTGTGCACATCATCACTCTAACAGCCTTAGGCAAGAATCCTAAGGAAATAAAAGATAGTCCATAAATTCACTATACTGGCAGGGTGGATTAGTGATTGGAGCCCATGGCCCTGATGTAAGAGGTCTCAGGTTCAAATCTCGCTCACGACTGGTCCAAACATACTAAATTTTTTCGCGATGTTCGTAAGACACTTACTCGTGGGTGACCGGACGGAGATAAAAGTCGCTTCTCTGATGTAGTTTCATTGTGCGGAAAAGAGATGTCAAACTCCGTAAAAACAAAGGCAGTGCGAGTGTCCCCACACTTGCCTAGCGTTCCTTATCTGTTGCATTCTTTACAGTTTCAATAAGAGCCCATATCGCTGTTCTCTCACTTGTCTCATTATTTGCATCTCTTTCATTTCAGTTTTTGTAATCTTGTCTCTCTCCATCTAATTTCCTTACTATCAGAGAACTTTGCTGAGAAGTAGCAATTTTCATGGGGTTCACTACTTGTTCACGCCCCCCCCCCCCACCCCCGATCACCGTCCATCCTCTGCTGTGCCCCCTCCTCTTCCGCATTCTCTCTCTGTCTTTTCTCTCTCTCTCTCTCAGTATGTCATTCACTCTTGCCGAGAACCCCCCCCCCCCCCACTAGCAGCCTTTACACACAGAGTGGTGTAATTTGACTTCCCTGTTCATTTTTTCTCTCTGTTTCTCCTGCCATTCCATCTTTATCAATCCATCTTCCTTATCACCCAGCCTTTCTGTGATTTCACTATAGGAAACATTGGCCAATACAAAACACAATCAGAGTCCACTTTACTGATCAGTAGAGACACCAATGCTGATTACCTACAAACAAAGCATTCATTGTCTCTCCCTTTGTGTTCCGGGCCTTCTTCTCCTCAATCAGGTTATGTCATTGTCTTGTTTTGTTTCCTTAAATTCTCTCGCAGGTTCTTCTTTCTTTTTTATTGTCTGTTATTGCTGGAGGGTGAGGAGTCCCACCCCCCCCCCACCCCGCCCCCTGTAAGATCATTCGTAAGTTATGGCAAATCTCACTGACTGCAAAAAGCAAAATGTCAAAATTGTCCTAAATGCTGTGGTTTTTCATTCACTTGTCCAGTGTTTTATACTGGATACAATTATGTCACAAGGTGCTTAATGCCCTTTTGTGGATTTCTATCTATTTGACCATTAAATAGTTTTCATGACAAATATTTGTACTTTTGTCATAATTATAGCCATTCTAATTCAGTTTCGCATGTTTCAACTTTGTATAAAGTAATTCAGTATCAGGGGACCACAGAGTTATGGAAAGTGTATCGTCAAGAAGTCGCAGTTGCGTCTCTCCTTTCCGTGTCGCCAACAGTTCGGATGGACAGTTTGTGACAGACCCAAAGATGTTAGTTTTACAGTTGTTTCAATACTGCCATACGCTTTGTAACTCGAAAGTTACGCTGCGCCGCCAGCGCTGTCTTACATCATTAACTCTGGGATTCAAACCTTAACTTTAAAGTGAGCGTACGTTTTTGTGTGTGATCCCTGCCCCCGCGTTGTCCTGATATCTTTTCCAGTACTTGGTTATCGGATGTTGTGGCCTTTATCATGGACTTTTTGTGTTGTTTGTTTGTTTGTCTTTTGTAGCGTATATTTGACTATGCCACCAACGAAAATATTGTGGCCAGTTAGCCAAACATAACCCTAACCCTAACCCAAAACATTTCGCAAAATTCGCAAAGCAAACAAAAAACCTGATTTGCTCATTTCGCATAAGTCACTGCGCCTTTTGTTGCTTGCTGTTTTTGTTTTTGTTTTTTGGTACTGTTCTCCTCTATTCTGTGATGGTCAAGTAATGGGTGCAAGATGTCTTGGACAGAGCATTTTTATACGTTTTTTTGTTTGTTTTGTTTTGTTTTGTACCACATTCTTCTCTCCTTACGTTTTAGTGAATGATACTATTGTTGATTTCATTATTATTCAATTGTCATTTCATTTTTTTTAAATTTGTCTTGTTGCTGTCTGTATTGCTCATTTTGGATTAGGGAACTTTTCTCGATAGTTAGAGTTTGATAATACAAAAAGTTCGATTCATAATGAATTTTCATTAAAAAAAATCTCTTTCAGTCTCCTCCAGCTGAGTCAGCTACGTCCTGAAAGTTCTGCCATGCAGAAGTTCCTTTCCTCCATACACATCTTCCCTTGTCTTTTCTGATTTTTAACAAACAAATCTCCAATGTCGCAATTGTCGCAGACAATACTATCTCAACATTCTTCTCTTCAATAATGCTTTACGAATCTCATGTTCGTTCTCTCTCTCTCTCTTTCTCTCTCTCTCATTCTCTCTCACTCTCTCTCCCAATAACACTCACTCAAACACACACATACACACAGCCATAACATTTTTCTCACCCTCACGGACATGCTGTCCCCTTCTCATACTCACACTCTGTCCGTGTGTCCGCCCAGTGTTTGCACACACCAGCCCAAGCTACCATTTACGTGTCCCTCATCAAAGTCCCTGTCCCAGCCTCCGCTGCTGCAGTACATGTACCAATGACACTTTTCCCCCTTCCTCTCTGTCTTCATTGACCGCTTAACCTACTTTCCCCCCTGCTTCACCCCCTCCACTCCTCCTCTCTTGCCAAATCAATCTTCCCCAACTGTCTATCAACTCATCCCCCTCTCCCCTCCTCTCCGTGGACAAAAAGCTCCTTTTGGTTCCTTGCTGACCATCCCAGAATACTGAAAGAGATTTTTCGATATTCTCCTCTTCCTTCTCTCTTCGTTCTTTTATTGGTTGCTTGACCCTCTTCCCCCCACCACCCCCTTTCCCCTGTCCCCACCTCCTCCCTCTTCTTTCATTTTTTGCGGGTGCCCGGAGATGGAGGACCAAAACAGTCCACTTAAGTGCAAGACGTGGTCCATGTGGGTCTTATTTCATATTAAATATAGGATAATAATAATGATAATAATAATACACAGCATTTATATAGCACTTCATCCCGTTAACAACCATGGCGTAAGCGCTTTACAATATTTATATTATATAAATCACACACAATACAAAGGCATACTCACTCAGACAACAACAACAACAACAACAACAACAACAACAACAACAACAACAACAAAACAACAACAACAACAACAACAACTAGGTAGACGTTCAGAGTCTATAAAAAGATGACCCTTCAGCTGATGTTTAAATGTCAAAATGTTCAGTCTCTCTCACAGACATAGGCAGAGAATTCCAAATCTGAGGCCCTTGAAAAGAAATCACCCATGGACTTTAGGACATCTTAGGAATTTTAAACTTTTTAGTGTCTGCAGATGATCAAAGATGTCATCATGGTACATAGGGAGTCAAACGATGAGTTAAATGGGTTGGTGCGTTTTTGTACGAATATACATTTGTGGCACTGAGTAGCGAGCTTATACTTTATACATTATGTTTTCCTAACGGTAGCCAGTGCAAACTCTACAGTAGAAGTGATGCATGATGTCTTTTCTTTTTCTTATGGATTAACCGTGCGGTGTTATTCTGTACTATTTGCAGTTTTTAATTTTTGTCCAGCAAGTAGTGAGTTACAGTTGGTAGTCTAAGTTTGACAAGACGAGCGAGTTTACCAACAGGGTGGCACTGTCAGTCGAAATATTGTGCTTTACTTTACTCATTTTCTTGATTTCTATAAATCCCTGTGTTGGTATTGTATTCCCACTTCCTCCCCCCCCCCCTTTTATTTAAAAGTATGTTTCATTTTTATCAGCTTTATTGGTTTTTAGCAGATTCTGCGTTGTGTGAGTGAGTGAGTGAGTGAATGAGTGAATGAGTGAGTGAGTGAGAGAGTGAGTGAGTGAGTGAGTGAGTGAGTGAGTGAGTGAGTGAGTGAGTGAGTGAGTGCGTGAGATGAGTGAGTGAGTGAGTGAGTGAATGAGTGAGTGAGTGAGTGAGTGAGTGAGTGCGTGAGTGATTGAGTGGAGTGAGTGGAATGAGTGGAGTGAGTGGAGTGAGTGGAGTGAGTGAGTAAGTGAGTGAGTGAGTGAGTGAGTACCCTTGTGGGTGGGTAAACGAGTTTCCACTATAAAAAAAAAAAAAAGAAATGAAGGCTAAAAAGAACAAAAGAATGGACTGAAGAAACATGAAGAGGAGGAGAAGTAGAAACAAATAGGAATGGAATCGACGAGCACGGAGATATCGAAACAGGGATAGACAGAGGAGATGAAGAGGAAGAAAAGAAATGAAAACATAAAAGACTGAAAGAAGTTACTTAAATATAGAAACAACAACAACAAAAAAAAAAGAAGCGTAATAGGAAAACATTACCAACAAAGAAAGAGAGAAGGAAAAGAGGAAAATATTAGACAATGAAACAGGAGTATATTTACAGTAGAACCTACAACAGCATCAGCGACGACTACAACAACAACAACAACAACAACAACAATACAGCATCAGTAACAACAGCAACACAGCAGCAGCAACAATAACAATAACAACATCAGCAGCAGCAGCAGCAGGATCACCACCACCACCACCACCAAGAACAATAACAAACATCAGTAGGATCAAGATATGAAGAAATGTGACAAGGGGAGAGGATCGATATCGCCATAAGTGAAGCCCATTTTAATATTCTCAAATTTTAGTACAATAGTACGGGGGTGGGGTAGAGAAAAAAAATAAAAGGGGTTGGGGGTGCGGAGGAGGAGGAAGGGCTGTAGTAAATTGGGAGCATTGGTGAGTTCAGTCTGGAGAAGGTTCCTTGAGGGAGGGGGGAGGGGAGGGGGAGGTCCGGAGTCTGGGCTAAAGAGGTGGTATGAGGGTCTGTGATCTGGTTTTGAGGGGGTGGGGTGGGTTGTTGCACTATGTAGTCCTGGAGGAAAATCCTGCCAAAACAAAATTAAAGCGTGTGGACCATGAAACACACTGTGTGCAAGCATCCCCCTGGTTTCCAACGGCTCTTGAGGGGCTTCCAACTCCGGAGTTCTGAGCTGAGAAAAGTCACTGATTTCCTCCATTGCTTCAAAGTCTAAGCTGCATTTTATTTCGTTTTTGGGGGGGGGGGGGGCGGGGTGGGGAGTGGGGGGGGGGGGGACGGTTGAGGATAACAGAGTCGTACTGGAAATCATACAAATTATTGGTTTCAACCTCAATATTATTACGGTCATCACTGGAAGTTTGTTCAGTAAAAAAAGGTGACTACTACACAGCAACTGTGATCACTTAGAATAGTAATCTACACACTGCGGGAAGAATCTTTTACAGACCATCGAGACCTCACTCCTTGCCTGCTCTATCTCCATTTTCTGAAAAACTGGGGATCTTTTGTTATTTTTGTTTAGAATGCATTGTGACACTTATCAAGCTGTTTCACAGTTGCCATTAAAATTTATTCTAACTCCTTCATCATAATACTAAAGCCGCAAGCAAACGTTTAATGTCAAATTTTTCAGTTGTGCAAAAAGTGGAGTTGGAACAAACAAGAACTAAAGTCGCGCTATCTCATTATTTCTGGTTAGGAGGGTAAGAGGTAGGAGGATATGGGATTGGTTGGGTGACCTTCCCATTCCCACATCAAAAAACGTGGAAAAACATCAAAATCACAACCCATAGCTATCAGCAGATTGAAATGCTAATGACAGTGTTCAAACGGGTGTTAATCTATAACTTTCGTCTGATTCTCACCACTTGACCTGTACACACACCCCCCCCCCCCAAGCACTTGTTTACTGACGAAGGGAGGAGGGAGGAAGGTTTTTTTAAAAATGCACTCTCAAGCCATGATCATAATTTTGAAATAAATCGCTAAGAAAAGATAGGTTGAAAACTACCGTAATAGAATTTCTACCTACTAACGCCACCACTCTCCACTCCCCACCCAGTTTCTGTCCTCCACTCTTCACCCACGCATCCCCCCCCCCCCACCCGTCAAGCTACTTGAAGTACTGCCCATGGTAACAGTTCATCATACCATTTTCTAGTGGACCCCTTCTTTAATGGTGGAGTTGATGGTGGAACTCTCTAGCGCTCAGAGGTGCAGACGGTATTGACAGCCGCGTCAAAATCCAGACCTTCCCGTGCAGGGTGATATCCGGCAACGAAACAACAAAAAAACAAACAAACCGGAAAATAAAACAAAACAAAACAAAAAAGGAAAAACTAGTGACGGGTGAATCGTATTGGAAGAACTAAGAGATTAAAAAACAACAAGAACAAACACTAGCAATTTAATTTTTCTTCTGGAATGAATAAATAATTTTATGAGGAAAATGGTAAAGGATAATGACTGTGGGTAATGACTGTGGATAATGACTGTGGGTAATGACTGTGGGTAATGACTGTGGGTAATGACTGTGGGTAATGACTGTGGATAATGACTGTGGGTAATGACTGTGGGTAATGACTGTGGATAATGACTGTGGGTAATGACTGTGGGTAATGACTGTGGGTAATGACTGTGGGTACTGACTGTGGGTACTGACTGTGGGTACTCAGTACTGACTGTGGGTACTTCAACTTTAATTACATAACTGGACGTAATGGGCAAATGTGTGGGCATGCAAGACATCACCAGTCGATGGATAAGTGGGTAGGTAAACGAACAGTCTGATGATAGAAAGATAGATAGATAGACAGACAGATAGACAGGCAGACAGACAGATAGATACAAGGGATGGAATTATTATGGGCCTATAATTTCTAATTATTACAGTCATACTGTGTGTCACTCAGAAATTGCTGACCGTACGAAACACAAACAACTATGACGTAAAGTATGACATGTTATGGAAGGGATATGAAACTATGAGAGGATCATTTCTGTCATAGTGTATCACACATTATATTATACGTAGAGGCTGCTCTCATGAAAAACACTCAATAGTAACGTCAGTAGAAATAACCTCTCTTTCTGTGGTAGGACATTGTCCCAAAGAACACCCAATAGCCAAGTCAACGGAAACAACACCGCTTTTTATGCTTGCTACTGTCCCAAGAAACACGTCACGTCAGCAGAGACAATACCTGTTTTTGTGCTAGATGTCTGTCGTAAGCAACAGCCAGTAGTCACGTCAGCCGAAACAACACCGCTTTCTTCAAACCAAATAATATACTGACGAGCTTTACCTGGTTGGCTGACAAATTTTACTCTCCAACTGAATATCATGAACTGTTATCACTATGCCCCGGGCCCATGATGAAACCGCACATCTTTACTCGTGCCAAAAATTCTATGACCTCTTTGAAAGAATTTCATTCTTTTTTTTGTAATGGAGCCAGAGGGTGAGCATGTAATCATCTAAAACATTGCGAATATGCGTGATAAAAAATTATTAAGTTTTATGTACCGTCTCAATGTTTGACGATAAGTTTCGTGGACACGTTCATTTCGGACAAAAATCAGTGTTTAATATTATTTGTTTAAGATTTTTGTGACCCGCAGAAATAGAGACGCCTTTTCGTCGAATAGAATCAAAAAGCATGATCGGAAATTTCGTGTAACTTCTCTTTCACATATTACTGGTCGAAAAATCACGTCTGTGTATTTCTACTTAAGTTCTATTAGTCCGTGCATGCATCGAATCCAAATGCCGGTTGAAATGTAGCTCAGATCTAGATATACGGTTGGGCTTCCTACCAAGAATCTGCAAGATTTATCTTTGCAATGTCGGCTAGTATTAATAAAGCCGAAGTCCAACTTTTCAAGTTATGTATATCAGTGTATATATGGCCTTTAGCGTCTTTACAGACGGTCTTAGCAGCTAGAATATTCACTTTCACTTTGACTGACAGCTTCTCTCGTGGCTTATTCTACCAATGTTTGACCCGAGAGTGCGATGGCAGTGATTGCAGGTCAGTCTTTTGGGTTCACTTTGGCGAGTGTTTTCATTCCGCCTCTGTCGTTTTGTCAGGTATGTTTCTTTTGCCTTGAAGTCTATTGCGAGCGTGTCACTGCGCAATTTTTGTCTCCATCTGCTTCGATCATTTGCAAGGTTCTCCCATTCATTGGGGTCGATGTTGAATGCTTTCATCGTGACCTTGCAAGTGTCTTTGAATCGCAGATGTGGCCTACCTCTGGGTCGGTTGCCAGTAGCAAGTTCCCCGTAGAGAATTTGTCTGGGGATGCGATCATTTTCCATACGGTGGAGATGTCCAAGCCACCGCAGTCTTTTTTTGCCTAGGAGAGCCTGAGTTGATGGAATGTTGGCTCGGCTCAGAACTTCGATATTTGAGATCCTGTCTTGCCACTTGATCTTGAGAATTTTGCGTAGGCAGCGCAGGTGGAAGGAGTTGAGGGATCTTTCATGTTTGGAGTAGGTGGTCCATGTCTCTGAACCATACAGCAGGGTGCTTAGGACGCAAGTTTGGTACACGAGTACCTTTGTTTTGATGGTCAGCTTGCTATTGTTCCACACCCTTTTTGAGAGTTTGCCAAAAGCTGTGGCCGCCTTTCCTATTCTGGCATTTATTTCAGTTGTTATGTCTGTGCTACCACTGATGGTTGAGCCTAGGTAGCAGAATTTTCCCACTTGCTCCAGAGGAGAGCCATTCAGCATGATTGGGTTGGGGTTTCTCAAGCCTTGTGTCAAAACTACAGTTTTTGAGACACTGATCTTTAGCATGAATTTGTCACAGGCTTTGGCAAGGCTATTGATGAGAGCCTGGAGCGTGGTTTCATCGTGGGCCACGATTGCAGCATCATCTGCGAAGAGGAGCTCTTGTAACATAATATGCTCTGTACGAGATTTTGCTTTTAGTCTGGCAACATTAAAAATGGAGCCGTCCACTCTGGTGTTAATAAGTACTCCACCTGAACATTGACCAAAGGCATTCTTGAGTAGGGCTGCAAAATATATACCAAATAAGGTAGGAGCAAGAACACATCCCTGCTTCACACCGCTGTTTACAGCAAATGAATTGGATGTGCAGCCCTCAAAGTTGACACATGCCCTCATGTCAGTGTGGAAGGATGCAATAAGTTTTAGCAATGTTGGTGGACAGCCTATGGATTTAAGGACTGCATACAGGCCAGATCGGCTTACGGTGTCGAAAGCCTTTGTTAGGTCCACAAAGCATGTTATAAGCGGCCTGTTTTGTTCTTTACATTTTTCTTGGATTTGCCGAAGTGCAAATATCATGTCGCGTATGTATGACTGAATAAAAAATGTGTTTTAAGATCAAGAATACATTTCAAACAAACTCGTTTATTTCTCTCTCCTGTAAAGTTGAATCCTTTGTATCGATCTGTAGACAGATTAGAGAAGCATACAATTTTCAGGAGTTCCTATTATAATGATTTTGTAGTATTTAAATCATTCTTATCATCGTACAATTTGTTTTTCAATATGAAATCTATACCTTTTTTTTTTTTTAATCCAGACTCGGCCATAATTACGCTGCGCATCACCTTCAGACTTTGCAAGGTGCCAAGAAACGGTTCAACTTAGATTATATATTTTTTTGCAGCCATTAAATTATTACAAACTCTCCTGGAATGTAATTTTAACCCTAATCCCTGCACTTTTTACACAAAAAATGCAAACAAAATCTAATTTGGCCGCTTGGCGCAAAAAAAAATCATCGGGTGTTTGGGGGGGGGGGGGGGGGAAATTGTTTTGCAATGCGCCCTAACAATCCTAGTTATAATAATAATAAAAACAATAATGAAAATCAGTTATGTGGCACTCGATAAAAAAAAAAAAAATTGATCCAGCCGCTCTACAGAAAGCTTTGTTCTCTCTATCTACAATAATTTATTCACCCCCTACAGTCCTCTCGCTTTCCCTCGTTATCCCCCTGCCCACCCCCTTCTCTCTATTTCTCTCTCTCTCTCTCTCTCTCTCTCTCTCTCTCTCTCTCTCTCTCTCTCTCTCTCTCTCTCTCTCTCTCTCAGACGCACAGTCTATTGCATACACTCTTATGCTAGTCATTTATATACACACACATGACATAGATGGGGGTAAATAAGGCAGGAATAAACAATAAAACAGCCATCCTAGTTATGCCTCCAACTACAGGAAAAGATGATTCATGATGAATGTAATAAATACAAATAATGAAAGAAGTCAAGGGAAACATTGCATAAACCAAAAAAATGTTAGAAACTGGGGAAAAATGTGTAATATAGATTTTCCCTCCACTAACCCTGATCGTGTCAAAGACATTCACTCTCTCAAAGTAATCCCCGTCTGGTACCGCGACACAAGTACCGGGCAAACAAAGAGGGTAATGACGTAAGCATGATCCAGATGCTAAAATAAGCCAAACAAAAAAACAAACAAACAAAAAACAACAACACACAAAATAAGGGGAAAAAAAAAAAGAAAGCGAGGGAAGCCAAAGTAAGAACTGGAAAAAAAAAGCAAAAAGGGGAAGGAGGCCTTTCATGGGGGGGGGGGGGGGGAGGAAGGGGAGGGGGGCACTTCACATGGGCCAGATTTCAGATTTGGCCAGAAAAGGAAAATGTACAATTAAATTTAAAAAAAAAAAAAGAGAGGTTCGAGTGTAGAGGGGTACACTATGGAATGCGGTTGGGGAAGGGGACAGAAAGCGGGGTCGGGAGAGGGGACAAGGAGTGTTACCCCGGGTACTGTAGAAGATGGACCTGGCAGGGCACACAAGCATTTCATAACTTGATGTCCAGGGGCCAATTGAAGCCGTCCACCTTGACGATGTCAGCTGACCGACACGGCAGCAGCAGGAAAATGAAATATTAAATATAATTTTGGGGATGAGAATAAGGCTGCAGGGGTGGGGGTTGGGCCAAATGGAGGGGAAGAAAGCGAACGAAAACAAGAAGATCGATGGGGTGGGGAGAGAGGACGGTTCGAGGGGGGGGGGAGGGGGGTGGATCTAAGGCAAAACAAACTGAGAAGTCAAAACGTAGTAACTTGAATGCTCATTCTTTATGACAGGAGTCGGCAGGCTTTCTGAAAAAAAGAGCCATATCTGAGGTTTTCGAAAGAATTCAAGTTAAGAGTGAGCGGCAGCATCCATGAAAGTCTCCATACCAATAGTACTTTCATTTTAAAAACCCCAGGAGTGGACATTATGAAGGCGGTGGAAGATTTTAATCTTTATAGTTTATTGACCAAAAAAAAAAAGAATTAAGTTTTTTGCTGTGGTTATTTTAGGTAAATTAGTCTTATATAATTTGTATACAAATATTTTTTAAAAAGTGTTTGGGGTCTTCAGTTTTCAACATTTTGATGCAGGCGGTAAAATACGATATCGAACTCCTGACGTGCCAACACAAGCACGTAGATCTTCTTCATTAGATCTAATTACTTATTAGCATGTTTTGATTTTTAACACTTCATCTATGGAACATGGCAACCTCTTGTCGTGCATTTTGAGGAAATACTAGAAATTTTAAATACTTCTTTTTGCCGTTCTTTCATTTCATGCTGGCCCATCTCTAGCACGGGCTGAACAAGGTGCGCTGCCCCTGAAATCTGTCTACAGACAACAAAACAGTGATGGACGCCGATGTCAGTTACCCTGACTGGGTTTGCTGTGTTATTTATTTCTAAACTGTCATTTTCATTTCTTTTCAGTGATTTGTTATATTATTAATTTGATTGGTCTGCGCATGTATACTTCTTCCTTCCTTCCCTCCCTCCTTCCTTTCTGCCCTCCTTCCTTCTTTCCCTTCTTCCTTCTCTCCTTTCTTCCTTCTATCTATCTATCCATCATTCCATCCATCCATCCACCCATCCACACATCTATCTATCCATCCATCCATCCATCCATCCATCCATCCATCCATCTATCTACCTTTTCCAAAATCTAAACTTCTTTGCTTTTCTCTCACTCACCTTCTGATCCTCAATTTTTCTCGAGTTTTTCCTTTTAATACAGATCTCAAGCCTCCCCTCTAGATTTCACTGGCGTCACTGTAAAACGAGTTTCTGACTACTTAAAATGACCGGAAAACACAGATAGGCCATGGTTATATCGCTTTTCGCAATAGCCACCGCTTGGTTGGTCACTTATCATTCCAATTTCGCTAATGTCAAACAAGTGATCCAAATACAGCTTTTCTATACAAAGCACCCAGATCACAACAGCAATCACTCTCCAGGATTGTTCAAACAGACCGTTTAAAAGACAAGATTGAAACAGGAACGCCAAGATTGCCAAAACTTTTAGACAATTAATTTAGTTCCTCTGTCGTTGAAAAAACCAGAGCAGTCTCATCCCCAGGGTAAAGGCCTAGCACAAGCCGTATAATAGGCGATGGTAATGTTGAGAAAGACAGGAAACGCTCCCTGTTAAATCCTTATCTAGACATCGAAAAACAGTGTTTGATTCAGTATTAACTTGCTGTAGCTGTTGTAATCACAGATTCTAAGTATTTCATCCACAAAATAACTTTATTGTAATTAACACTGTATTATTATTTTTTAAAATTTAAATTGGCTGTCTGTATGACAAGATTACAGTGAGGCACTGCAAGGGAAATTTATTATTCAGATTGCACATGCGGCACTATCAAGAAAAGTCTCCAATTTTAATGACGTGGACAACGCCTCGCTTGTTGCCAAGCTACATTCAAACTAGACATGTCGGATTGTCTTTTAAAATGTGTGGAGCTCCGGGAATGATAGAACCAATGATCAGTTTGAGGCCATCTCTCCTATGGCTATAGTCACCTAACTTTTCTCAACCTTTCTTTTTCACGCTGTCCCATCCATGCCTTTGGTCTTCTTTACCTTCCGTATTCCTCTCCCAGACGCTCCTTGCCGCTATTATGTGATTCATACAATAGTTTTAAAAATAAATTAATAGTCAACCAGAGAAGGCAAGAAAAATAGTACACATGCGCAAAAGAGAACATCACCTTGCCCAACGCTCGCTCTCTCGCTAACTAACTACATAGATAGACAACCAGGCAAATATACTCATAGGCAGAGAGACACCATACAGACAGACAGGCAGACAGATAGATAGATAGATAGATAGATAGATAGATAGATAGATAGATAGATAGATAGATAGATAGATAGATAGATAGATAGATAGATAGATAGATAGATAGATAGATAGATGGCACCAAAATAATACTTCAAATGAAAAGTAACTTATTGTGTTCATCTCATCGGAAGTTCCTCATAAGAAGGATGTATATCAATCAACAGAGTTTCACTATCTCTTAAAGCTATTGGGAATAAATATAGTGATTATGTTCATTATAAAAGCGTTTTTTTTTGGGGGGGGGGGCGAGGCGGCGAGGTAGATAGGTTGATCTGGAAGTTTGGGGGTTGGGGGTGGGGGTGGGGGTGGGGGGGGGGTTAAAGGGCCAAACTAAAAAAAAAGAACAAAAATGGATAGAAAATTATGTGAGATACCAAACGAAGTAAAGCATAAATAAAGAGATGGAAAAAAACAAACCGTTAAGAAGATAAAGAGTGAAGGGAGCTCCCTGCGGCATCAGGAAGGGTCTAAAGCCAGCCGCTCAGAAGACCTACAGTTTCTCAAAAAGTCTTCACTAGAGTACCACACTCCACAGACGCAGTACCAGATCTTAGCATTGCTGTCGCAGAGTGACCAATCAATTCATAATTTGATGCCCTCACAGTAATATTATAGATATTCGCGGGCCCTGCCTTGATTTGAAGCTCGAACAATTTATTTTTATGTCTTTTTAACTCGAAATGTGATCTTTTTATGTTCATTAAGTTTTTTATTCCATGTAAATAAATATTTTGAAATGTTCAGTAAAAAAAAAAATATTCATCTGCAGCTCTTGTGTAGTTTTATGATAGAGCCAGAGATATGTTCTTATATGGATAAAGGAATTAATAAGCGCTCACAGTGATTTCTGTACATATAATTTGTGTGTTTCATTTACTTTACCAAAACTGAGATGTAGACCGGCATGCAGTGCTCCGCCGCTACTATGAGTAAAAGTAGTTCTAGAAATTTGGAGGAGCACAAGGTCTGCGAGGAAATGAACCAATCCACAGCATAAATTTCTTCAAAATATAATCTTTTCACTCACACCTTGGGGATAAATTATTTACAAATTAAGATAGGATACTCTAAGGTAACATTACATGTATTGTCTAAGATCACAAAAATATTTAGTGCCTGGAAACGATAAGAAGACTTTGTAATAAACTTGCAACGTTGTCACAGTAGGGCCTATGGTTTAACAATGCCAGTATTAGGACCAACGATTTAACAATGCCAGTAATAGGGCCAATGGTTTGACAATGCCAGTAATAGGGCCAATGGTTTAACAATGCCAGTAATAGGGCCAATGGTTTGACAATGCCAGTAATAGGGCCAATGGTTTGACAATGCCAGCAATGGTAGGTGTTGATCTTTTGGCGGGGAAAAAGTATGAAATTTGCAACTTTTGGTGACGTCCAGTGAAACTTAAAAGGATTAGTGGTCTTGTAAACAGCATCCGATCCGTTCCGATACTTTTACGGAAAATGACGTATGAAAAAGTAAAACACTGTCTGTCCACAGACTATATATTAGTCTGTGTGTCTGCCTGTATAGTGGTGAGGAGCAGAGATGAACTGATGCTGTGGACATGTTACATACGGAGGTAAAGAGTGTTTTACTTTTTTTTTTTTTTACGCTATTTCCGTAAAAATAGCGGAACGGTTGCTGTGGACAAGACCAGTGACATAGCGACAGGCGTGAAAAGTGAAATATTTAATTCTGTGAATCCATTTGAAATAATTTTCCAGTACAATTGTCGTTGTTCACCATATTTTTAAAATCTGTTTATCATTTCTATTGTTACACGACGGAGACCGAGCTGAAGACATCGTCAATAACTGGCAACTTCAGACTGCTGAATAGAAGAAAACAAAAGTGAACAAGAAAAATTAGATATAGGCAGATGAATTAAATAATAATTGGATGAGCAAACAGAAACATTCCGAAAAGCTCAAATTAAAACAAATAGACAAAATTCAATCCAGTGGGTAAAAACGCAATGCTGTTTCTGTTTCTGAACATTGTGGCAGATGTGGTGGTAATATCAGGATGTTGCTTTGTCTGTGAGACCACCAAGAATTTTTGTTTTTGATATCTTTGAGAAGTGGCAAAAAGGATTAAATAGGAGATCTGAAAAAAAAGGACACTTGGGGGTGAGGGGAGGAGGTGACAGAAAACCAGGACAAAAAAATCAAGGTGGATGAAGAAAAGATAAAATTAAAATAAAAAAAGGAAAAAGTCTAAGAAGAACAACAATTGAAACACCGGCTATCGCAATTGTGTGTGTTGGACCACCAGTGATGCTGTGGGCATCAGTTCTGTGAATGTTTAGCTATGTGTATACGTTTCTGTGTAAAGAGGAATGAGTGTCGGTTTTTTTTGTGTGTGAATGTACATGCCAAACAAATTTGGAATGTAGTAAAGAAAACTACCACCTGAAATGATTCCAGACATCGCCAAGTTTGAAAAAACTAACATTTTTGTTTCATGCCTTATTTCCTTTCTGAAACTTATACTTTTTACATTGGAAAAAAAAAGTTGTCTTTTTAAGGGGGGGGGGGGGGGGGGGAGAAGGAGTAGGGGTGTTGGGTGGCGGGTCTGTTTGTAAGAGGGGGTGATGATTAAGAACTGGCTGTTAGAAAAAAGTCAGACCTGAAAGTCTTGTGGGTCAATTTCATTTCTTTTTGTGCGTGTGTTTTTTTTTTTCGTATAAGTCCGATTGCGCACCGTCCCATCGCAGACATGGTACCGTGCTTAGACTAAGCAAACAGCTAGCTCATACCCTCGGGACACTAGAAGCGACGAGATAATGCAAGTTGGTGCGGACGGTCGAAAAGAGATGGTAGTGAACGACCCAAAAAAATAATGAAAAAAAGTAACGAAGAGGGAGAGAAAAAGAAAGAAAAAAAAAGTGGAGGCGCGAAGATCGATGAGTTTGGTGCAATATTGGTGACCAATAAGACTAGGGCAGAAGGAAATTTGGGGCTTGGAGTTAGTGAGGATAAGGTGAAGGGTCGGGGTAGGTGCTGAGGGTAGGGATAAGAGGGGTGAAGAGGAAAGGGGGGGGGGATGAGAAAACTAAATAAACCTGGCTAGTCCTTCGGTATCCTTCACAGTCCGGCTTCTTTACTTTCTGTCCTCCTGATGAAAGTGTTTGTTTGTCAATGCGGTCGGCAGTGCGTCCTTGATAGAAATGCGAGCTTGCACCGCGCAGTAGCGGGTATGCAGCACCGTGACCTACTAGTCCTCACGGGGAGGAGAGATTTATACGAGCGTCATTAGAAAATGGTTGTTGTTATGGGACCGTTGTCGTACTTACACAATAAGCTATGAATGAACAGTGAACACAACTCAATATTTTGTCCATTCGGCTTTGTATTCAGACTACGGTCCCCTATGAATGTAGAAAATCTCCACTGTAACTGCTGGGCATTTAAAAGTACAGTATGGTCAGTTGAAGAGAAAAGAATAACATTGATTTTGAAAGTATCCAGCACTTTTCCCCAGCACTGCCAATGCATAGCCTATGAGACAGAAATGAAATGCTGTCAGTTTTGAAAGCTACGGTACTCTGCCTTCCAAGATGTAGCCAAACCTTTAATAACAATAATTTGGATCGTTAGGTCTTTCGTTACTGAGAAGCCATCATAACTACGGAGGGTACTGTCTAATTGTTTTCACAGAACAGAATTTTCTCTTTTATGACTCATGAACAAATACACAGGCACAAAATTGCTCTTTCTTTGTCATTATTTTATTTGATATTTTGTTGTATTTTATTTGGTAGGGATTATTTGGGCCATGTTGTCAAAATCCTCACAATAAGGATTTAGGTGACAATTTTGTGATCAACGTCCAAAAAGCTACCGTGGCCGGTAAATCAAACGTAATCCTAACCCTTGCACTTTCCCAAAACCCACAGTGCAAACTAACCCTAATTTGGTAACATGGCCCAAATAGTTACATTGATTTTACAAATAAATTAGTATTTTTATTTCGTTTCCTGAGTATATTTTCACGACACTGTATTAAAATCGAAGCGACAAACGGTTTTTGGCCATGGATATGTGCGCCCTCTTACTGAGGCAAAGTCAAAATATGACAGGAAGAAAAGGTTGTCGTTATAAGTACGTACGCACACCTAGCTTTTTGTGCTTGGGGCGCGTACGTATACGTACTATCTAACCCGTCCTTATCCTTAGCCCTGAATCTTATCGAATCACTAACCCTTGCCCCCTACCATTTCAACCAAAAAACTGAAGGAAAACAAAAAGAAAATCTGAAAGAATAATTAATTAAGCTGTTGTAAGGAGTATTTCCGGAGGATTTGGGGAGGAGCTCTCTAGCTTTGGAGTCACAATAGTCTTTAAAATACGCACCCCTAGCGCAAAAAACTTGGGGACATACGTACTTGTAATAACATTCTTCGGAAATACTAAAATTCAAGTTTCTATTAAGACAAGCCAATGCCATGCCAGACTCAAAATTTTAGATGGAGACGTCAAGAAATATATAAATTATTCCCGAAAAACGCTTTACTTATTTTTTTATATTTTTATGAAGCAAACTATAGCATCTGTAGACCGTGTCTCAGTAAAGAAAGTAAAGAATTAATATTTTTTTAGACTGAGGTTCTCCCCCCCCCCCTCCCCCCTCCCCCCCCCCTTCCCCCCCAAAGATCTCCTGTAATTTCGCTCTCCCAAGGTTTTTTGTTTTTTTTTTCATAAGAAAATTACAACTTTGAAATATTTCAAGGCTTAAACCTCTTAATTTGCACTCAAGACTGTAGAATTGTGATAGATACCCTTTTTGTTTTCATTTTTTTTGGATTATGATACCCCCAAAACTTCAACGCCTGTCAAAAAAGAATGAACAATTATAAATGGTCTATACGTGTGACTCTTATCACAAAATAGCAGATGAATACGACTGGTTTAACGACGAATGACAAAGGGAGTAAAAGCCACAATTAGTGTTCTGAGACATCAGCCAAACTGACGAATATCTCATTGTATAGTATAATAGTACATAGGCCAATATTTTGATTTCAAATTCTTCGTACCTCATACATTGTTCATACTACTACTAGTACAACCATAAAGAAAACATCAGAGGCTGTCATTCTCCGGGACCAGCCGTTAAGCTGTACTCCAGAGGCCCCGAAGACATTACTCTCCAGACATTCAAAGTTAAGAGTAACCTCCTGTCCCATCAAATGCTAGCCCAGGGAACAGAAATCTGCTTGAAAATTCTGCGACATTTAAATATTTGATGTAATCAGTGAGTTAACGCTGAATAAAAACATCCACACTAATGTAGTGTGTACTGCTAATTAACTAACCACTTTTTTGTAACTTTGCTTCGTCACTTACAATGGAATGGTCCTATGAAACAGGGGTGTTCAACTTTTTTTTTTTGCTTCGTGACCAAATTTAAAGCTTTGATTCCCACTCATGACCCCCACCCCCCCCCCCATCCCCTGGAAAAAACGCATCTATCTTTAAGCCCCCACCCCCACCCCCACCCCCTCACCCCCAGCCTCAGCTAATTTTCCATCTCTCATACACACATACATGCACAAATACAACAGAAACAGGCACACGTGCATAGCCACAGCGCGCGCGCGCGCGAGAGAGAGAGAGAGAGAGAGAGAGAGAGAGAGAGAGAGAGAGAGAGGAGAGTGAGAGTGTGTGTGTGAGAGCGAGAGAGAGGTGAGAATGAATGTGCGTGTCAGAGAAAGAGAGACGAGAGAGTGAGTTAGAGAGAGATGAGAGAGAGTGTGAGAGAGAGAAAGAGAGAGCGAAAGAGAGAGAGAGAGAGAGAGAGAGACGTGGGAGTGAGTGAGAGAAAGAAAGAGAGACGAGGGAGAGAGGGAGAGAGTGAGAGAGAGAGACAAGAGAAAGACGAGAGAGAGAGAGAGAGAGTGAGAGAAAGATTCTCATGATAGATTATTTATTTGATAAACCAAAGGTTTTATCTTTAAGCCACTTCATGGGAATCGGCGTTCAGCCATCAATATCATAATTTTAGAGAATTTAGAGTCACGTCACTTTTCCATAAGAGGTACGATTTACGGTAATTTTCTTGTTGTTTGCTTTCAACATTGGTCAGGTAAAAAAACAACATTTTCTGTTTGTTTGCCAGAGTTTCAGTTTGTAAAGTGGATATCAAGTCCCATTGCTGCCGTTATTGCCACTTTCAGCCATGATTATTTTCCCTATCTCTCTTCAGTGGCTGTAAATTATTCAGTTTATGTACTTTATCCCGGTTGTAGCGACTTTAAACATTCAAATCCTCACATTTTAATGTCACCTCCGCTCCCTTCTCATCCTCTGTTACTCCCACCTTGGTTTATTCCCGCTCATTCTTAATTTCATTTCTATTTGGTTTGATTCACTGTTTCTCCATACTTCCATCTTTTCCTTCTGTTTTCTTCACTTTCATTTGTTTTCTTTTTATCTTTCTTTAGTTGCCCTCCCCCCCCCCCCCCTTTCATTTAATGAGGTCTGTTCACAGTTTATTTATCTAGACAAAGTCTCTCTCCCCCTCTCTCTGTTTCTCTCTAGATTTCTCCCCCTCTCTCTTTCTCTTTCTCTCCTCTTAGTGGAAGACGCTGATTTTTTTTTCTTCTTCATTTTCTCCTCTGAGTTTTGCCTTTCCCTGACAATGACGATTTCTCCGCCCCCCCCCCCCCTTCTCAGTGGTCTGTACTTCGCTCTCTCTCTCTCCTCCAGTTTCTCATTTTTCCAGTACTTGCCAGAGTTTGGTTGTGTTTCCCATCTGACTCCCTCCTCTCTCCTCACTGGATTCCACCCACTTCTACCACCCACTTGCCCCCGTCCTTTCTGCACTTTTCATTCGTGTTTTTTTTTTTTTTTTATATACTTTCTTTCCCTCCTCAGTTTCTGTCACCCCGTCTCTTCACTCCCTTTCCTCAGTCTCCCCTGTCCCTCCAGTTATCACCAGCTTCTCCCCTCTCACAGTCCCCCAGCCCCGGAATTCTTGTCTCAGACACTCGGGCGATCAACACCCTATGGTCACAGTAATGAAACCCGAAACTGTTGAGACATGGCTGGAATCGATGCAGAAAATCAACATTCGATACCATAGTTTCTAGATTTTCAATTCTTTGAATTCTCGTTGATAAAAAGATCAAGATAGACTAGTATTTTAGTAGCTCAGGATAAGGTAACATATACGTGTGCAAATTGCAATATGTTGCCATTGAAGAGAAACTTTACAACAATGTACCATGGCTTTTTCTACTCTTCCAGTAGTGTCAGTTCCAGTGGCATTTTATAATTTTGATGCATGAAAATATCTCTCTGAAAACCTTTATAAATAACTAAATGTTGTGTGAGTTTTGTGGACATATAATGTTACTTCTTTTTTTATAATTGAAATGATTATCAGGAGCACAAATTTTGTCCAATAAAACATCATTTTACGACTTTAAGACGGATGGAAATATTTGTTCGTTTAGTTTTTTAATCCACAAATTCTACTTTCGGCATAGGTTTAAAGTTGTCGTTTTACTGTTGTTTTTTAAAAAATAATTGTTGACCGTGCTGTTGCTGTTCAAATTACTTTCAGGTTCCTGTCTGTACAAGGGAAGATAGGTCATGGGCTCCACATAAAATCCATCAACATGAACGCACTCATGACCACCAATAACACCCATGATTGTCTAACTGCTCCTGTCCACAGCCTCCGCTCCGCTTCTGTTGTTTTTTTTTTTAAATGTCGTAGGAACAAGTAAAACACTCTTTACTCCTTTTGTGGTGAGGAGGGGAACGGATACAGCGAGCAAGTATACAGAGGCTAAGAGTGTTTTACATTTTCGTACGTCATTTTACGTAAAAATAGCGGTGCGAAGCGGATGCTGTGGACAAGACCTGTTATACGGAATCGAAACCACCAGACCAGACTTGCAAGCCTTACGTTTTCCCTAAATAAGAGGGAAAAGCCAACAAACTAAAAGTGGAATAGAAAAATGAAAAAGCAAAAAGGGAGGTACTACCTGGAACTGTGAGACTTTAGCGTCTGAAGAAAAAGTCTCCGAGTCAGTGGAAATCTCTGCAATTCGTCTTTCCTAACTTGATAGCAGATGCAACATTTCTAACGCAGGAGGGAGTCAAGAAAATGGAGGAGAGAGATAGAAGAACAAAATAGAAAAACAAAAGACATACACATTCATAGAGATGGTGTAGAAAAGCATGATAAAAAGTATAGAAGGAAGTAGGAATGAAAGATGGAGGAAAAAAAAGAAGGAGATAGTCGAGATGCAAAACAAAACAACAAAAAACGAAGGAGCGAAATGTTACTTTGATAATAATTATTACAAGGATGAAAATGTTGACAAAAGATAGTTACACAAATAATAACAATCAAGATATCAGTGAATAAGGTTACAATATAATGTTAGCCTCAGTGAAAGTCGATAAAGAATAAAATAATGTTTTATTTGGATGGAGGGAAGAAGGCCTTGAGAATTGACAGATGAAGATGCAAACAATCTGATAATGCTTAAACAAAGATTCTGTAGAGCTGATGACTTACGACTAAACAGGCAAAACTGTCACCTCACTAGAGATAAAAAAAATCTGAACATATTAATCATGATTTACCTCTTAACGATTTGCGTTTCCAAGCTATCTACTTTCGATCTTACTTGGAGGTAATTATCTGAATTCATCACAGCCTTTTGTACTAGGATTTGAGATAACTTCCGGCAAAGAACAAAGTGCGACCATCAACAAGAGTGTGCAAAATGAAGGAAAAAAGGTGGGAGGGGGGGGGTAGCAGTAATACAATCGACAACAACACCTCCTTGATAATTACTGCACCATTATCACCACCACAGATGAAACAACCACCACCATGATGATCAAAAACCTCGCCAACACTCGCATGGCGTCAACAACACCTTCACCACAACACCACAATCGTCACCACACCACCACCACCATTGGCATCAACACCGACGTCAGCAACAACACCAATATCATCAACACCAAACATGACAGAAAACAGCCATACAAACCCGTCCCCAAACCATACAGCATCAAGGGTTTTTGTACGGAAGTCAACAGATAGTACGTATTTCTATGCTGGTGTACAAACCAAGTCCCTTGACAAGTTTTGGTCTCTGGACTGCGAAAGCTACCTTTTAAAAGACACCCTTTAATCCTCATTTCCCCGGCCTTGTTGTCAATACTAAAAGTATTTGACACCATGTAAAAAGCCGGTGGAATTACCCTGGAGAATGGTGATGATGTTAGCGATGCTGTTACTGATGGTGCTTACGTGAATAATGGTGCTGACAGATTGGCAAGGATAGGTCGGGACTTTTTCCAGAATTTGATAAAAAGGAAAAATGGACTGGATAAAACAAATTCTGACTTTGTCTGTAGGACTGAAGACACCCGGAAGAAAGCAATGATTTAACCGGTGCCTTAATAACGAGCACACGTGTGAAGGAATCTACTTTTAAAAGGGCAACTGCTGTCCCTGAAATGTATCCCTTCTCTTACAAATGTTTTAGTCACAAGCAATTGAAATACTCTTCTTCTCTGTGGCCAATAGAAAAATAAAATCCCAGCAGGGAATTCCCCTCATGCAGCGCATAGAATATTTCGCAAAACAAAAAAACTAAAAAATCTCATTACAATTTTCATAAATTTCATATTCGACATGCTTACATCAACTCCTCAGCCAGTGTCCAGTGTCTGCCCCCCCCTCCCCCATCTCCTACTATGTACGCTTATTTGATACACCCGGGGGGTGGTGGGGGGAGGGTGGTGGTGGTGGGGGGGGGGGGTGGGCTAAAACACCCCACGTCATTTTTTAGCGTCTGGACCAGGTTTGATAGTGTATCCTATTTCTGGACTCCCGGTTGTCATCTGACTGAAAAGCTGGAGACGGCGTCCACAAAAAGTTTCGTGTCAATTCTCCAAGGATCCAGCTTGGCAGGAACAGAAAAATCTTGAAAAATGCACAACTGATAGAGACTGAGCACTGGGAAAACACAGTGAAAGCTTTACAGCGGTCTGGTAATATTATGTACCGTCTCTTTTACAAAGACTATCGATTGCCATAATATCTTTCACAACTAAGATATTATCAGACATCAGTAACAAAAACATGTTTATCGTTTTTTCCCCCCACACTATAATAATAAGATTATAACATCATCATTACGAGAAGCAACAAGAACAGCAACCATTCTTGGCAATTTTATTAGGGGGGATTTGGGAAAGGGGGGGGGGGGAGGCAGGGGCAGGGCTAACGAATAACCAGACCTATCTATATCAAAGTGTGATGTCACAAAAACCTACTCAGGCGGTTGTTAGAGTAGTCTAATTCCAACGCCAACAGAGAAAATACTGCAGCTTACCATGTAAAATACCACAGTCCCTAACAACATCCAAAAAAAGGCTTCACTTCCGCCGTCATGTTATACCTGATAATCATGTTGTTACCAATGACGCTAGAAATCATGTTTCTAAACAATCTTGACGAATGATTGACTTGACTCGATTCTTTTTACAAGCTATTATAGTTGACCCGCTGACTAGGGAAATACACAGATGTGATTTTTTAAAGTTGGGTTTCGTTCACTAATCTGTAATCTGAGGCGCAGAACAAAATTTCCCGACATACTTTTTAACTCGAACGCGAAGAAAATGCGTATTTTTTTATCCTTCACGGCTCAAACTGTCGGAACATTTTCTTCTGTTTAACTCAGTTGTGGTTCAAAATCAACGAACGTATTAAAAACATTGCGAACTTCAAGACCTTTTAAAATATGCCCATTCACATCCTTGTGTCTTTCTAAAGGTAATAAGATATTTTGTAGAATGTAAGTCTCTGCGGTTGAAAAGCCTTTGGATGCCTTACTTCCTTTATAATATGATACAGTCAGTGAACTCAGGCCACGATGTAAACACCATAAACTGTCTCTTGTCTGTGGCAAACACCCAAACTTAAGACAATACAGAATGGCGTCCTTTGCTCTGCAGAGGACCGACCACCCCCCCCCCCCTCCCAAACTATTTAGTTTGGAGACAACCCGGAACGAGATTCAAACCTGCAACTTCTCCCACTAGGGTGAAGTTCCCTAACCAGACAGCCAGCTTGATGGGAAGGTCTCAAAAAGGAAGGTATTCCATAACTATCTGAGATTGCACGGGAGGTCTCGGCTGCAAATCTTCTGTCCAGCATCACATTCAATCGGATGTGATTCAGAACGGCCATTTTCTTAAGAGACGAGTAATAATATCGTCAAGTTTTCATCCCATCGTGGTTTTCTTAACAATCTGCAGACCACTGATTTCCTGAGTTATTTCACACCATACCCTTAAAATGTAGCGAATTTAATGCTGGACAATAATCTGCAGCAACGACGTAATAAGTCACAGTCCTATTTTGGACAATCGGAACAAATATGTTTTTTGGACTCTGCCCCCCCCCCCCCCCCCCGCCCAATTCCGGCCTTTTCACTACAAAAGCTCACATGGGCGCGTGAGCATACACAAACACAGGCACCCATACACACACACAAGAGCACACACGCACACACACACACACACACACACACACACACACACAGAGTGGCTTGCCTGGTAATGAATAAAAAATCTGGTATATCTTATTCTTATTCTTGATCGTGTTTCCAGCTGATACTGAGGACAGACGGCCGACCTAAACCTGGGAGATCAATTAAGATAGGATTTAACTTTATCCAAGGAAAGACCAGTTGCAGATAACAAGGTTTACTTTTTCCACCCCTTAAATCCAAAACCTCGCAGCTTGGAAGGGCCTTACACTGGAGCTAGGGCACATTGGTCTTATTAACGCGCGAATTGATGACGCGCAAATGAGCTCGATCGGCTGAACTCGAGGCCTACCATAGTACAGGCCTGATAACAGCCCGTGACCTACATTTGCGTCTAGATCTACTACCAGGCCGTGTTGGCTACGGAGATTGTCGGGCAGTCTCTCTCTCTCTTCTTACTCTTACTCCACCCTCTCTCTCTCTCTCTCTCTCTAACCATCCTCTATCTCTCTCTCTCTCTCCCCAATCATCCTCTATCTCTCTCTCTCTCTCTCTCCCCAATCATCCTCTATATCTCTCTCTCTCTCTCTCTCTCTCCCCAATCATCCTCTCTCTCTCTCTCTCCCCAATCATCCTCTCTCTCTCTCTCTCTCTCCCCAATCATCCTCTCTCTCTCTCTCCCCAATCATCCTCTCTCTCTCTCTCTCTCTCTCCCCAATCATCCTCTCTCTCTCTCTCCCCAATCATCCTCTCTCTCTCTCTCTCTCCCCAATCATCCTCTTCTCTATCTCTCTCTCTCTCTCTCTCTCTCCCCAATCACCCTCTCTCTCTCTCTCTCTCTCTCTCTCCCAATCATCCTCTATCTCTCTCTCTCTCTCTCCCCAATCATCCTCTATCTCTCTCTCTCTCTCTCTCTCCCCAATCATCCCCTCTCTCTCTCTCCCCAATCATCCTCTCTCTCTCTCTCTATCTCTCCCTCCCTTCTTACTCTTCCCCTCCTCACTGTCCACCAATTAATCAGTGTGTCATTGGTACATAGAAAGATACATGTAGTAGAAGTAGTAGTAGTAGTAATAGTAGTTAGTATAAGTAGTAGTAGTAGTAGTAGTTAGTATAAGTGGTAGTAGTAGTAGTAGTAGTAATAGTATTAATAGTATAACAGTAGTAGTAGTAGTAGTACCGGTATATGGTGGGGGGGGGGGCGGGGGGAGGGGGGGGCGAGGAGACAATAATATGAGTATCAAGTAGTAATGTTATAATGTGATGCAAGATGCTGGTGGTAGTGTAATGATGTCTGTAATGGCAGCATTGGTAGCAGAAGTAAAGTGATAAAATAATTATTTTTTTTAAATGCACAAAATTAAAAACAAACACATGAGAGACTACAAACACCTAGTAGTAAGATCTACATTGACGAATGAGTCACAAATATGTAATCCTACCTTGATTTGGGCTGGTGGTGCCAATTTTCTGGAACTGACTGCCTTAACATTTGTTACTTGCAGAGCACAACTTGGCAATTTTCCTCTTATCCTGTCCATTGGTTGCAATCTACTTACTAGAATTAGATCTAGATCTAGAATTCTAAAAAAAACTACTTTTCTAACTTACTAGGTCTAGATCTACATCTAAATTTTTGAAACACTCTGAACGCTGGTGACTAACACTAGATCTATATAGATCTATATTTTAGATTTATTTGATTATAACTAGATCTATAAGCATCACATAAGATCTACTTCCAAATTTCCTCCAGTGTGAAAATGAAAACAATCGACTTAGATCTAGATCTAGATCTACAAGTGATGTGACTAGATTTAGATTTCTAATATGGAATCTAGGCACAGATCAAGCGTAGAAAGCACTAGATCTAGATAGCAAGCTATCATGAACAGCACTAAACTTAAGTATTCAGTAAATAAGTAAAAGAAATCAATGTTGATCAGGTAAATCCAGAAAATGACGATGAAATCATTGTTGAAACGAGAAGGACATGCACACAGGGGGCCGCCATTTTTGTTTGTAAGTTGTATGTGGACGTCTTCGATACGTGATGATCGATACATAAAAGTGTCTATATCGCGTCTCAAACGAATACAACTAATTCAACTGCCCCATGAAATAAAATTCTTGATACAATTCCTCAGCCTATTTAAATTTTGTTGTTTACTTAATTAAAAGCAATAAAAAAACTTTTTTGAGCATTTTTCTGATAGCAACATCATATATTCTGAAACACATTTGGATCTGATAGCGTGTTCGATACACAAATATCGATCCATATTCGATCATTGCCATAGCTAATTCGACTGAGGCGAACGTGGGAGAGACGAACTAGGAGTCCGGACTCCACGCAAAAGTAGGTCAAGAGCGGCTGGCATGCCTTTACTCTGACTGCCTAGGCTGAACTCAAAGGTGTAAATGGGCGCGAACAGGTGTGACAATCTCTATGGGGTTCAAGTCAGTAAGGATGTGAATATTTGATTTAACATAACATTCATTTGAACGTTTTTCTCGTGAACTGCTCAAGGTTTTTTTGTTACCAGAACATTTAATTCTGTACATCTGATAGGTGTTGTAGGAGGTGGACATTCTTCTCTATGACAACAATACCCAATCTATAGCCACTCTCAGAGCATATCTAACAAATGTGTTCAATATGCCAAGATTGAACAATGAAATGTGTTTTATAAACTTCCGAATATTTATTAATCATCCCTTCTTTTCGCCTTCATTTTTTTTCTTTCGTTCTTTCGTTCTTTCGTTCTTTCGTTCTTTCTTCCCTCCCTCCCTCCCTCCCTCACTCACTCACTCACTCACTCACTCACTCACTCACTCACTCCCTCACTCCCTCACTCCCTCACTCCACTCCACTCCACTCCACTCCACTCCACTTCACTTCACTCCACTCACTCACTCACTCACTCACTCACTCACTCACTCACTCACTCACTCACTCATTCATTCATTCATTCATTCATTCAATCATCTTATTTTTATTCTCGTTTTTCTTAAAATACGTGGATTCAGATGGCAGATTGTAAAAACAGTATCAGTTCAATACAGCTGCCCAATGGAACAAACGAAGAAAAAAAAAGTGATATATAAAAACCGTCTTTCTAGGACTTTCCTTCTTGGGCAAATTGTCATGTACGGAACTGAAGCAGACAGATAAATACCTTTTCATCAGTTGCATAAGACTTTCAGAGTTTCCATTCTTGCCCTGACCGGTTTAAATACAGACATTCCACTGTACTTTCACAGGCACGCCGTGTGACCATTGACAGAGTCATGGAAAAAAAAAAGTGTATAAAGATATTTATATTAAAATGTATTTCAGATCAGGATTACATTTGAAGTGAAATACATTTTTGCCCCACTTGTCTAATCTGGATCTTAGCAGTTGCGCGCGTTAATGACAGGATCGGTGAGTGAGCATGCTGTCACCTGTGCGAAGCATCTAGGACTTGTACAGAGTTAAAATGTAGATAGATAGACAGACAGACAGACAGACAGACAGACAGACAGACAGACAGACAGACAGACAGACAGACAGACAGACAGATAGATAGACAGATAGATAGATAGATAGATAGATAGATAGATAGATAAATAGATAGATAGATAGATAGATAGATAGATAGATAGATAGATAGATAGATAGATAGATAGATAGATAGATAGATAAAGATAGATAGATAGATAGATAGGTAGATAGATAGATAGATAGACAGACAGACAGACAGACAGACAGACAGACAGACAGACAGACAGACAGACAGACAGACAGACAGACAGACAGACAGATAGATAGATAGATAGATAGATAGATAGATAGATAGATAGATAGATAGATATTCTTCAATATTATGATAAGGAGTTAGAATAAATCAGAACCGTGAAACAACTTGATAAGTGCCAGAACACATTTTAAACACATACTATTTTTTACATACTAAAAGATGTCTAGTATTCAGAAAATAGAGATACATGTAGAATAGGCAAGAACTAAGGCCGCGACATTTGTTGTTTCCATGATAGAACTTTGAGGTTTACTGTTTTGTTGTGGCGGAGTACTGCATGGTGGTCTTTATCACAAATTGGCTGCCGTCAATGAAAAGTGCCTTCTTCTCCCGCACACGGACATAATTTAAGTTAGAGACAGCAAAAATGGGTCAAGTCAGTCAATGAAGCCAACAACATTGAACATTTCATTCCCCGTCTAATTGTTCTTGTGTCATCAAGTATTTCACAACTCTACAGCCCAAAATGCCACGAATGAGTCAATAATTATCTGGAACAAAATTGTGTTTGACCTTTAACATCACCTTGCAGGGGCCATGGGCTGTACTCACGTACCTGAACCCAGTTTTACTACGCAGCATGTGATGATGTTATAGAGTTCCAGTTAAAGTATGGTTCAGACCTTTGACACGTTTTCTGTCACTTACTTTTAGGACACAGGCAGAAGGCTCACTCTTTTCCCTGGAATGCTTTCATTTAGAGTTTAATCCTGTTTTAGAGTACCGGTTCACCTTATTTGTTTGAAATGAAAACAGGTTACCCAGTGTATAGGACATGGGGTTTTGACTATCAGTATCATTTTTAAAAAAGAAATTTGTATAGCCTTGAGTGGTGGAGTGACCTTATGGATTACAGGCTAGTGTTCTGGGATAGTGGATGATGGTTGGAAGTTATTGGAGCTGTGATTAGATGGTGCGTCGGATAAATGGATGGATGGATGGTGGATAGATTGATGGAGGAATGGATGAATAAAAGAGTGGATGGATGAATGGATTTATGGATGTTTGGGATGGATGTGATAGATGGATAAATGGATGGATGGGTTTATGAATTGGGATTAATAAACTATAATAGTTTATTAATCCCTTTTCATCCACTTATGACGGAGAGATAGACAGAAAAATATATGGACTGGTGGATGGAATAAAAGAGTTTTTCTTTATACAAAGCACGGAAACGCAGGAAAAGCAGCTTGGGTGCATGGATGAAATGGTTTGTCTGTCTTATAATTCTGAAAACAACATAAAATTTGGGGAAAGACACAATAGCGTCGTTTATATATAATATTATTGTTTCAAATAAACAATGGGATCGTTTATGTATCATTTTAAACAAAGAGTAGAGCTATTTTTATAATTATTGTTTTAAAACAACAGGAAAGCCATTTTTTTGTGTTTCCAAGAAAAGCGGAACAATTTTCATATTGTTTTAAAGAAAGAGTAGTTAATATAATTATTGTTTAAAACAAACAGTAGAGCTGTTTTTACATTGTTTCAAAGAACTGTATGACCGTTTTTACATTGTTTCAAAAAACAGTATGACCGTTTTTACATTGTTTCAAAGAACAGCATGACCGTTTTTACATTGTTTCAAAGAACTGTATGACCGTTTTTACATGTTTTAAAGAACTGTTTGACCGTTTATACATTGTTTCAAAGAACGGTATGACCGTTTTTACATTGTTTTAAAGAACAGTATGGCCGTTTTCACACTGTTTCAAAGAACAGCATGGCCTTTTTAAAAAATATTATTTCAAAGAGACAGTACAGCCGTTTCTATATTGTTTCAAAGAGACAACACAGCCGTTTTTACATCGTTTCAAAGAGACAACTGTCTTGTTTCAAAGAAACAGCATAGCATTTCTATTTTGTCCAAGAAAGAATGTCGTCCTATTTCAAAGAAACAATGGAAAAAATCTCTCTTCATTAATATACTGCTTCAAGGAAAGAGTTAATTTGTTTGTTTTGTTAAGATATCTGAAACGAACAAAAAAAAAAAAACACAAACGACCATTACCATGGAATGGTCCTGGCTAGACTGAGGGCAAAAGAGGAGGGAAAATTGAAGGGGACAGGGGAAAACAAAAAACTGGTCTGAGACATTATCAATGACGCGCGAGCACTATGCGAAGCCTAATCCCCTGAACCGATAGAAACAATCTGTGAAAGAACGCCTCTTTCCTTTGTTTTTATCAAGCAGTTTCTCCACAAAATTTGCAACGAGGAATGACGTGGAGAGGGAGTCGGAGGCGGATACTGTTGATCATCTGAGGTGGTTATGTTCAGAAGGATAGTGGCTATTTCAGATAAAGAAGACGCACTGATGCAAAACGCATTGATGTTACAGGAATGGATGAAGAAAATGATAGTTTGATTAAAGTATGGATGCCAAACAACTGACTGATTGGCGGACTAATCACTCACTCACTCACTCACTCACTCACTCACTCGATCGATCAATCAATCAGTGGGTGGGTGGATACATCGATGGATGGATCAGTCAGTCAACCAACCAATAAAAAAAATAAATCAATGAATCAACCGATCAATGAATCAATCAATCAATTAACCGATCAATGAATCAATCAATCAATCAATCAGCCAAGAGAGATTTCGCATGATAGCCAGACTTCTCCCTCGTCCCTACCCCCATCATCAAAACTCCATCCCCATCAACACAACCGTCTGGATCCGCCTTGAAAATCAGAAGTATTCAGTTTCAGGAAAACGGATATCAGACCAAATTTTCTACCCCATTTTTTGTGCTGGATGACAATGGAAGAAGGCCCAACGGCAATAATCGACCCCGACATCCATCTATCCCTCCTTCCTCCTCCCTCATTCCCCTACCCGAGCACCTTATCTTCCCCCGCCCATTCTAAATGTTTACCCCTTAACTCTGTAGCCGCCTCCCCCTTTTTAGCATTATTTTCTGTTGGAAGCGCTGAAGTTGCAGCTTGGAATTCTGGGGCGTGACAGTTATGCTCACGACGGAGCACGAGCTTTGGCAAGGGGTAGTTGTGGGTGAATATATAATGAGTGTTAGAAGCCGTGTCGTAGGTTTTTTTTTGGGGGGGGGGGGGTCTGGTGAGGGTCGGGGTGTGGGTGAAAGTGTGGAATACCATGGGAAGGAGAAAGAGACTTAAATCTGATGGCAAAAGCCTTATGGAAAACCTGGTGCTGTGGAGGAGGATGATGGAAGTGCTTGTTTTTCGGTCTCTATTATAGGAGGTTCCGCTGCCATAGACATCATTTACACCTCACTTTTCTTGTTTTTTTGTTTGTTTTTTTAATTTTATATTTCTTGTCCTTGTTTCTGTGTGTTTTTGTGGTAGGGATTAGTTTTTTAATTAATTTTGCCAGGGCAAGGGCCTTGTTCAGCCTGCTCTTTTCGACTTTCAACATTTACTGCCAAGGTATCTTTAACGTGCGCAACGTGCACACAGAGCCCCCGGCCGAGTTTTTCATCCTTATCCGAGAAGACTAGGTGCTCGCTCCTACCTACCCAAAAAATTCCAACATGCCTGATGATGGAAGTGCTAATGAAAGTGGTGGTAAAGGTGCTGAGGACAGGGTCAGTCAGAAAAACTGGGGGTGGGGGGGGGGTGCTTCTGGTAATGCTATAGACTTTAGCAGCGGTTAATATTTTGTTGACAGTACAATTTGTTGCTGTAAGAAAAATATACTATTGCTATATTAATACCAGCAGCTCATATGGTGTTAATAAGAGAGCCCCTTTAGGGTGAGGGGAGAGGGGGGGGGGGGCGAACCTGATATTTCTTACACACCTGCCGTGCGTTTTGGTTAATGGCCCATTGCGTCAGTGGACTCAGGAATACATGGAAACAACTGTTTCAAAGGTAAATAAATGACATCAAATATGAATCAACCCAATATCGTTCGGTGCTAGCATATCAGGAAACCACACAAAATAATGGGAAAGACTAAATTAAACAGGAGAAAAAAAAAAGCTGTTTTATTTGAAATGTATTGATTCCCTAAACATATCAAGTTATCTATTATTATAAAAGAAATAGGGACGGGAGTAATTCATTGTGGTGCAATTTTGTCCCCCCCCCCCTCTTCCCCCCACCTTTCTTTTTTTTTTGCTTGACCCTACAGCCTAAATGACAGTTTCATCAATTATAAAGTTAATTTTTGTAAGTGTCAACTAATTCATTCCAATCACCTTTGTATCGACCGATTGTGTTGATTCAAGTTTCAGGTATTTTTAAATAAAAAGTTGTAAAAATGTTAAATACAATGATCTTTGTTTTGGCTCCCTGTAATAAGACCACTGCACCGGAAAGGTTGTATCAACACGCCTTCAATTCGGTGTGAGCGATTTCCATACCAGAATTGAGTGCAAAGTGCTGTGATGCGTATGAAATCTGTAGTAAGAAGCTTTCTGGACTAAAAAGAGAGCTTAGAGAGATGGAACGGTGGGTTATGTGAATATAAACTGACAGGGCCAGCCTCAATGTTTCACACCTTTGTACACTCGCACAATTTCAGTTTCACCTCTTAATAATATGATCCAGCGAGAAGACTGTAGAGTTTAAAGGCCCATTTTGTTTATTTGTGTAATTCTTAGCATCAGTACGGCTGGTACCTTTCATGGCTAATTAGATAATGTATTTGTCAGATTAATGAATTAAATAATTAGTGTTCATACCCCGTACGCTTCTCCCCCACGCAAACAGCATCGGGTATTGACCTACATGGACAAAACTGGATTTATCTTGAACCGAGGCTCGGTAATCCTTCGGATTTGTGGGGAAATAAGGAAATGGTATCATTAGCTAAACTAAAAATTCTCACATTAGGTTATTGTAAAATATGTGGTAGAACTTCTTGTACCGGCATTTTCAAGATACGATAATTAATAGCATACGCAAAAGAGACAAAAATCTCTGCTTTCCACTGGTGATTCCAGGGCGAAGAGCGCTCAAGTTCAGACAAATTGAGATATCAAGCAAAAGTGAGCATGGTTACCATCTGGTCCATTGTCAATTGGGTGACCAAAGTTCACAGGTTCGAATGAACTCTACCCAATGACTGCAGGAGGAACACCAAGACAACACCACTATGGCTGTGGCTTAGCCAACACTGAGCGTAAAGAAGTCCAGGACCTTCTCGTCCTCTGAAGATCTTTGTAGTGTGGTCTCCCAAAAGTCGGTTATTCTCTCTGTATCTCTGTCTCTCTTGCCTGTCTCTTCTTTTCTCTTCCCCTGTCTCTTCTTTTCTCTTCCCCTGTCTCTCTGTCTCTTTGTCCGTCTTGCTGTCTGTGCCTGTCACTCTTCTATCGACAAAGATACCGGTACTTTGACGAAATTAAAAACACAAAATTCAATACAAAAAGCTAAGAATGTAATATGAGGATGATGTATAAGAAGTATGAGAAATTATGGCAGGTCTTGTTTTGAGGCGAAATAGTGTATTTTCTTTTCTTATTTGTTTGATGGGCTGAGGCCCCTCTCTCTCTCCCTTGTCTCTTTTTGTCTGTGTGTGTGTTTGTTCTGGTTATTAAAAATTTAAAAAAAATGCTAATTCCAGGACACTAGGCACATGCATCTTCAAATCCACCTGGTAATACAAATGATTCCAGTTACGGGTCAACTTTGAAACATGGCCATTATTGCAGTTATCAGAACCGTCTTAATAAGCTCAAGTTTTATTTTTAATATTATAAAGATGACCAGGGGACCAGGCCTTCGCCAGGTCTATGCCTGTGCCGATAAACTCACATGGACATTGAACCAAAGTTGTCATCGTGCACTGGGGGCTGGGGAAGGGGAGAAGGAGGTTTTAACTTCCGTGCACAAAACATGAATAATTCTATGCCCACCTTGTCTAAAATCATCGTCAAACATGACGTCCTTGACCTCCAGTATGCATAATTTGACATGCCACTTGCTTCCATAGAAAACTTCTAGGCTAGGGAAACTTAGCCCCCCCCCCGCCCCCCCCCCCAACCACCCCATCCCAGTTTTGGCGCCATATTTTAAGATTCCACCTGTCGATCCAACTATCAGTATATCTGCCAGGTTTGGTGGCAGTAAAAGATACTAGAAACAATAGATGAGACACTCTCTTCTTCGCACTTCTAAAAAAATCGTGTACACAATTTGTGCTCTGATCGGGGGTGAGGCCCATAACGCACTCCATGAAAAGAGTGCTTCATAATTATATAATGATAGGTTAATGATGCCGATGTGCTATAGTGCTACTTGGACTAAAAAAAAAAAAATACATAGAGTTTTCCCACAGCTGTTGAAGTTAAAATTACAAAGTAAGTGACGTCAATCAAGGGCTATAGCGATGGCTGAACAGTTAACAAATTCAATATTTCCCCTATTTGGCTTTGTAAAATACTGCACTTTTCATGACTTCCACACATTCGCCGCTAGGTGGCGATGCCAAATCTGAGCACGCTAAAAGCGCTAGCTGTCTCAGCTTATTGTCTCTAGTATCTTTGGCTACAGTCAAATCTCTGAGATCGGCTCCCTATGTAGGCATGCTTACAGATATCTGTAATTTTAGTTACACTGATTACTTAAGTGTTGCATTTCATTTTATGTGATTTGCAAAAATCGTGATAAATCTAGTGACAAAACTGATAACATACCCATAACTTTTGAACAACAACAACAACAACAACAACAACAACAAAAATGAAAAAAATCCAACAGAGAAAACCGCTGGAGTCGGTACAGGGTCTGGCACAAAGTTTCAAAGTGACAATACAATAATATATTTCAGAGAAATATATACATAAATTCCTAAAAAATTACAAATGAAAAAAAACAACTGAACAAACTTATCAGATATTAATGATTGTATTAGTTTCCTTTGTGTTAGGTTGAATTTTTCTTTTCTTTCTTTTTCTTTTCCAATGAATTAAGGAATGAAAACTTTGTAAAAGTCCACGTTGCCCTACTTTCATGTGTTAAATCAATCGAATAATTCCATGTCACCTGCAGGAAAGACGTCAGAAGTGTAATCTACACGCGTACAACATAACAATGACAATTGTCTAGGTCTTCAGTTATATTGGGCACTGACCCCTCCCCCCTTTCCTTCTCTCTCTCTCTATCTCTGTCTGTGTGTCTGTCCGCTCTCTGTATCTCTCTCTCTCTCTCTCTCTCTCTCCTTAGTCTGTGTGCTCTCTATCTATATTTCTGTCTCGCTTCTCTGCCCCTCCTTTTATTTTTCTCTTTCTCCCTCTCCCTCTCTATGCATGTCCGCCAGTCTCTCTGTCCGTGTGTCTGTCCTTTCCCCTCTGTCTCTGTGTGTCTGTCTGTCTGTCTCTGTTTCTTCCTCTTTCTCTCTGTCCTGATTTCTCTAACTTTTTTTGTTTGTTTGTTGTTAAATTCTCAGGCCAACTCTAAACACTCGAAAAACCTTGAACATAAAAATAATCTCGAGATATTCCAAATTGGAATATAGCAAGACTGGTATAATGATAAAACATGTCAGATGTACCAGCATTAGCCTTCGGTATTATTGCGAAACGACTCAATTAGCGTGGACGGATGGTCACTGACTGCTCTGTAACGTGCAGCTAAAACTAGGTCACTGACCGGTGCTACCGAGGTCCACAGCTTGTCTCTGCCCTGCCATAAAGGCTTATCTCACGTCATAGATCTGAGACGTGCGCGCAAAGGAGTGTTCTGGGGGTGCACTATTTATCTCAGGTGCCCGTTGTGAAATGTATTATTGTGCGGACGAATCACCTCATTTTTTGTTGTTGTTGTTTTTGTTTGTTCATCTGCGTTGGGCTTGACATGAATAAATGAAAGGTCAGTATAATTTTAGTTCAACCACAGTGATGGGTTGATTCACCTATTTGATAAACTGGCAAATAAGCTTGATTATTGGCCAGTGGCCTTGCCAAATTTCTCGTGGCTTCTGGTCACTTCCTGACCAATACAAAATCTCCGACGATCTAAGTCAGCAACTTGCAACAACAACAACAACAACAACAAGACCGGCAACAGTATGGCAACAATAAATTCAAAAATAAAGAAACAAATAAAAAGACTTCAAATTTTTTAGGAGAGCGCGACTACGGGAGATTTCAAAGTAAAAGAATGTCATTCCCCTAAGAGATGTTAGGATAAAGGTAAGGGTTCGGATTAGAAAAAAAAAATCAAAGTGAAAATTGTATTCATTGTGTATGAACCCTCTGGATCTAATTCGTATGCCCGTATGAATTAAAACGTACAGAGGTACATAAATTTATTGTCAAAACATCTACAGTAAAATGTGAGTGTGCATGCAAAAGCCCGGCATTAAGAGGCCCACTCACGTTCAAAAGAGCGTCTGAAATTTTGATGCACATTTGCCCACACACATTTCAGTGTTTTCCCGTCAAAATTCAGTATTGCCGAAATCTTCGACATGGACGCATCAGTGGCCATAGCACTAGTGTTCGCATTGGACTCTGGTGAACCGCCTCGTAAACGTCGGAAATGGTCGAAACAGTGGTTGTTAAAACGGGAAACCTACGGACATGTCAACCTCCTCCAAGAATTACGTCTTAACGAACCAGAAGACTTCCGTAACTTCCTTCGAATGGATGCCCCATCGTTCGGTGAGTTACTCGGCCTTGTCGAGCCATTGATAAGGAAAGAAGACACTGTCATGCGTCCATCCATACCACCAAGTGAACGCTTGTCCATCACACTGAGGTACCTGGCGTCTGGAAATTCCTTTGAAGACTTGAAATTCCTGACAGCAAGATCTCCGCAAGCGATTGGAAAGTTGGTTATTGAAACCTGCGAGGCCATCATCCTTTGTCTGAAGCATCAGCAGACTATAAAGATTTGAATCAAAATTTTTACGGAAGCCCACACACGCATAAAAAATTTGACGAGTCGTCAAAAAATATCAAACGGGTTTGATCCGTCAAAATTTTGATTCAAATCGTTTTTTGACATCAAAACGCCCTACACACAGTCAAATTTCGTATCAAAATTTTGACGCTTTTTTTGAACGTATATGGGCCTCTTTAGACAGCAAGGCTGATTTTGAGAAAAACGGCTTTGAAGTGAAAATATGGGTCCGACACAAACTTCCAATTTGGCTGTTGTTTAGGGGACCGTGGCATGTTACAGGGTAAACTGTAGACGAGCAGTGAACACTACTCATTATGATCTCTATAACAGCTTTGTAATTAGACTACGGTCTCCTAACACCAATTACTGCAATCACTCCAATCATTACTTCAATTTATCAGAAATGTCTTGTCTTTTATTACATGTACAGAACTCAAAATGTCATGTTGCCGACTTATGCCGGGTTTTCCCATGCACACTCACAAATATGTTCTTATTTTTGCTCAAAAGTATTTCTCTCTTTCTCCTTTATTTGACAGGAATAAAGGCCTTCAGAATTTGAAGGCCTTCAGAGTTCACCCAGAGAATGCCATAGTGTTCAGTTACTGGGGGTTTTTCCCCTTTGTCCCGGTGCGTTTTAATCCCCGTTTTGGTGACCTATTCTCTCCCCCCCCCCTTTTTTTTGAGTGAAATTTAAGGAATGAATGAAGAAATGTATTAGTAAATTAATGTATGCAATGTTCTCTCACCTCCCCCAACCTCCTCGCCATTCTCTTCGTCAGCTGGAACATTTCTTCCTCATCCTCTTCCCTCGTCCGCCCCCCCCCCAACTCATATTTCATTTGCTTTCATTGATCTATCCCCCCCCCGGCCCCCGGCCCCACACCCTGTTGTTGCCTTCTTTTCTCTCCCCCTTCCTCTAAAATATCTTTTCATTTATTCTTATCGATCTCCCCCCCCCCCTCTCCTTCAACCCAAACCGACCCACCCCCAAACCTACCAAACTGCATTCCCCTCCCCCTGATCCCCTGCAGTCTAAGCCCCTACAGGTATGGGCAGCGAACAGACTTGACTTTTATTCCCAGAAGTGAATCACCCAGTCATTGCTTTTTTTTCTACCTGACTGTGACCAACGACTGCTTGATCTGGCACTACAGTGACCTGATAATGGAAAAACATGTTTTAAACGGCACTTATGTCACATTCTGGTCAAAATGCCATTTTATGTGATGTTCTGTTTGAATATTTTAGTTTGAAACTTGACAAATGGCAGAATGGAAATTTTGTATGAATTGTAAGTTGCTTCCAAAAAGAACAGCCACACGGGATACTTTGTGTAGTGAAGGATACTGTGTTGCCATTCATGAGGTACAATACAACAAATTTATGTTTGTCACGCAGTATACAAATAGAAATCAAGACTTTTATCTTTTACGTAGTTAACTCAGCATAATTGTTCTTGAAATACAAGAAACGAAGGAAATTAGTGCGTAAAGAAACAAGAATGCGGGAAGGTTAGATATAACAAAACAGTAGTATGGTAGGAATATGTGGCCGATCCTTTCAAATATCAGACTGGACATAATAAGGAATCATAATTATTTAACTCAGTTGGGCACTTTATTCACCATAGATATTTTTTTAAATATGTAAAGATGAGATAGTGAGAAATCATAGTGAATCAAAAGCTCAGATTCGATGGAAATTTCCCTTGGCTTCCCCTCTCCCCCCCCCCCCCCCGGGTTCTGCACTAGATCACATGCTTATGATTTTAATTCACGGAGGGGGGGGGAAGAAGGGAGGGAAAGGGGGGGGGGGGGAGAAGGGATAGAAAATGGGGGGGGGGGGCCTGGATTCATGGCTTTTCCTTCCAGTATGAGTTTGAGTTTTGTTAAAGCTGATTTTGTGTTGTGAGGTCACCAATTACAGGTGCCAGTCTGTCCGCCAATTTCTGCTGTAAGTCAGTTGCAAGTGGCACCGGCGGGTACGCTGTACACCCACTATTTTATGACCCGCAAATCCTGGATCAAATTTGTTGACGGAACTTCTGACGACCAAGAGATCCATGTCAAGCCTGGACGGGTAGAAGGCAACAAGTAGGATATTATGATCTGGACACGGATTGTGGAGGCCAGGGAAGAAAAGCAAACTTTAAAACTACAAAAATGTCATTGAAGACCAGGGCGAGAAATCTTTTTTATTTCAAGGGCCTTACACTTTGGACTTCTCTGCATCAGTTCTTGAGGGAGACTGAACATTTTATGGCTTTTAAGCGTCAATTGAAGAGCCATCTTTTTACATTCGGAATATCAATGAATATTTTCTTTTTCCTTCTTTATTCGTTAAATAATTATTACTCATGCATAGCCCCTGAGATGATTTCAAATCGATTTAAGACAGTATTCTCGGAAGCGCCGCATATCACCTGGTTTGGATCACATGAGCTCAGAGCCATGATTTAGGTGCCAGGCTTTAGAGAAGAATGTCGCTAGGAAAACAGCCAAAATAGTTTTTGTGTTTGGCTTACTGCACGACAATAGACGCGACACCAGCGGAGCATGGCCGGAATTTTGTTTACAGCCATTGCAGTTTCCCCAGCCAAGTTGCCAGATTGCACAGCCAGCACCCTTATGTTTTTATGGGTGTTGAAGGTCATTTGTACATCGGCACGAAATGTTGGTATAGAGCATGAGTTGCCACAGTTGCTTAATCAAAGAGCCACATACGATAAACTTCAGGATGTTCGAGAGCCACAAGATACGAACAAAATTTAGACACACCTTTAATTGTTACATACACATTTTGTTACATAAATTTTATATAAATAATTATTAAGAAATACATGACTGTACGCAACAATATTTACTCATGTACTCAGTTTTTTAAATTCTTAATTTGTATCAGTTTTAGAATCACAAAGTGTGCATAAAAAATTTATTATATTAAAAAGCTTGAACTTTTGTTCTTATTTACCTTTTATATTAACTGGTGAAACAAGAGCTCAGCCAACATAGTATTTCGATGAGACCCATATTGAAGATCAAAGAGCTGCATGTGGCTGAACCTTCACGGATCACGTCAGAACATTTTTTTAAAATTACTTTTTGGACAACGTCGCCAAGACCTGTTTTGTTTTAAGCAACGGAATTTTGGGTGAAAATGCAAGAGTATTGCTTTTGTGTGTGTGTGTGTGTGAAATGGCTAGGTTATCATTTTCGAAAATAAACAGACAGACAGACAGATTGACCCAGATAGATAGATAGATAGATAGATAGATAGATAGATAGATAGATAGATAGATAGATAGATAGATTAGACAGATAGATACACAGACAGACAGACAAATAGATAGATAGATAGATAGACAGATAGATAGATATCCAGATAGAGTGAGAGATAGGTAGATAGATAGATAGACAGACAGACAGACAGAGAGACAGAGAGACAGACAGATAGATAGATAGATAGATAGATAGATAGATAGATAGATAGATAGATAGATAGATAGATATAGAGATATCCAGATAAAGAGAGAGAGATAAGTAGATAGATAGATAGATAATCTGTAGTAAATCTCTCGGCTGGATTTAATAAAACATCAAAGTAAAGCTTTATCAGAGAATACCGCGATGAGTGAGAATCCCCATTATTTCGCGTGTCCAAGATTTCAAATCCTTTCACTAATTGAATCTTCTCAAAGTTAATGTAGTAATGTACGAATGTGCCGGTATCTTTGTATGTTTTTCATCTGAAAATTCATAAATATAGCTTTATGATCAGAAGAATTAGTTACAAACAGGCTTTGTGAGTATTTCGCAAATTCCTAACACAGATTAAAGAATTATATCTAATGTCACATTCGTTTTCAGATCTTGGTGGAAAACAGTCATGATGCTTGATAGGGTCTGGCCAAACTACTCTTCGTTCAAGAATTGAAAATCCGTGACATCTCTTATAATTTTAAGGAGAAAGCTTTCGTAGGACATTGTTTAGGAACCAGTGAGATAAGTGAGATATACTGATCAACAAACCAGTCAACAAACGAACTACCGGTAACCGAAGAACCAACCAACCAACCAACCAAGCAATCGACCGACCAACCGACCGAGCAACCAACCAACCACAGATTGAATGCATCAATCAACCAATCGATCCACCAATCCATCGATTGACCAATCAATCAATCTATAAATCAATCAATCAATCAGTCAGTCAACCAATTAATCAATCAATCAACAAACCTGAGAACAAACTTCAAAATCCACGTGTTCCCTTCCCCCGTCTACCCCCCCCCCACACCAAGTCACACAAAACACACACACTTTTACACACCACACACGAATAGTTATTTTTACATGAAGTTATCTCAGGCCAGCTCTGTACTGTATAACCAAGTGTAACCTAGTGCTGCTGCATACAACAGCTGCTGTAACATCACGCTAGCTGGGTCGTAAATCAGATGTTGGCCAGCTTCAGCATTGACCTAAAACTGTCCAGCAATAACCTTAGGATGTCCACGCACCGCATGCAGCAAAGATACATAGTTTATGACGCCAAAGAATGTCTGTTATGAACTAAGGACGGTCAACCAAGTGCAGTGCACTGAAACAAGCAGATTTCATGAGTGTCGGATGGATTGGTCCGAACATTTGAATTAGGAGACAGAGATTTCGTTCGACAATGGCCAGCTACAGAAAGAATAATTTGCTTGCTGAAACTGTTTTGGCGGTCAGTTGGATGGATCTGAAGACAGAAAGATCTGGGGCTATACTGTCTACCAAAGAAAGAGTTGCTATTTGCCAGTTTGAAATTGTATTTCAGATTTTTCAGTAAAGCTGTCTAATGGCCGAAGGCAATTAAGACTCGTCACGACAATATTTGATTCCAGTTAAAAACTATAAAGCATAACTGACAAGAAACACATACACACAAATAAATACACATAATATATGTATGTAAAATTATAATTTTATATACGCACAAGCACGCAAACACACACACACACATGCAGGTACACACACAAACGTCATACACAGTCCACGAGGGAGCTTCTTAAAGACATTTTTAATGATTGACAATACTGTTGACAAATAAGGTTCTTGTGTCTTCACACTATAGTGGAGCTGGAGCGGGAACACGTAAGCACCTAAAGCGTCGTGACTACGTGACCAAAACTTGTGAAATTTTGTGTTCTGTCTCAATTTTCGTCCATAAATGACCTGGACACATTCATATGAGACAAAATTCAGCCTGTAATACTGTGTATTTAGAATTATTTAAATCAAAACAGAGAGATACATTTTTCTTGAGTAAAATTGAAAAGTATGCTCTCCATTTCCTTCTTGGCTCCTCCTCAGACAATGCTGGTCGAAACTCAACTCTGTATTCAGTAAGGAAATGTGGTTTTCTTGCTCGTATCGGTTTGTATTCCATAATCAGCGATCCACATTATTTATTTTTCATTCAGTCTTTTGTACATTAAAATATTCTCCCACAAATGTTTAAAAACCAAGAAAGCCATTAGTTTTACCCGAGAGTCTGTACTATAAAATATTTAAACAGTTTATTTTCCTTGCTTTTCCAGTTTGTCCTGCCTTGTGGAGGCAACATGTTACACTGACAGAACAGTCTAGATCTACCTTGTCTATTTTGTCAGCTGAGGTTTCGTTCCTCTCTCCGCTTGCTCGCAGAAATTAAAAAAAGAGGTAACTCTGATTCCAGCCCCTTCATACGTCATTTGAAACTATCTGAAAGGATTCCTACTTTTTTCTGATTCTTCCTTCTTGCTATCTGCGTCTCTCTTCAATTTCTGACTCTACCATCTCTTCTCATCTCGGGAATCTTGGCTCTGAGATCTAAATTTCCCCTTCCGTATTCCCCTCCACCCCCCCCCCCATCCTGAAATTTGACACTGATGTTTAAAGCCACCACCGTGACCTCTAAAACACCAACTGGCTCCGAAAACTTGAGTAATACCTGTCAGCCTGTGCGCATTCATTCAGCTCGGCCTGGACAATGATGCAGCGTGCAGGGACCTGGTCACAAAACATACACCAGGATACGGCCAGGAGGTGTATACCGGGACATGTGGCCATCTGTGGTCACTTGGGTCTGGGGACGGGGGTGGGGGTAGGAGAAGACACCTGGGATTCGGTAGTAATTTTGAAAGGCCAGTAAACAAAACGTTGACGTTCCGTTGAGAATAAGACGGGGTATCTTTTTTTGTTTTTTTGTTTCTGAGATTTTGCACGTATATTGGGGAAAGGGTTTTGGGGGGCGGGATGGGGGGTAATCTACACCTTTGGGTAGGATTGAGGATGGGAGAGAGGGGGTGGGGGCAGAGGTATGGTGTGACGTGGTATGTTGCATTTGAGAAAGGGGGCATAACTCTGCATGACGGGGGCATTCAACAGTGAATGGAGGAAAGTGGTGCCGAGTGACCTGGGCAGGGAAAAGAAGGGGTGAGGAGAGTAGGGGAAGTGGGGAAGAGAGACCGCGCCTAATCTAGAGGGATTCGAACAGGTTACATGTCGCATTTGTGTCAAAGCTGTAAACTACTGGACCATTACTGTGCCGGCTGGTACTCACAGTAGCTTTGTCTTGATTTTTGAAGAGGCGGTGATGGTGATAGTAGTACTTACTACTGAGTAATTACTCACAGTGTGTTTAAGGTATTCATTCGTTAAGGGGCCTGAATTTGAAGCATACTTTGTCTGAGGCACGTAGTGGTCTTATTGTGATGAACAGACTGGTGGAACCGCCAATCAACAAACAAATGAATAAAGAAAGCAAAGAAACGATCAAGTTCGGCAAAGAGAAGGAGTTTTAAAAAGTTTTTTTTCCCCCTTTTAATGTGCACAATAAATAATTATGAAAAAGATGCAAAGCAAGAGGATCTTAGAGAGTGCAAGGATCTAAGACGGTCTTTTCAAGAGGCCAGTGCGTAGTTGCTGAGACGGAGAAAAACGGTGGCGTAATATAATGGAGGGTGGGAGGAAGAGGGCAAAACTGAACAGAATATCTGGACTGACCCAAGGAAAATGTGGGTCGGTCACTCCTGGAAATGCAATCATGTCATGTTCCTGTCCTAGCCCTCGCTCCACCAAAAGTGCTTAATGCAAAACAGTCGTAAGTGACAAAGGTCAAGGCTGCTTTGGTAAAAGGTCGAAATCTTGCCCTGTGTCCACAATCTTGTTGTTGTATTATTGTTGTTGTTGTTAACATTCTTATTTTGACATTTTGACATGCCAATTGGCATATTTCATAACATGAAAATAGATCGTTTTAGCCAGGCGACACGTGGGGTGTTCAGCGTTCATAGGTTGACGTTTATCGTCTTTCGTTTGACATCGTTTTATATTATCGTTTTATATTATTCAAAAATGTTTCATCAAATCGCCAAATTCCAGTGTGAGTATGTACGTGGTACTCATAATAGCTAGCAGAAAAAGAGTATTTTCCCACTCTGAATGTCTCAAAAAGGCTGTTGTTCCAGAACCGTGGTACCTTACACTATATAAGCTGTAGTTGAACAGTGACCACACCTCAGTAGTTCCACTATTTGGCTTTGTGATTACACCACGGTTTCCTAACAACAGCCAGTAAAATATTAGCTTTCCCTTTTCATGCAGTATAAACGTTGAACGATGACTTTGTTCCATAAACAAGAAATGTGACTTGACATGAGTTTACTTTTTCATCGTTGAACGGTGAATCACGAATGCTGCTTGGGTTAAACAGTTCGTTTATCCACATTGATCATTGCCTAGATGTTTTTACAAGTCATAACAGCTATAAGATCAACATACATATGTCAGTAACAACAACATAATGTCAAACATAATGTTCGGATGTCATCACAATTGCAAAACAGTACTGAAGACATTCATAAATTGAGAAAGAGTGTCCAAAAATTTCAACTCATCAGCACAACAACACCTTCATCACTGTTTGTATCACCAGCATTATTACCATCTCCATCATCCCCACCATCATCACCGCTACCATCACCACCATCTTCAACACCACTATTCAGCATCAACAATACCATCAGCACCACTGTCAACCCCCATCATCAGCACCACCACAAAATCTCGACCACCATCTCCAACACCATCATCAGCACCATCACATTCACTACTGTCATGGCCATCACCAACATAAGCATTACCAGCACCATCATCATCCACTCCACGACTACTACCATTATTGTTATATCAGCACTACCACAATTCAGTTATCACAAAGCCCACCACCATTACCACCGCTACCGCCATTACCAACATTGCCATCCCCACGGTAACATCAACACTACATCATACCCAACACCACGAAATTCAACAGCACCATCAACATCACGACCACCACCATCACCACAACCACGATCACCGCCACTACCATCACGGCCATCAGCACAATCAGCCACGCCTTTACAACATCATCATAACGTCCACCACTACCACTGCAATTGCCATAATGGCCTCACCACTACAGCCTCCCCATCACCACTACTACCGCCACCAATGCCAACAACAGCATAGCAACATCAGAAACAAAACTCAAAACGACAAGATTTACGCTGCCCAGTTGAGATTATAGTACTAGTGGCCTACACACACCAGGTAGCCTGCACATACCATGAATGGGAACATAGTAAAAGCTAAAGAGAAAAAAAAAAGGTGGCTGTTCATTGTTCTTTATCTGTATAACAAACAGAGCGGAATGTCCGATCGTTATACTGTCATGTCCAGTCCTGGGCTTGACCGGTCCTGTGTGAATGTGGGTCAGTGAGGCACATACCTGGGGGGGGGGGGTCAGTGTGCAGGAGCAGGGAAAGAGAGAGGTATGACCAATAACCATTGCAGACAACTCTTGCAGATTTGAAAACGGCAGAGAGGCCAGCGGTGGTGACCAGCGGACAATGTCCTCCACACCAGAGGACAGTGTCCACCTGTTTGATGTACAATCATGCGTCCTGGAGAAAGCTGACGTGGGCTGTGAAGACATCTCGTATCTGAAATTTCCGTCCTTTACCTTGCTGTAGCTTTGAATGAAAGTAATCAAGATCGATTAAAAGAAATTATATATATTATTATAGATATATATTAGGAAAGACTTTCCAACTATTCTCCCCACTATCAATAAAAAAGATTAAGGAGAAATTAAAGATTTTGATTTGTTTCGTAGATCGTCAAACATGTTGCATCTTATTTCTTCTGATCTTATTTTCTTATAAGTTTTCTTATTGTATAGTTTTGTGTTTTTGCTACATGTTAATCTTAGCCAACATAACAACTGTTTAAGACTTAATTTTATCAGTTTCTCTACCAAAAAGATATTTACAGTATATATTTTTACAGGGTTTAAATTCCTTGTATCTTCATTGTTTAAAAAAAAATTTTAAAGGCAGAAACTCCTAAAATGTACAAGTGCGTTGCCAGGAATGATGTGACGAGTGACCAATGCTAACAAAATTAATGTATGTTCTACACGGCAACCAGTGTGCTCGCCAGTGCTCGGACGCTCGTAAACCACAGCGGTGACTGTTTTTGTTTTTTACGCAGTTCCGATTTCCCTGCCAACTCGTGCTATGTTTGTGATGACCCTTCTCGTGAGGTCAGAGTTTTCTCGGATATAGGGAGTTCGTGAAAAAAATCTATTCCTGAGGATGAGTACGTAAAGAGAAAAGGGATGGGAAGGAGACGGGAAGGAGAAGGAATGGGAAGAAGGAAGATGAGGGTGAAGCAAATGAAGAGGGTGGAATTCAAACAGAAAAAAAAAAATATTAAGAGCAAGGAGGATCCTTTCAGTGTGTTTCTGTGTGTGTGTTGGTACCAAAAGGACATTAACAGGTCCGAATGGGTGGGTGATTTCTGAGTAACAGAGACATGCGATAAACATTGTCTCCACAGAGAAGAAACCCAAAAAGTCATGGCTTGGGTGTGGCCTGGTCCCCTACAGTGTAAGGAGGTCGCGGGCCGATACCCTGGTCGTGTTTTAGGAGGGACATCCGAACATCTCCTCCAGGTCTCACTCTCCCAAGTACTTTGATTCTCCTTTTATGGCAATTGACAGTATTTTACAGCAATAATATAATCAATGAAAATGAAAATGACATGATGTCTTCAGAAAGACGGGATATCGCCTTCAGGTAGATGAAATCTTGCCTTCAGAAAGATGGAATGTTGGCCTCAGAAAGACGGGATGTTCGCCTTTAGAAAGACAGGACGTTGCCTTCAGAGAGCAGAGATGTTGTATTTCAAAAGACAGGACGTAATCCTCAGAAAAAAGGGACGTCTCTGCCTTCAGAAAGACTGCTAGCAGCAGCAGCGAGGATTGTTCAGTAATTGTTTTAACCTGATTGGTATGCATTTGAGTATGGCAAACAGTAAGGAATATTACTATACCATACGTGTGTTGTTCTGCTCCTTGTAATTTAAAAGTTGTGCACAACATGTCTAACTATATATCTGATGATAATCGATACTAACTATTATTTTACCAAATTTGACTGAAATGACAATAAGAGTGATTGATTATTATCCTGCCAAAATTGGTTAAATATAATATGTTAAACTAGTTTTCTCTCAAAGTTGGCAAAATTATTATGGTAGGGGCTAAATTATCTTTCTGTCAAAGATGACTGAATCTATTATAAAAAAAAATAGTGGCGGGAGTAATGCATTGTGGTACAATTTTAGCCCTTTTTTTGCTCAAAGCTGCAGCCTAAATGAAAGTTTCAAAAATTATGAAGTCAATTTTCGCAAGTGGCTTATAATCCATTGCAATCGCTTTGGTATTGATCCATTGAGTTTATTCAAGTTTCAGACAGTCTTTTTAAAAATATGTAAAAATGTGAAATACAAGGACCCTCTTTTTGGCTCCCTTTGATAAACCCAGATTTATTCGCTGACCAGTCATATTTGCAACCAAGAAAAAAAAAAAATTCAAAACCCCTAATATTTGCATCGAAGAAATAGACAAACAAAAACTATTCGATCAAAATTTCCTGTATAAATATCCCCGTTACAAAAATAAATAAGTATTCAAGAATCGCAACCCACAACAACAAGAACAAAAAAAACAAAACCAAAATCATCGTAGCATACTGCCAAATGTGGACAATCCCAATTTCTTGCAAACTTCCTGTCGATAAACGAGGCGGCCAGTCCAAACCATGCTACGAGTGTAGAGTGCCAAAATGCCCACCAGAGCAGAGCAAACGCGAAAAAGATGCCGACTACGTTATTCTGTCAATAATTTACATTTAGATCCACCTCAAGACCCAGATGTAGCTGTAAATCAAGGTGAGCCTGTAGAACCGCATCATGTAGTAGATCTAGATCTAGATCTAGATCCACACATTCTGGAACCAGGTGTTTTAGATCCAGACAAAGACCCCGATGGCGATGCAGATCATGAGCACGTAGAACTTAATCATCTCGGAGCAATGACAAGGCCATGTCAGTTGTGGAAGGATGAAAGTAGTTCAATGTGCTGTGCTAATGGCCAGGTTATGCTTCCCCCTCTCCAGCCTCTCCCTGAGGAACTTATGAAGCTCTTTTACTTTACAGGAGACAGTGAAGAATCCAAAAATTTTCGACAGCGTATTCGTTCTTACAATTCTTCATTTGCATTTGCATCTCTAGGCGTCAATGAAGATGTGTTGCCAGCTGGAGTGTACTCATTTCGTATAAACGGTGCGGTATGCCACAGAATCGGACAGATACAACCAAGCCATCATCACCCTAAATTTTCACAACTTTACATTCATGACACCCAAAATGAAATTGAAAACAGACTCCACTGGTTCAGTCACCTACAACAGAACATTGTCACCAAAATATCCACAATTCTTCATGACATCAATCCGTTCGTGAGAGTATATATACCCTGCCACACGGATAATGTGGTGTGTGTATCATGCAGCACTGATCCAGTAGAAATGTTTGGTGAGTTCAGTAGGGCCTATTCAAGATAATATGTTGTGCTTTTACTCTCTTTCTTCCTGCCTTACCATTTTAACTGAGTCTTTTTGCCCGCGAAATCGCGGGCACTCTACTAGTATCATAAAATATAGATATTATTTTTTAATTCTAACTGGCCCTTCGGCCAGAGCTGGCGAAATGTCAAACAAATATTTATAAAATTATTCCAAGACCAGCATATGTCCAGTACTACAAAACATAATTTCCAGAAGCAAGCAGATATTACTATGACACATCTACTCAATACCGAGATACGTTAATAACTGAAAGAAATTGGCACAGTTGTGGCACACTGAACTCTCAGTTCCCAACTATTGGGGATTACTCTTTCAGCACTTGGCTGTTAAGAGGCTCTCGACTCAGCTATCCAGGGTTATATATAATTAATATGTATTGTATTATCATTTGAAACACGCCCAACCCACGACTTTTGAAACACTTTTCTAATTAATGAATATAACTGTTCGCTGGGGAATATTTATTTATTATTTGTTTTTTGTTTGTTTGTTTATTTATTTATCTATCTCTTTATTTATTTGCATTTATGTCTCTTTTTTAAATCGGGTTTGAGTATTTCAGACGTTTTGGTTAAGGCAGTGGTTAAGGATGATTTAGGTCGAAACTGAGGTTTTGTTTTTTTTCCAGTGTTTCTTCTCTGTATGTACAGAAATTTTCCTGAATAAAATCGTAACACGAGTTTTCACAAAATAGGAGATAATTACTTCTTGCACTGAACCGACGAAAGATCGAAAGCGAGGTCATTACCGAATTGACCCATTGGGTCACAAATGCAAAAAAAAGAAAAACAACAGGAAGACAAGATAGATGGTGTTGATAGGTCACCAAGTGAACCCCTGGTCATGCATATGGCGTAACCGCTGACACGAGAAGGTCAGAAATTTGTCACCAAGGTTGTACGTACTGGTCAGTCATAACTGTATCTTGTCCTGAGGACAGCAGGAATGATAAACATGGCAAGCTGTAGGGAATGGTTTAGAGATTTTATTGGGCAATTTGGGCAAATTGTATCTCATCACAATAACAAAATAGTTCTAAAGATATCAATAAATAAACACCTTTACTGAGATAACAAGACGAAAATGTGAACTCAACATAAGGTTAAAGTTTAAAATTCGAAAAAATTCTCCGAAGACCATGGGTGAAAATTATTTTCGTTTCAGGGGGTTCAGATTTGGAATTCCCGTCACACTTTTTTAACCAAAAGTTGCCTTCAGAAAAGTGGGTGATTGCGTTAAAAAATGAAGCCATGTAACAACACTGAATCCTTATCAAGAAAGAACTAAAGATTTATCTGATCTTTACAGCAGAAGCAAACAAACAAACAAATAGAATACCCGAAACAGCATTTCTCTAAATAGGAGGAAAGGATACAACAATATACGACAACTACAACAACAACAACAGCAACATCAACAATACCAACAGCAACAGCAATCACAACTATGATATCGAAAATGATCAGTGTCCCGAGTCACCCATTTGCCAAACACAACAGCCTTGCAAGAGGTCACAAAAACAATTTTGTTGAAGAATTAATCATTTATGACATCTACCTGTCCGTTCACGCCCGTGTAGTCTCCACCCCCCACCCCACCCTCCGCCGTTCACCATCCTGTATCAGTACGGTCCGCAAAACATTCCCCCCCCCCTCCTCCTCCTCCTACGCTTCACTTCACCTGGACTCCTAACAGTACAACAACAATAGCCTTGACCTTTTACATGTATATGAAGACTGAATTTGCCATTCACTAGATCGGGAGGTTTTACTTTTTCATAATGCCTTAATGGGACAGCAAGGGTTAACACAGTACATAAACGCTCAACATAGATCTATCTCATTCCTTGCTCCGTCCAAAATCAATAATTATTATTGCTAGTGATTACAATCTTTTCATCCTATGCATCGCCTCAGGCCCTCGGTAATACGGACGAATCTCATTTTTTTTTGAAGCATATACTGCTTTTGCCGAGGTGGGACCCACCTGGTCATGTCGAATTTAGAAATTTTGCGGTCATTGTACTTGTTTGTTCCAACTTCACTTTCTGCACAGTTCAGAAATTCAAGGAATGGCTTAATTAGTATAATGATGAGAAGTTGAATAAATCGGAATTGTGAAGCAGCTTGATAAGTGCCCCAACGCATATTAAAAAAGTCTCAGAGTGTACATTTGTTATAAGTATATCTTCCACACATTAAAAGATCTCCAGTTTTTCAGAAAATGGAGATAAAAATAAAACAAACAAGAAGTAAGGTAGAGAATGCACGTTATTTTTGAATAATATTCTGTATACACAGAGAAGAGAAACTGAGGAGTTATAATCAACCAAACATTCAGTTTTGACCGAAATTTACCGAATGCCGAAGAAAGTGGCCTTTGCCCCGAGTGGTCGCCGTGTCTTCATTGCCTGCTGGAGAGAAAGAGTTGCATTTTTTTTTCTTCAGTGTGTGGAAAGGGACATTTATTTCAGAAAGTGGCAGTTAGATTTGTTAACAAACAGTTTAAAAACAACAACAATAACAACAAAAACATGAAGTTGATGTTTTGTTAAATTTTACAGTATACCAGCAGAAAATGGGTAAAATTAAGAAACAAGAAAAAACAACAACAGATAAATGTGTCAACAACAGTTGACGGTGCAATAACCTAAGTTAAATTTTGTATTATAATACTTCTCTCGTCAGCGAAAGGCACAGTGCACAAGTTGACCAGTTCGGAGCTTAGGAAACAAAATTAACGGTTTGAAACGAAGCTTTTGATATTACACCTGTTATCAGTAAAGTTAGAAAATTTACTCGCTAATTAACGTTGTCCCTGACCGCACCCTGATAAATAATTTGTTTATTTGAATGCTATTTCATCAGAATGAAAGTTCATGCAAAAAAGAACTAAAAAAAAAAAAGCAAAATAATGCCCTTGTGCCTCTGGCAGAATTTTAACCCACTAACCCATTACCTAGAGCAGGTTATTTGGTCATTCATTAACCACCTGAGAATTGTTTTTAGAAATAGTCATATCAGCAGGTCAGGGCTCGTCCCACGCACGGGGTCATCAGGGCACCATTGATGCAAGTCTTGACATTTCAGAATCTGGGTCAGTAGTGTCTAGAACAGGTCACAAATGCTCAGTTTTCTCTCCCTCTGCACAAACTTTCAACACTGCTTAGTATTCTCGGAGTCCGCCCTAAGGAGAATGCAGTGTCCGAAATTCCTGGTACAAACACCATCCTGTCCTGTCCTACATTTCCGTTATAGCAAAAATGCCCAGAGAGGTTCTTGTGGGTGGGGAGTTATTTTGGCGTTGTCTAGTTAGAAATATGACGTGCGTCACAGAGCGCTCCCATTCACAATGTCGTCAATGATTACGTGCTTGCATCAAAATTTCATTCAGAAATCTCAGGAAAAGACAAAATAAGGAACAAAAGTAGGCCATTTACGCAAGGAGAGTATAATTATTACTACGACATATTTTTTTACGTTCTTTTTTTGTGGTTAATCCTACTAACCTTTTAGATATTTATATAATTATCACTGTCGCGTGATGACCTTGACATTTTCTAACTAATGAAGATTGCTAGGCACGCCCACGTTGAGTGACCAACAATTAGGGTCGTGAGCATGACAATGTCACAGAACACAAAAGAAAAAACAAAACCTGTTTGTGCCATTTACCCCATACTGAAAATTTTTGTTTTCCAATTTCGCAACCTATAAGTTTTTTTCTTTAAAAATATGTCCTGATGACCCACCTATTTTTCGGAGGGTCATTGAAATTAGTTTAACATGGCCACGATGAGTGACCAAAGGTCTGAGGACATGGCAAAGGAAAATGTCACTGACCACAAGTAAAAACATCAACAAAAAAACATGCCGACGGAAAAAGCTTTTGTGACTTCCATAACCTTCCATATTTTAAATTCAACATCTAGATCTGGTGACTTTCATTTATTTACTGATTAATGAAGAATGTGTAACATGTCATCAGTGAATTTTCAACAATCAATCGAAATACTGAAAAGAGATGTGATGTTGAATTTATGATTTCTTCCGAGATCTGATCTCTCCAACTGTCTGCAGGGAACACTCCGACTCTAACCCGGTGTCTGCAAAAAGTAAGAAGAACAAGCACGGACTTACGAGTTGGAAAATTCTCCATTTGGATTGGTAAAAACAGAAGGACATCGCTGGCCCTTTCCTGAAACCGCGGGAGTGCGAAGGACCTAATTTTAGGAAAAAGGAAACATTCATCATAAAGACTAGTAAACTTGTCATTGTACTGCCCGCTAATAAACTGACAGAAAACCAAAACAAAAAACAAACTTGAAGGAGTTCGTAGGATGTTTAGCAAAAAGAGTTCTTATTTGCAGTTGCGTTAATACATTTGTGCGATTTTATGATAGGACCAAAGATATCGTGAGTTTAAATTTTGTTGAAATCTGAGGACCTGATTCAGCAGGCTGTGCGCCATTGCCTGAGCAGCCTCGAAACGATCAAATGGTTTCCATAGAACTGTTTAATCTTACAAAATGGAACTGACCCCACAGACATATGAGAGAACGAACAAAGAAACCTTTCTCCCCGATTTAAAAAAAAAGTTATTTGCTGGAAATTATCTGAAATAATAAACCAGCTACCCTTTTTGAATAATAGATTTCTTTTTTCGTTCATTTGTTTGTTTGTTAATTTGTTTGCTTGTTTGCTTTCTTGTGTTTTAAGTCAATCTCGAGCACCACGAGGCTACATCAGAGAGGAAGCATGGTCTTCATGAGGCCACCGACTGGTGTATGCCTTAAACAATACAGCAAGAAATCAGTTAGGCTGTGCCCTACCATGTGTGAGATTCAAGGTTGGAACCTCTCACATCCGGGGCAAGTGCTCTACCCATATGGGCACCGAGCCTGCGTGTTCATATTGATTGATGGCATTGATTGTTACTTTCAAAACATCCTCAGCGACAAATTGTTTAACCAGCATTCTTTGTTCACTTCATATGAATTTTATTTTTTTTAGATAAACAGAGTTTTGGAACATAATGGGCTGTGCAGCAAAGGCAGGAAACGGCCACTTATGCCAGATGCATCGGTCTCGAACTCAAACAACTTCCCCTGGGATTTCACCGCCCACAGTAACAACAGCAACACAATCACCTACAATGGCAAGTAGTGTCTTGCACACAGTTCTGTACAGAAAAGAGACCCAGGTGTCGAGGAGAGCCAGAAGAGCACATTGTCATGTTTTGTCAATATTCTTTCAGAGCTTCAAGTGCACGCACCTCAAAGGTACTTCACGCTGTTCTGATTTTCAACAAGTTCCTAGTCCTTGAGTGTTCAAAGGGACCGTGGTTACCAGTCTCAGCACTCCGGCACGAAAAATGTCGCCGTGCGTAAATAACGACAGTATCTGTCCGTGCTTATATGGGAAGCAGACAAAATACAAAAGATGATAGATAGACAGACAAACAGACAGACAGACAGATATACACACACAGACGCACAGATAGACAGGCAGACAGACAGAATGATACACAGACAGATAGACACACAGAATACACAGATAGACACACTGATAGATAGGTACATAGATAGATAGATAGATAGATAGATAGATAGATAGAGAGAGAGAGAGAGAGAGAGAGAGAGAGAGAGATAGATAGAGAGAGAGAAAGAAAGATAGATAGATAGATAGATAGATAGATAGATAGATAGATAGATAGATAGATAGATAGATAGATAGATAGATAGATAGATAGATAGATAGATAGGCAGGCAGGCAGGCAGACAGACAGATAGACACACAGATAGATAGATAGATAGATAGATAGATAGATAGATAGATAGATAGATAGATAGATAGATAGATAGATAGATAGATAGATAGATAGATAGATAGATAGACAAAATACTGGGCTTGAAATTGGTTGAAATTGGTCAGAGTCAACCGGAAAGCGCTAATCGTTTATCCAAGAAAATTGTAGGTGGACGTACCAAAAAATAACCAGCAGTGGCGGAGAGAAGTTGTTTCGTGCAACGACATCATCACCAAGTTAGCCCGGGGCAATCACTGACCATCCAAGTTGGCGCGTGTTGGCGACTAGGCCGGGCCTGTTATTAGACGGCATAATTATCACCCTTGGCAAAAAACTCGCAAATTTGGGACGTGCAACCTAAAGGAAGGAAGCGAGACTTACAGGCGTTAAGTCCCGGGGAAAAAAGACGAAAAGAAGATGCCAGGGAAGGAAAGAAAGAAAGACAGGGAAAAAAGACATAACAAGGACACCACTGACCCAGACCTAAAAGGAGTACGCTGGTCAGGGGCGCAGACATGAAGAACTTTCTAGGTGATTCATGTTGATATGTCTTGGCAAAATGGAATGTGTCGGCCTTCGGAAAAGTCCAAGGTCTTCATAGGACAAGGAAGAACATTTAATGTCAGTCCTCCACCAATCCCTGCTCAAGATGAGGCCTTTAGCGAAGGACAGTTACGTCAAATCAGTTTACCTAATTATCTAACTAGCTATCTCACTAACTATCTACTTATTTCAGGTCCAGAATGAACTTCAGTTATCGAAATCTGTGACGGTGAGCAATAAAATGAATGATATGGATATTTATGGTAGTCAAATTGGGGTCTGTTTGCAGTGTGCGGTTTTTCTGAAGGTTAGGATTAGGGCTAGGATTACACTTGGATAATTGGCCGCAACCAAGTCATTCTTGGACGACTAGGCCACATGCACAATATACCATTTTAGCACACTGGCCATAACTGTCTGTGTATCTGTCTGTCTGTGTGTCTGTCTGTGTGTCTGTCTATGTGTCTGTCTATGTGTCTGTCTGTCTGACCGTCTTAGACTACCCTCTGTTTTCCTATTGGTCTCTCCATTGCTCTAGAATTAAAATTTCGATGTGATGGCATTCACCGAAGTTACAGTTGCTCTCCCATACGTTTATGAGATCAGTTCCATGGCCGGTTGGAGACAAAAAGCTCTATTGTCAGTAATTTTCTACACATTTCCAGTAATAATGGCCACTAATTAAAATGAAATAGGCGACAGCATAATTGGCAAATAAAATAAAATAAGATAAGATAAGATAAGATAAGATAAGATAAGATAAGATAAGATAAGATAATAGCTTCAATAAAAAGGAGAAAAGAAAGGGATGGTCAATCAAGAAAACAACAACAACCACAACAACAACAACAACAACAAAGGGCAAGGGTGAACAAGAGAACAACTAAAAGTTCCAGAAAGACAAGGAAACAAAGGAGGGCCACATTGATGAAACTCATGCACGTTAGCCCGGGGAAGGGGGGAGGGGAGCGGTTAATCAGGTAAAGATTTTTTTGTTTCTGTGAAAATTAAAACCTTTTTTTGTCCTTGATTTCTGAAATGTCAAGAACTCATTGATAAAAAAGGAACAGGCCTCTTGTGGGACAGGAATAGTAGCCATCACACCCACACACATCTTCCCTGCCATAACTGAATCCAGGTCAAAGGTAACATCCGCGTAGGTACCGACTATTGACCAATCGGGAACGTCGCTGCACGGGGTTACTGCAGCATCTTGCGTAATCTTTAGTTAAGAGATTGACGAAGTACTCAATGAACTTCTCGGGTCACCCAGTTATCATGAGACTCATTGTCATATCTATCTGCTTATGGTTCGCAGTGTACATATATTTATAAGTACATTTGAATATTGTGTCTATACACAAGCCTTTGTTTAAGCGTGCCCTAATTTTCCGAAAGTGCAAGGACAGAGAGAGAGAGGGGGGGGGGGAGAGAGAGGGAGAGAGGGAGAGAGAGAGAGAGAGAAAGAAAGAGAGGGAGAAGGGAAGAGAGAGACAAGGAGAGAGGAAGAGAGAGAGAGAGAGAGAGAGAGAGAGAGAGAAACAGACACAATGAATGTGTGTTAGGGTTAGGGTTGGTATAGGGTTGACCACTTGATTGCCAGTAAGAGTCAGTGGACCACTGCTTGTATTTCTGCGGCTGAGACAGGAGTGCAATGGCAAGAAAACCTCATGAATGGAACCAACAAAATCCCAGCACAAACTTTATCATTATTTATTACGAGTTGGTCAGCGGATGCAGGGAATACACAGATGTGATTTCTCAAGTTGAATTTTCGATCACCAATGTCATGTGTAAACTGTGGCGCAGTACCAAATTTCCTGTCATACTTTTTAATTCTACAGGAAGAGGAATGCGTCTTTACTTTTTTCAGGCTCAAAATGTCGGAACACTTTCTCCTGTTCGACTCAGAGACATGCTCTTAATACGCTATGTACGTTAATAGCTGACTCAGTTGTGGCTGAAAATCAACGAAAAGCATTAAAAATTTAAGGAATTTCCAGACCTTTTAAAAGATGGCCACGTACACCTTTAGCCTGCGTTTTTCTATGAGCAATATGACATTTTGTAGAATTTAAGGCTCAGCGGTTAAAAAGCCTCCCATGATTACACTGGAGGCCTTACTTCTTTTAAAATATGATTACGCTTTCTACCACTTTCTTCTTTTGTGAATGTTGTCATGTCTGTGACACATTTGAACTGTTCTCACATTCTGTCACTTTTGCACATAGTTCCCTGTTCGTCCTTTTTTCACCTGCTGCACGTTTGAAACAGCAGTTTGGCCGTCTTTTTCACGTCAGGTCATTTGTGCAGAATGAATAAACACTTTGAATCCCATACACCACAGTGATAAGAGACCGTTAGATTTGAGCTGGTATAACCTAGTGTTGAATTGGTAACGTCCACTGCATAAGTCAACACCAACGCTTGGGACAATGGAGAAGTAGGGAATTCAGAAGATACTCATGTAGACGAGCAGAGAAAGGTAGGAAGACAGCTTCACAGACTGGTCAGGCATGGCGCCCAGTGACTCCCTGAAAAAGTAGTGGACCGAGAGGTGGGGAGGGACTGGTCGACAGGTCGCCCCAAATGGTCAGCCGGAATGTGCTAGCCGGACTACGGGATAGACAAGTACAGAAGAAATTGATGCAATATATTATTGTGTGTAACAATCTTCGAGATGTGACTTTGGTGAATGCCATCACGTCGAAATTTTAATTCTAGAGCAATGGACAGATCGATAGGAAAACATATGGGTAGACAAAGACACACAGACAGACACACACACAGACAGACAGACAGACAGAACACACGGACAGACAGAACACACAGACAGACAGACAGAACCCACAGACAGACAGAACACACAGACAGACAGAACACACAGACAGACACACACACAGACAGACAGAACACACAGACAGACACACACACAGACACACACACAGACAGACAGAACCCACAGACAGACAGAACACACAGACAGACACACACAGACAGACAGAACACACAGACAGACACACACACAGACACACAGACAGACAGAACACACAGACAGACACACACACAGACACACAGACAGACACACATACAGACACACAGACAGACACATACTGATACACAGACAGACACACATAGACACACAGACAGACAGAAACATAAGCAGACAAGACTCCGAGTGTGGCAGAACCAAACTAATTCCTGTTGATGTTTTTATGTCACTCACTCGTAGCTGACCATTGGGAACCCAACTTCGGCATGTGATGATTTAGTTCACTGTGTTGAAAAAAAGAGCGTCGTTCAATTCCAGAGATATAAATGAAAACTTTATCATGCAGCATGCAGCACTATTCCATACAAGACAGACAAGTACAAGAAACTGAACCACGACATGCACTTAATGTATTTACCATTCTTGCTGACAAAAGAGGCCGAATAGCCTGTATAATTAATTGTGTTCTAAACCCAGGAATTCAGCAGTTCACCGCGTAACCAAAAACTCAAGCGGAAAAGTGCAAACAGGCCTGTCTTGAAAGTCAGCTTTTGCAGGTTAGATAGGAGCTTTTGCTAAATTTCAGCAATGACGGCTCCGGGTAAATGGGGTGTAGATATAGCATTGGCTATGTACTAAATGGGAAAGTGCTGTAGTAAACATAGTATATAACTGATGGAAAAGATTCTGATAATAAGAAATACTTGATTAAAATATCTGTCTGTCTGTCTGTCTGTCTGTCTGTCTGTCTGTCTGTCTGTTTGTCTGTCTGTCTGTCTGTTTGTTTGTCTGTCTATCTTCCGGTTCATCCATTGTCATGGATATTCTGAAATAAATCCTAACTATAAATGTACATTGTCAAATTGATCTTCTAGTTTGGAACATGTCCATCTATTATCCGAAATACCATTTAAGCGAAGTGCCTTTATATAAACTGATTTTGATTTCACTGCGTCAACGTTTCTTTAATGTCAAGCTGCCCTGCTCATCAGGGACGGTTAGGCGGGTTCTGTTTGTTTAGTGTAGATGGGCAAAAAATTGCGTAATGCACAGTACAAACACATTTCTAACACCGTTACGCTGGGAAAATAGTGGCAGTGGTAAATTCAGTCAAGCACTGCGTAACTTTAGGCCATACTTCCGGAGATAGTGCGGGGCGCCTGAGACATACAGACTGAAGTGTGGACAGACAGACATTGAAGTGGTAGGATTAAACCTGCATTACGGGTTGGGGGGGGGGTGATGGGTTGGGGGGGGGGTGTTGGGTGGGCGTGGAATGTGAGACAGTGAGACAGGTGCAGTACACAGGAAGTTGTGGATGTCTCAGGGGGAGCTGACCAATACCAGGGTCTATCTTGACAGACTGAGAAAAGAATACAAATTATAATGTGAAGTAGTTAGTTCTATGTCATGGCGGGGGCGGGGGGGGGGGCACAGTCTTAAGCTGGAGGCCCCCCAAGTTCAGTTCTATGCCCAATGCCGCTAAGACTCCAAAACAAATAGTCGGCCTAGCGCCCGTATTTGTGCATAACGATCAGTGAGTGTCCTGCCTTCTGTGCAAAACACACCAAAATAGGACTCTTTTTTTTTTTTTTTATTACAGAGAGGCACATCAAAATGGCTGAAGTTTCCAGAGACTCACCATCCACGAACGATACTTTCTACTCCAGTTTTGCCTTTTTATGAAGTAGCCACAATACAGAACTGAGCCTTAAGCTGAGTTTTCATGTGTACGGAAACGGAAAAGGCATTTCCATACACACGGAAACACTCTTTCTCTTTACTATGTGATGGATTTTTGACGTTTCCGTACACATGAACACCCAGATTTACACTAGTGTGTACGTGTATTTCTTTTGTGAAGAAAATAAGCTCTGCCACACACACACATACATACACCCACACAGACACAACAACCAGGACAACTACAACAGCAACGGCAGCAGATATAACACTATCAATGCAATGGTGATTCAAAGAAAGGAAGACTACAACAACAACAACAGTAACTACAGAATCAGTAACTACCACAGAGGTTACAACAACATGTGAAGCAATGATACCACCCATCACAGCAACAACAGCAGCACCATCAACTACAACAGCAATGACAGAAATGACGACAATCATTTCAGCGACAGATCTGAGCATCGCCACTAACGACATCAACAGCAACAGCAATTACATCTACAATCACAACAACAGCAGCAACCCTACCAAACAGAAAAACGGCAACAACAGAGGCATTGACAACAATCGCCATGGCAGCTTCATCACCACCGCCATCGACAACGTCAAGCATAATCATGCCACTAAATAATTATTGTTCTTCTTCATTTTGCTCCTGATATCAGAAACTAAAAGGCCGATGTACACGTTCAAACATGGATTCAACTCCACCTCCAGCACAAACACAAGTTCTAACATGTTGCGGTCCTATACCACACAGACAAGTTGTGATAATAATAATATAGTGCAAAGGCCGCACCTACTTTATCTAGCCAATGGCTCTATGAATTCCCGATTTTTCCACAAGTTTAGTGGTCGCACAAGCAGTTGAAATTAACGCAAGCGCGCCCATGGACGCTCCAATGTGCAAACGTCCTTTGACGACAAGTTTGAAGACAAATTTGAACGTGTAAATTGGCCTAGGCTAGATCTGCCGCCCTATGAAAAAAAAAAACCGCATAAATCAACAACTGTAATTTACAAGAAAACGAAAAAGAAAGAAACAAACAAACAAATTGGGTTGCACCTACGTTTAGTTCTTGCTCAACTGAACTTTTGTGATGACCAAAAGAAATTATTTGTTGTACAAAATTATCACACTGATAGAAAGCATATTTCCGGCGCTGCACTGTGGCGATGACGTGTCTGTTCCAGTTGTAACTGGGCTGCAATGACACTAAGGCAAATACAAAATAATACATTTCATTCTATGAAGAAATTGTGTTTATAAGTGAATTTGACCTAGTTTGGCATAAAAAGAACTAAGGTGTCTTTCCTTGACGCGGCAGAGATTGTCATCAGCAACCACAAAAGGCTGAAGCCGAACAGGGATTACAAAATAGTGATACAGTTCACAATGCATACTACACCACACAGGTTATGATAATGAGAAAGATAGCAATAAAGATAATACTACTATTTACTGGTGACCGTTCTGGGATAATGAAAGCGATATGAATCTAATAATATTAACCGTGATGCTAATCAAAGGTGTTTACAGTAACGGCTATAAAATCTTCTACATATTTAGTGAAAGCAAGCTCTTGTTTCCATGGGGATGTATCTCTGGCGTCATCAAAGAAAACATTGTATTCCTATCCCAAATCTTTCATTAATATAATATTAATGTTTATTAGAATAAAAATATCGCCGGTTTTTTAACAAGACCTAGCGCCGCTCATAAATATCCGGATTCCCGTGAAGTTTTACAGGTGCCTTCCTTTTGACCTGCAGGAAGTTCTTTTGTAGATTTGGAGACTTGAGTAGGAGAGGAAACATTTTCCTGAGTTTGTTTTGTGCCGTTAATTTCGCTCCCAGATCTTTTCTTTTTCACTAAAACATGACGTCATCACTGGCTGCGATGTGTGCACTATTAAAGACACTGACCGAGCGCAAATTATTGCCATTTCATGAATATTGGTGGGGTGCATGGAGCGTTCATGCGCAAAGGGAATGTAGTAAGACCAGAGAGTATAGTATAGACGTATCTAAAAACAAACAAACAAACAAACAAACAAAAATAAAAAACAAAATAAACCTAAAGGAACGGGCAAGGTGATGCAGATCTACTATAATCATCCAGAACTGAAACTAATAAATAAATAGAGTTATCCATGGCAGGGTCTGGGACCACAGCTAGTATACCAATATAAACTGTATGTCATAAACCCCGCCCATATTACATAATAAGCTGGGTACAGTAAGCACCGTCAGACCCACTTGCCACAAGACCTATACTGAATCATAATAGTCACCATGCCAGGCCTATATTGCATCTTAGTGTCAAGCCCAACATTGCTACAAAAACAAACAAACAAAAAAACATTAAAAAACACGTGTCAATCAGTACCGGATATGAATAAACAATTGACAGCACGAAACACATTTCACTTCCAATAAGGTTCGCCTTTCTCAAAATCATGAAACATGACATAGATCATTATGTTAGAACATTGAGGAATGTCTACAAATGGATCCAAATGTCACGTATGATAAATTCATCTTTTCTTAGCCAGAAGTGCGCACTAGTTTGCCATTCGTGAATGATTGTTGTTTCAAGTAGGCCTACGTTCGCCCCCCCCCCCCCAAGTTTTTTTGCGCTAGGGGCACGTATTTTATAGCTTTTTGTGATTCCAGAACTAGAGAGCTCCTCCCGAAATGCTCCTAACAAAAGCCTTGATTAATTGTGATTAATTATTCTTTCAGATTTTCTTTCTGTTTCCCACCTGTTATTATTATTATTTTTTATTGAATGGGGAGGGGGTTAGGGATCCGATAAGATCTAGGGTTGAGGATAAGGACGGGGTTGGGGATAGTACTTATAATATGTACGCGCCCCTAGCGCAAAGCGCTTGGGGTGCATAATTACTTATAACAACAGCCTTCATGAGTGATTCTTATCATTGCTGTTTGCACCGGTGCGCACGTACTGTGAATGCCACACCCCCCCTGCTGACCTAAAAAAAAACTTGGGAAGGTGTTTATTTTTAACTTTGTTTATGTGCGAGGGTGGGAGATTTTTTATAGCTCCATGTTTATACCTGATAGGAACAGGGGAGGGCACGCACATATAGATTCATGCTTAAAAACAAACTGTTTATTCTGACGAAAGCAAGCAATGTGCCTAACCCTCTAGGCACTATAATGTATCACCAGTGATACACCGACATTTTATCACTCGGTTGCATTTCCCACAAGAACGCAGCGTGAGGAAAGTTAGTTATTTGTAGTGTTTTCTATTTTGTACACAATTAATGAACTAAATGATCATGAAATAGCCCTTCATTATAATCATGACAAGAACAAATTCTCACGAAATCAGAATTTGTCCACAAGTAGAAATAGGGACGGTGCCTAGAGGGTTAAGTAACGTGAAAAATGATGGGGAATCAACAACAACAACAACAACAACAACAACAACTGATCCAAGTTTGAGGAAACCTTGTAGATGAGAATAGAGCTGGGGAAAAAATTGCATCACCATGACTACTCTGATATTTATCACAAGGCGAATAAAATACAAAATCAACGTGTCCTGAGATTTTTTAATCGAGACATTAATAGAAATACAGATGATTTTAGATATTTTGTAGGCCTAGGGGAGAGTCAAACCCAAGATTTAATAGGTGGAAAAAATGGAAAAAAGCAGAGAGGGTGGAGGCGGGGGGGGGGGGGGAAGGGTAAAGAGAAAGAGAGAGACGGGGGGAGGGGAGGAGAGATCGATAGAGAAATAGATAGACAGATAGCTAGATTGATACATAGATAGACAGATAGCTAGATTGATACATAGATAGACAGATGGCTAGATTGATACATAGATAGACAGATAGCTAGATTGATACATAGATAGACAGATAGCTAGATTGATACATAGATAGACAGATAGCTAGATTGATACATAGATAGACAGATAGCTAGATTGATACATAGATAGACAGACAGACAGACAGACAGACAGGCAGGCAGGCAGGCAGGCAGACAGGCAGGCGGGCGGGCTGACGGGCGAGCGGACGGACGGACGGACGGACAGACAGACAGACAGACAGACAGACAAGTTGTGTGACGTGTAGTGCAGTTACAAAGCCTTGGCAATGACCTGAATAGTCGAACACATTGACCTCTATCTTATCTGGGTGTAGAGAACAGGAAAATATCTGTACTTTCAACAAGTCAGAGATAGAGAGAGACCAGTCAAGCTTAAACAAACTGTACAGCCGAAGTTCTGTTTCAAAATGAAACTGATGTAAGAAGTGGGAAAATGATGATAATGTCTTATCGTGTCGTAAAGCAGTTGATATTGCATTGTTTATGTAGGGATAAGGGACATTCAGAGCAAGAAAGAGAGAAAGGGACACAGAGAGAGAGAGAGAGAGAGAGAGAGAGAGAGAGAGAGAGAGAGAGAGAGAGAGAGAGAGAGAGAGAGAGAGAGAGAGAGAGAGAGGTTGTATTTTGTAAAACCCCGTGACAGAACCAAAAAAAAATGCTGCTTCTGCTGTTGTTGTTGCTGGTTTTTTTTTTTTATGAATTCACAATGAAAATAAAATAACATTGTGATACAATAATATACACGTTTGTCGTCATTTTATGCCTGAACGTTTTATGCATATGGCCACGGCATAAAATAGTTTCTGTGAGTTAGCCTTATCTAAAGTGCATGAATAAGGTATAATACAATTATTATGTGTTTGTTTTGATCCCTCATTTTCCTGCTCAATCAGGTCACCACCAGCCACGACACCTATGATAAAGTCTGGTGCCCTATTTTTGCCAGTGCAGTCAACACAAACAGAACTGCACTGATCTCACAATGGGAGATCATTAAGCCAAGTTTTCCTGGGAGACAAGGACTTCTCGTCCTTGAGGTCAAGTCGACAATTTTAATGTTCAGAATGATCTTTGGACTGATGAGATAACCTAGATAATGGACAGAGTTTTAAATAAAGTCGGCAGAAAAAGAAATCTAGATCAGGAATTGGTTGTCACTGGTACTTTGTAATATTTCAGTTGGTAATGGTCAGGCGAACAATAATACAGTTGTTGTCTCTTTTTAGTTTCAGAGGTTTGGGAATGAGAGTAGATCGTTTGTTAATGTGTGCGAGTGGGGGCATAATGGATTGACTTTATGTTCATCCTGTTTTTAATTTTAGTTCAGCGCCTTAGAGCACATCATTTTTTTTTGTGGAATTGAGCGCTCTACATGTTAATTATTATATTACATTACATTACATCATTATCCATTCCAATAAAACAACAACCACAACAATAACAATAATAACAACAACAACAACAACAAAATTTAAAGACATTGCAGCACACCAAATATTGACGGCTTCAGTTCAATGTTTCAATAATATTATATACTAGATGACCTACCGGGCAGTGCCCGGAATAAACAATCATGTGCTGCCCCCCCCCCCTTTTCTCTCTCTTTCTCTCTCTTACAATAAAAGTAGTAATCTGCAGTCTTGCTTCAGAACTCATGCGCACAAGAACACTACACACCAAACTGAACGCTTGGTACGGTACGGTACTATACATTAATAAACAAACTTGCAAAAATACATAATTAATATGTTACATAGCAATAAACGTTATTTTTTAAAAATACATGCTTGAAGTAAACAACTTTTAATTATAGCCATCATCTTCCTTATCTCAATTGTCACCTTCCTGCCAAATTTAAGGCCTGAAGAGTGTACAGTTTGGTCAGTTAGTCATGCCAAAGGTTGCAAGTTACTGAAATATATAATAGATAATTGTCTGCCATTTACGACTGATGTAAACTATAATAATCAGTTCATGTACACCCCCCCCCTCCATTTTTTTTAAAAATAGCGAAGTAGTTGGGTAGTACATGTACTAAGGTGGGTGTTGTACAGAAATGGATGCAGATGGCAGGCTGACCACTTGCTTGGCTCACAGACTTGCAAGATGCTGTTGTGGATGCTGCCTGATCAATTATAATATAAGAACATATTGGAAGACAATATCGTAGAAGGTCATATCTGTGTTTTAGGTCTTTATTTTAGGAGGCTCGCTGCCCTTGGCACTTATCCCTCACTTTTTTGTTTCTTGTCCTTGTTTGTGTGTATTTCTGTAGTAGGGATTAGTTTTTTTTTGGTTTTTTTTTAGAATTTTGCCCGGGCAGCGGCCATGTTAGGCTTGCTCTTCTCGACTTTCAACTGCCAAGGTATCTTTAACGTGTGCAACGTGCACACGATCCCTTCGAGTTTTTCATCCTTATCCGAGAAGACTAGGTACTCGATCCTACATGCCATAGGATCAGGAACAGGAAATTTTCACTGTCATGTCTGTCCTGCGTTGACTGAAATTCAATTTGGAGGAGGGAAGAAGGGGAAAGGAGTTGGGACCTGAAAAAGTGGAAACTTTAGAATCAGAGCATTTCCGGTGCACTGGTTGCATCATCTTCTAAATTTGTCAATATGAAAAAATATTAACATTTACAGTCACCTTACAAACGTCTTCATCATCACAAGAAACAACACCAGTCCTACGCCAGTATTATCTCCATCATCACCAAAAATAACAACAGTATCGATGTCAACAGACCACCATCATCGGTGTCTGCCATTATAAAGAAAGAAAAAAAACAACAACAATAACAAAAAGCAAAAACGTCCCCAGACCATCATGATCAGCATCTACCACCATTCCACCTCGCCAACAACAACGCCAGTACCACTACTGTCACTGCCATCACCAATATCAATATTATACAAACCATCAAAACAACAATGACAATGATGATACCGTCAAAAACACCACCAAAAACAACAATAAATATACAACAATATTATAATGTATAGCATTTATATAGCGCATATCCATTTAAAATGCTCTATGCGCTTTACAGAAACATGTCAACCACAGAGCAGAATGGAGCTGCCTGTGAAGCGCTCAACATACTGCACTGCTTCTTTCTCTCTCCCTGTCTCGCTCACTCTCTCTCTCTCTATCTCAGAGCAAATTGTAACGCAGCCTGTTAGGCGCAGTTCACAACTCACAACAGTTCACAACTCACAACTCAAATAATATTTGAATATTTATTAATAACAATATATAAATAATGAATAATAAATTCTGCCGGGGGGGGGGGGGGGAGGGAGGATATGGATAAATTTTAATCTATTGATTTCAATTTTCAATTTTGCCCGGGCAGCGGCCTTTCGGCCTGCTCTTTACGATTTCCAACTGCCAAGGTATCTTTAATATTGACACCTTTTTTAACAAGCCAACCCAAAACCCAACAGGTGTGAAAAAAACACAACGGGGAAGTTCAAATGGGGTCACAGGTTAATGAACACTGACAGAAGGCTCAAGCTGTAGGGGATGGATCGTGAAACACTGCTGAAACAGCTTCATAAAATGGTAGTGAGAAAAACATATTCTTTGTCGTTTACCTGCGTAAAATTGGGGTCCCAAGGATCTCAGCCAGAGAGAATTCAGATCGGTTATCTGCAGCACAAAGGTGAAGTATTCATACATAAAATAAACCATGACATGCATAACATATCATTTGCACAGTGATAAAAATACTGTAACATAAATGTATCAATTTCTCGGCGAAAGGTCAATTTCACTGACCTGCTTTGGAAAAAGACGGTATACGTCAGAAACAAGATCTTTGTAACTGTACTTGTAACAATTAACTTGGACAGCGCTCAAATCCACAAGAAAAAAAAAATGATGTTTAAGACACAAAAGACTTTCACACCTCGCGCTGAGCTCAGCATTATTCTTTGTTCAATGTTCATTCCCTAAAGACCACAAGAAACTATGAGTCGTGCAAAATAATAATATAGATACAAAGACAGAACACATTTCATTCTGTTAAATGACTTTAAAAAGTGAATTTGACCGACATTGGCGAATGCGGTGTATTTCCGCTGTGCTGCAGTTTTGTGCAGGGTATTGGATCTCACAGGTCAAAACACGCAATATTGTCACGTGTACAAAATGTCTCCACGCAGTTAACCCGTGCGGTGATGATCGGGTCATATGACCCGACCCAACTTTAAACAGCTGCCATTTTGCATATAACGCAGTTAGAGTTCTGGATTTTATTTTACTTTTCCTAAAATTCATTTGTGCTAATGTATGCCAAGTATCAAATAAAATATACACTCAGACACAGACCTTCTACAAATTGCGTAGGGTTTTGTCTATGTTCATACCACCTTACCATGTAAAGTTTTCACTTGCTCTCCCCTTTCCTGTACGAGCACACGGCCATTAGAATAGTATAGTGAATGCCCATGATAAGTCCTTGCTGTTTAAAAAGGTAAGTGCGATTTTGCATGAACTGTTACGTTCTGAACAACTGCATTTTATATAATTCAAGAACTCACTTTGAAACGCACATAATGCTACCAGAAAACCCTTTCTCCCCATGCAGGCGTAGGCATTTCATTTGCTAGAGGCATTCCCCCCCCCCCCCCCCAGGACCCTTCCAGCGTCCACATACTTTATGGATACATAGGAAAAATCAGTGTTCTATTGAGAAATCGTCTCCGCAAGACACAAGTGCTCCATCTCTCTGGACTCCACTTTGGAGAATTTTTACTTTGAAGTTTGAGCTCATCTGAACACGTCCAGTGGCGTGGCGAGGGTTGCCAGCGCCTGGTGCAAGGCAAGTATTGCGTCCCCTGACCCCGAGGGCTGCTAGAGCAAACTTTATTTGCCCCGTCATGTTGAAAAACTGTGTAGAATGTTCGAACGTTGAGAGATTTTCTGTTTGGGGGTAGGGGGAAGGGTGCTTTTTTAAAAGTTATTATTTCTAATTTGTTTTCTTTTTCTTTTGAAATTTTGCACCCCTAGGAATTTTGCCAGCACGGCAAACCCCCGCGTGGCACCCCTCATGCGTCGCCACTGAAAAAGACATAATGAAAATAAATATAAAAAAAGCTAAACTATCATTACGCGTAGTTACTTGAGCTCAACATATGGACTTGAAATCAATAGGAGGCGCCTCATCTGAAGTTCACTGACGCCTTGAACTCAAGTTTTCCGAAAAGAGGACTGAGATTTCTTGTAAACTGGTGTGATCAAATACTTTATGGCTTACGGAATAAATAGACAGACAGATATATAGATAGATACCGAAATGGATGGGTAGGCAGGCAAGCAGGCAGGCAGGCAGGCAGCTAGGCTGAAATAGAGAGTCCCCCCCCCCCACACACACACTCAAATGCTGGACAGAGACCCTGGGTGTAACTATCGGGTTGGGGGTGGGGGGTGGGGGGGAGTTTCAATCTTGGACGATAATAATAATGCAGTGGATCACAATAATGATAATAAGATGATGTGCCTACAATAGCATGACCCTGGGGGACATGTGTGGAATGTTCCCGAAGACTCAACAGACAAGCAGATAGACATTTGTAATATAACAAAACACAAATTATTATAGTAAACACTTTGGAAGGAGTTCCTTGAGTCAGACAATAAAGGTACATGTATTTCAAGGACGCCACTTTAGAGCCGGCTGTGAGCAGGGGGTCACACGGGGGCTCTGCCCTCCCCCGGTGCGAGTTAGTCCTCTAGATGGATGTTTTTATACTAAATGCGCTGCTCATCGATTAGCACTTAGAACATGAAATATGTGCCCGACTAAGTTGTGTAATTCAAATGGTACTCCTTCCACAAGTTTAAAGTAACAAATCTTACCTTTAGTAGTCCATCACCTTCAAATAATCCACAGTCTGACAATTCAGATGGTTATTTTCAATTCTAAAATCTATCGTACAGGGAATATTATTTCCAGGAAGGAAATTAAATGCCACAAAGCTCTCACTTACTCATTGCAAAACAACAACAACATCAAAAAAACCAAACAAAAACAAAAAAGAGTCTGAAAAGCCTACCCGTTGTATAGAAAGATTTGGTTTTATTGTTGTTGTTGTTTATGGTGGTAATGATAATGATGATGGTGTTTATTATTATTATGCTATTAATTAGTGAGATCAGAGTACACAATATGGCTAGTATTTTTGTTGTTGTTGTTTTATGGTGCATTTAAAGGTTTGAAACTATCACATTCATTACAGTTTGATAATTTCATTCTTTCGCGTTTTGCATGGGAATCAATAGTACATGAACATTATGTGAGACTTCCCTCTGTGTATGTAACACACATGATATTCATAATGAAAAATAATGGAAATTTTCGACCAGACCTGAAAATATGCTATAACTGAATTGGTATTATTCTATGATGAAGTGCTTTTATAGCTAACAAAATACCAGAGAAAAACAAAGCAAAATACCACTGCTGCCGATGAACGTATGATGTACAGCGCTGTTCATTTAGCATCGTTTTAAATGTCCCGCTCAGTGCAGTATAGCAAAGATTCTGGTCCAGGCATTTATTGTCAGTCATCTAGATTATTGCAACTCTTTGCTCATTGGTATCCCTGAGGCAACTATTTATAGATTACAAAAGATCCAGAACAAGGCTGCTAGACTTGTTACTTTATCAAAAACATCAGAACATATTCAACCAGTTCTTCAAAACCTTCATTGGTTGCCTGTTAGAGAGCGTATTCGATTTAAGATTTTATGCATTGTGTTTAAATGCCTCAATCAAAGCTCAGCAGAATATCTTGCAGAGCTCATTGAAAAATACATCCCACCCAAAAAATTGAGATCAGCAGAAGCAAATTTATTAGTAGTGCCCAGATCAAGAACAATCATAGGAGAAAGAGCTTTTTCAGTGTGTGCACCTAAAATGTGGAATGACTTGACTGATCATGTGAAACATTCAAACAGCTTGATCCAATTCAAAAGAAAACTTAAAACAGCGTTGTTTACAAAAGCGTATACGCAGGATATGTAACATTCTTGAGACAGTGATTAGGTATAGGTTGATGAAAATGTGTGTGTGTGACTGAGAGAACTGTTAAGCGCTTTAGAGCACTCTTCTGTGGAATCAGGCGCTATAGAAATGACTTATTATTATTATTATTATTATTATTATTATTATTTTACGGCCGTGGAGCACTGAGTCAAGTCTGTGATGCGTCGGTTTTGACTCAGACTCTCTTTGGTGCAACTAACGAGACAGACTTGAACTTATACATTGTATCACTATTTCACTTGTGCTCGAAGTCCTTGTAAACTCCAAAAATAGACTTGGTGCATAATGGATCTTAGGCACAAATTGTTTTGACAAGTGCTTCAATTACACGAGCGGCAAACAATAAAACCAAAGAAAGGTAAAAAAAAACAAAAAAAACCCATTGCATTTACACATCGGAAATCTCACCTCTTCATGATAAGGCGTGTTCACAACATGTGAAATCTTGCTTAATCAAACACACATTATGAAAACAGTTCATCTCATTACCTTTGATAATTTTGAAACGTATTTGTCAGTGGTAAAAAACGAAAACAAAACAGACAAGGGAAGTTAGTACGGTACTAATATCTTTGTATGGTTGTCATTAATAACACAGCGGAAATGGAGGCAGAGAGCTGCAAACTTCTATTTCTTGTCAAAATGATCATTCTAGTGGTTCAAATAATATTTTTCAATCCATGGAAACATAAAGCTTACTTATCTAAATGATGGAAAATTGTTCTGAAGTAAATATACGCAAGGACTGATTAAATATTCAGCATTGTTCTCTTTATAATTGATTCGTTCAGAACCAACAAGTTCTGTCGACCTGCGACCATGCTGTATATATGGTAGGCTGGTTTTTTTCTATAAGTACATAACAGCCACTTTGGGGAAACCCGGGTGGTCACTGGCTCCTCTTCCCATGCAACGTTAAGGTCCGGCGTGAGCAAGGTGCTTGCACGGTCAGTTTTTGTCCGAACTGACCTTTAATGCTTTGGGTCTGGCAAGATTTCCTCCCATAACACGTTGCCAAGGGAATTGAGAGTTGGGGTGGAGTTAGGTCGGGAGTAGGCCGGACAAAACATACGGATTAGAACCTACTTCCTTTAACCCTGAGGGGCACCGTATAAGAGACATACGTGCTCAGGGTTGTCCTTGTCATGGGAAAAGTGCTCCCGCAACTACATGGTCAAACGGCACACTCGGTGTGCTAAGGAGGGTAATGTATGCTGGAGTCCCCGTGCCACTTTTTTGTTCTATTCTTGTTTGTTGTTGTTGTTTTCCTGATAACTCAAAACATCTGATTTATTCTCTTCTTTTTTCTTCTGGATGTCAACAACACAGGCTCACACATGTTCACATGTTTCTCTGTTTTTCTTTTCCTGACTTTTTTTCTGATTGTCAACAATAGCAGTTCACACGAGTTCACCTCTCTCTTTTCCTCACTTGTCTTAATTGTGTGTACATGTATCAGTAGTTGTTGCAGTAGTATTTT